>BLSH010192998.1:503510-514550 GCA_018402905.1 Glandirana rugosa | reverse complement strand
CCCCCCCCCCCCCCCCCCCCGTGAGACATCCAGGGCTGGATCCATCCTAAAGTCTAAATCTCCCCCAAAAATGAGGAGCCCCTCCTGGAACTCCAGGGGGTCCGGAACCAGACCACGCAAGGAGACATGGTCCACATTGGGGAAGTACACCTTCGCAAGGGTGACCACGACATCCCTGATCTTCCCTTTTACAAACACCTAATGCCTCCCTGGGTTTCGTTGCACCGCAGAGAGAGACCAAGGCACCGATTGTGCCAGCAGGATGCTCACCCCTTTTGACTTCAAAATCGGAGAGGGGCTGTGGTATGCCGTGGGAAGCGCCCTATTCCCCAGTTTGGGGACCCTGTCATGTTTAAAATGGGTTTCCTGAAGAAATACGACCTGTGACCTGTTCTTTTTACCGTCAGCCAAGAGCCTGGTGCGCTTTTCGGGGGTGCCCAGGCCCGCACATTAAAAGAAGTGAAAGTGGCCGTGCCCACTGCCATAGCGAATTCCCAAACAGGCAGCATATATCACCACAGTTGGTAGCCGGGAGATGGGATGCCAGGAGAGGGGAAAAAAAACCCCAAAACCCCCAAGGGGAGGAGGGGGAGGGAGGGAAGAAGTGAAGAAAGGAAACAAAGAGACACAAGAACGGAAATTTAGGAAAAAGGGAAGAGTACTAAAGGTAACCTTTACCAAAATCTCCTTCGGAGTCAAACTAACTCCGCTGGGAGATAGCCCTAGCTTGGGAGGCGGGTAGAGTAGACGTTAGAGCTAAGGAGATGCACGAACCAGGGGACTCAAAGGTAACAGGCGGTCCAGCGACATGCCAGGCTGTAAAGGCTTCAGTGATATGGTTCGACCCTTGCGGATTTGAAAGTACATAAACAAAGCTATAAACATAGCACAGGCATTAAACAAATAAACACAGGTGGCAGCGGGTAAACTTAAACATCTAGGCAATTCCCCCACCCTCCCCCATATCAGGTCCATCATGTCCCCCCACCAATATCTAGCCTCCCACCGGTGAGCCCCACACCCCATCCATGCCACACTATTGGAGCACATCCCCCCCACTAAAGGCAGAGGGGGGGCTAAGCGCTGGTACAATTTGTGGTCCCGCGGGCCCCCCAAAGGGGAGTCCTGGACGATAGGTAAATTAACGAGTGGCCGGGTCAGGGGGCGAGGGGCCCACCCCCGGGCACCCACCACATAAAGAGACCAAACCTGTAGGGAGAGAAAATGGTTAGTCAGGACACAAACAATAGAGTAAAACGATCAATGTCAAACGTGCCCCCACCACCAAGCCTAACAGTCCAGGCAGGGCCAAAGAACCTGTGTAGCTGTCCGGCGCCACCCAACATCCCTCGCCCAGGCCAAAGTGTCTCTCCAGTCTATCGGAGGGCAAAGGAACAAGGACGAAGGGGGCCACTGCTGATAGAACCACAGGGGGCGAAGGGCGAAAACCCACCCCCTCATTCAAAAACAAGTGAAAGAGTTCCGTCTAGGCCTCTGGAGATGCACAAAAGCGCACCCCTGAATCATCCCCGAGGCTCACTGCTGAACTGAAATCCATGGGGGACAAAGGGGGGAGGGCAGGACCAGGTCAACGTTATTGAGGGGGTAAGTCCTCCAGGGCGGGTGTAGGGGCCGTCATAGTCACTGCACCCTGAAACACCTCGTGCAGCGTAACTCCCAATGCCTCCCATTAACCGAGCCTGTGCCTATAAAAAGGCCAGAGTCACAAGTCCACGCCAATAGCAATCATAGTGTTAGGAGAAGATCCATGCCTCCAGCGGTCCTTGGCACCTATGCGCAAGCCTGGGCGCGTTCGCGCACGCCTATGCGCGTTCGCGAGTGCGAACATGCGCGCGCACGCTCCCGTGATCATGCACGCGCCGGAAACGGCCCCAAATGCTGCTATTTGAACTCGCTGCACCTGTCAGCAGGTGCTGTCCATTCTACAGCGTTCCGGTGACCAGTTTACCCCCCCAGTGTTTGTTCTGAGAAGACTTCCTGTTCCTGTGACCACGGCTTCCCTTCTGGACTTTGCTATTATCTGCCTGCCTTGACCTTGGACTGTTTACGACCACTCTGCTGCCTGTCCCTTTGTACTTCAATTGCCTGCCCATTACCGACCCAGCCTGTACCCAACTACCCGTTTGCCTGATCCCTCTGTACTTCGATGCCAGCCAGTTGCTGACCCGGACCGCACCACTATCCTTCTGTCTGCACGAGCTTCAGTGGACTCATACCAGCCAACAGAGGCTTGTCCAGCCCTCGTGCTCCCCTGCGCTCACGAGCTCCCTGTCTGCACTGCCAGGGGTTCGTGAACCAGGGCCGCAAGAGAGGTTGCTCCCGCATAAGCCAGACTCAACCACCAGGTACATGACACATAGCCTCACGTGTTAGTTGTTAGTTCTCCGAGGTAGCCGGCGTCCGCCGGGGTGGATCCGCACTCGGATGGTGGGACCTGGCTCTCTGAGACCTCTGCGGCCGCAGAGGCAGGGGTCCAGGTATGACCTTCTGCAGGAGGGGCTCCAGCCAGTCTGGGACTTCGATGGCAGGCTTGTCCAGGAAAAGAAACACCTGGGGGAGCTGGGCAGGAGTGTGCAGATAAAAGGTAGATCCCTGTTTTTGGATAATGACATGGAAGGGGTGGCCCCAGCGGTAGGTTGCCCCAGCTTTTCTTATGGTCTCCAGTAGCGGGCGTACCATACTCCCCATCATCCTAGTCTGTCGGAATACATCTGGGTAAACGCAAACTGTAGCTCCATTAAAGTCTATGGGACCGCCGCAGGATTTCCTCCTTTATGCAGAAAAAATTAACCCTGCACAGCACGTCCCATGGTGGTGGCCTGTCAGCAGCTCCCTGGGACATGGGACGGGGCCCTGCACTCTGTGTACCCGGTCCAGCTCCAGGTCCGCAGTGGGGGCCCGTTCCAGGAGCGAGTTGAGGATGGCGATCACAGTGGTGCGTAGGTCACCCCCCATCGTTGCCCCGTTAGGCGGAGGTTATTCCTCCTGTTTTGGTTTTCCCCATCATCGATTTGTAGGTGAATGTCAATGAGCTATTGTTTGTGAGCAGCCTGGTGTGCCTCCAGGGTGTCCAGTCGGGCATCCACTGAAATTGACCCACTCTCAAGGGATTCCACCCTCTCCTCCATCCACCTGCTGCTTCAGAATGTGGAGCTCCTTGGACAAGGCCGACACTATGGAGGCGGCCATAGCCTGTATGTCCTGACATGTGGGGAGGTCAGCCAGCATGTCCCTAATGTCTCCCCCCGGTTGTGTCCCAGAGTCCGTGGAGCCGATGGTGTCTGTGGGTGAATCTGGCGGGGGAAACTCCGGCGTGGGTATGGAGGAGAGAGGGCGAGAGGTCCCCGAGGAAGGCTCACCTGTACCGCTTGCGGCCGCGCTCTTCTTATCGCCTGTCAGTGCACCGGCCTGCCCGACTCGTGGCGGCGCCATTTTGGGAGTCCGCTGTTACAGAGTGCTGGCGCAGGAAGTAACGAGTGATCTCTGCAGTCCGCGGCTCCCCGGGGTTCAGTGGCTGTTTTTGCTCCCCCGGCATGAGCTGTGTCAGCCTGAGTCATCTGTAGTTGGCAAAGAAAGTCCCGGTCCATGCAGAGCTCCGGCAAAGACGTGTTCATGCCGCCAAATCCAGACCACGCCCCCCATGTGTTCCTTCTGTTCATTGCTCTGCTTCAGTCCGGACCCCGCTCACCTTCCTGCTGCTGCTCGCTGCACACCAGATGCGATGACTGCACCAGACACTCTCAGAATATATACACATGAACCCAGAAGTGACTGCTGATGATGTTTTTCCAGTTCGCTTGTTGCTTTCCCAGTGCATCCTGGGATATCTCATACTTGAAATACCTCCAAAACAAAGCGAAGCTAAAGCTGAATAAAAACCTCTCAAAAGCTGCAGGTGCTGTAAGCAAGTGTAAGCAAGCACCAAAAAGCGACACGAGGCACTGCTTTTGGATTTTCATTGACTTCTGTTAAAGCTCTGGAAGGTTTTACCCCCTTTCATGACCAGGCCACTTTTTTCTATTCGGCACTGCGCTACTTTAACCACTTCCGCCCCGAAAGGATTTACCCCCTTCCTGACAAGAGCATTTTTTGTGATACGGCACTGCGTTGCTTTAACTGACAATTGGGCGGTCGTGTGACGTTGTACCCAAACACAATTTATGTCCTTTTTTCCCACAAATAGAGCTTTCTTTTGGTGGTATTTGATCCCCTCTGCAGTTTTATTGTTTGCACTATAAACAAAAAAAGAGCAACAATTTTGAAAAAAAAAACTATATTTTTTACTTTTTGCTATAATAAATATATAATAAATATAAAAAAAATAAAAAACAACAAATGTATTTATCAATTTAGGCCGCTATATATTCTTCTACATATTTTTGGTAAAAAAATCGCAATAAGCGTATATTGATTGGTTTGTGCAAAAGTTATAGCGTCTACAAAAAATGAGAATAGATTTATAGCGGTTTTATTTATTTCTTTTTTGTACTGGTAATTGCGGTGCTCTGCGATTTTTTGTGGGACTGCGATATTGCGGCGGACAGATCGGACACTTTTGACACTTTTTTGGGACCAGTGACATTTATACAGCGATCAATGCTATAAATAGCCACTGATTAGTGTATAAATGCCACTGGCAGGGAAGGGGTTAACACTAGGGGCGATCAAAGGGTTAAATGTGTTCCCTCTCAGTGTTTTCTAACTGTGTGGGGGCTAGGATAACTGGGGGAGGAGAGAGATCGCTGCTCCCATTTACTGGAAACAGACGATCACTCTCCTCTCCCCTGTCAGAACTGGGATCCTCTTGTTTGCACTCGCATATCCCCGTTCTGTCACTGCGGGGGAGCAATCGCGGGTGGCCAGCGGATATCAAATACGCCCCACCTGCTGATTGGCTCCCCCGCTAGCCAGTGAGCGCGTGAGCACGCCTCCGGCGGCGGACGCGCGCCTATAATACACGCTCCCATGCCCGTCGTCACATGATGGCGATTTGTGCAGGAGAGCCGACCTGCCGCTGCTGGTCGTCAGCAGCTGGTCGTCAAGTGGTTAACTGGCAATTGTGCTCTTATGAAACGCTGTACCAAATAAAATTTATATAATTTATTTTCATAAAAATAGAGCATTTTTGGTGGTATTTGATCACCACTGGGTTTGTTATATTTTCTTATATAACCAAAAAATCACTGAACCCCCCCCCCCCCCCCAATATTTTCTAATTTCTGTTAAAACATATCCAATAAAAAAAAATCATAAATTTAGGCCAAGATGTATTCTGCTGCATGTCTTTGGTAAAAAAAAAAAAAAAAAAAATATGTGTATATTAATTGGTTTGTGTGACAATTATACAATTATAGGATCTGCAAACTATGGTATGTATATATGAAAATCGATCAATCCTGGTGTACTGATGGCCTATCTCATTTCTTGAGGCCCTTAAAATGGTAGGAGAGCACAAATACCCCTCCAATGGCCCTTTTTTGGAAAGTAGACTAAGGCATCCAGTAAGAGGCATGGTGAGTTTTGTCACAATTGTTTAGAGATGAAATAAAATTTGGATTTTTTTCAACAATTTTTTTTACATTTTGTCACCAGCACAGGGTTGGGAAGTGGTTAAGATTTGCATACACTTTCAAATCATGTTAACCTGGGGGTACAGGAGTAATTCCCTATGGAGAACCCCACAGTCTCCATTTCATTCCTAAAATGTTTTTGTTTTTTGTTTAATTTCTGCATTACTTATATTTATATGTAAAGGAAAGATAAAGCTAATCCCAGATAGCAAGGAAAAATTGCCACAAATTTGTGGCAGTGTTGAATTGTAAGTCTGTTAAGCACTTCCCACCCGGCCTATAGCAGATTGATGCCGGGTGGTGGCTTTCCCATTCTGAGTGAACGTCATATGACGTCCTTCAGAACAGGCTGCTTGCAGCCCGGTGATCCGTGGTACGTTGTGTCCCTCGGACACACTGCATCACCGTTCACGGTAAAGAGCCTATGACATAGGCTCTTTACCATGTGATCAGCTGTGTCCAATCACACGCTGATCACAGTATAAATAGGAAGTGCTGGTTATCAGCATTCCTCTCCTCACACTGACAGTGCGCAGGGAGAGCCAATAAGCGGCTTTCCTCACAGGGGAGATCAGTGATCAGTAATGCCTACCAGTGATGCCCACCATTGATGCCAATCAGTGCCCACCAGTGATGCCAATCAGTGCCCATCGGTGCTGCCTTTCAGCGCCTCCTCATCAGTGCCACCTATCTGTGCCTATTATTGCCCATCACTGTTGCTTTATCAGTGCCCATAAGTGCCACCTATCAGTGCCCATCAGTGCTGCATATCAGTGCCCATAAGAGCTGCATATTAGTGCCTCCTCATAAGTGCTCATCTGTGCTCTCTATCAGTGCTGTCAATTAGTGCTGCCCATCAGTGCCACCTATCAGTGCACATCAATGCCACCTATCAGTGCCTATCATTTCCCATCAGTGCTGTCTATCAGTGCCCATAAGTGCCGCCTACCAGTGCCCATCAGTGCTGCCTATCAGTGCCCATCAGTGCCGCCTCATCAGTGCCCGTCAGTGAAGGAGAAAAATTACTCATTTACAAACTTTTATACCAGAAACTAAGAAAAACGTTTTTTTTCAAAATGTTTTTGGTCTTTTCTTGTTTGTTTAGCAAAAACTAAAAACTCAATACCAACAAAAGAAAGCTCTATATGTCTAAAAAAATATTATTATTATTATACAGGATTTATATAGCGCCAACAGTTTGCCCAGCGCTTTACACCATCAGTACAATTCAAAACAAGAGGGTTAGAGGAGCCCTGCACCTGCGAGCTTACACTCTAAGAGGGAGGGGCTGGTGAAACAAAGGGTAGGGACTGTGAGGTAGGGACTGTTTAGGGGAGTAGAATATTCGTTTGTTAGCTGGAGGCAGGCTAGGCCTCCCTGAAGAGATGAGTTTTCAGGGATCGCCTAAAAGTGGACAGAGTAGGAGATAACTGAACAGGTTGGGGGAGTGAGTTCCAGAGGAGGCTCTGGAGAAGTCCCGGAGACAAGCAGGGGAGGAGGAAACAAGGGAGCTAGAGAGCAGAAGGTCTTGGGAGGAGCGGGTTTGGGTGATATTTAGAGATAAGATTGGTGATGTAGATCAGGGCAGAATTGTGAATGGCTTTGTAGGTTATTGCAAGCGTTTTTAATTTTATTAGTTGGGTAATGTGAAGCCAGTGGAGGGATTGGCAGAGAGGAGTGGCAGACACTGAACGGTTGGTAAGATGGATGAGTCTGGCAGCAGCATTCATGACAAACTGAAGAGGGGATAGCTTGCGGAGAGGCAGGCTAATGAGGAGGGAGTTACAATAGTTGAGGCGAGCGATAACAAGGTAGTGAATAAGTTGCTTAATGGTGTCAATTTTGGAGATGTTTCGGAGGTGAAGTCTGCACGATTTGGATAGTGATTGGATTTGGGGCTGAAAGGACAGGTCAGAGTCTAGGATTATACTTAGTACCTTGGCATGAGGGGAGGGACTGATTGTTGTATTATTGATCTTGATGGAGAAGTCGGGAGGGGGGGTACGAGCTGATGGAAAAATTATGAGCTTGGTTTTAGAAAGATTGAGTTTGAGGAAGTGGCGTGACATCCATGTTGATATGTCAGTTAGTAAGTTAGTAATGCAAGAGGAGACTGAAGGAGTGAGGTGAGGAGTAGAGAGATAGATTTGTGTGTCATCAGCATAGAGGTGGTACTGGAAGCCATGGAAGGAGGTGTAAATGGAGAAGAGAAGGGGTCCGAGGACAGAACCTTGAGGTACCCGTACAGAAAGAGGAAGCGGAGAGGAGGAAACAGAGTTATAGGTCACACTGAAGGAGCACTGTGATAGGTAGGAGGAGAGCCAGGAGAGGGCAGAGTCTTGAAGGCCAAGAGAGTGGAGTTTTTTGAGGAGAATGGGAAGGCCAACAGTGTCAAAGGCTGCAGAGAGGTCGAGTAGTATGAGCATAGAGTAGTGGCCATTGGTTTTAGCAGTTAGTAGGTCATTAGTGAGTTTCAGTAAGGCAGTTTCAGTGGAGTGTAGCAAGTGAAAGCCAGACTGTAAAGGGTTGAGAAGGCTGTTGTCAGTGAGGTAGGAGCTAAGATGGTTATAGACTAAGCGTTCTAAAAGATTTGATGCAAACGGGAGCAAGGAGATGGGCCTTAAGTTGTTCAGGCTGGTGGGATCCAGTGTGGGCTTTTCAAGTATGGAGGTGATCAGGGCATGTTTTAGAGGGGAGGGGGAAGGTGCTCATAGAGAGGGCGAGATTGAAGATGTGAGTGAGGGAGCATAGGATGGAAGAATAGGGTGACTGTAGTAGATGTGAGGGATCAGGATCCAGGGGACAGGTGGTAAGGCGGACTTCTGAGAAAGCTTTAGAGACCTCTTCGGTAGTCAAAAGTGGAGAGTGTTGAGAGCGGATTTATACAGGGTATGTTAAGTTGGTTAGATGTCTGTGCCTCCCCACGATTTGTGTCAATCTTGTTTTTGAAGGTATTTGCAATCTGGTGAACAGTGAGCGATTTACTAGGTGGAGATGGTGGTGGAGAAAGCAGAGAGTTAAAAGTAGGAAAGAGACGACGAGGACTGGAAGAGAGAGTTAATGAGGGTGAAATGTATGTTTGTTTGGCAGCATGGAGGAAGAAATCGTATTTTAAGAAGGCAGATTTATATTGGGTGATGCATGCTGGGAGTTAGTTTTACGCCACACTCGTTCCAGTGCTTGGCTATGTCTCTTAAGTTTTCTGGTGTTGTCGGTCTGCCAAGGCTCTAATAGTCGGGGCCTGATGTTTTGTGTAGTGAGAGGAGCAAGAGAGTCCAGTGAGGATGAAAGTGAACTGTTGTAGATAGAGGTGGCCAGGTCGGGGCAGGACAGGGGTGAGATTTTGTCATGGAGGTGGTCAGTTGCAGAGTAGAAAAGAGAAGGAATAAAATGGCGAAGGTTTCTGCAGGTAATGTTTTTCTGCTTAGTGGGACAGGGGGTTGGAGACAAGCACATTGTGAAAGTGATGAGGTTGTGGTCAGAGAGAGGAAAGGGGTGTTGGTGAGGTTGTAGGGGGTGCAAAGATGGGAGAAAACAAGGTCGAGGGTATTACCATCAGAGTGAGCGTAAGGTCAAAGGATGAGGTTAAGTTGAAAAGTTGGGATGCAGCTGAGCTGTTAACATTGGTAGGGAAGTTGAAATCATCAAGAATAATAGTGGGTATTGCAGAGGAGAAAAAGTACAGTAGCCAGGCAGAGAAGTCATCAAGGAAGCATGACACTGGTCCAAGAGGCCGATAGATCACTGCAATCCTTAGAGGAATGGGAGAAAACAGGTGAATACAATGTGACTCAAAAGAAGAGAAGGATAGAGAGGGAGAGGTAGTCAGGACTTGAAAGGTGCTCGGTGCGGGTAAAAGCAAACCAACTCCACCTCCTTTCCTTCCACTGGGTTTGGGTGAGTGAGTCCAGTGGAGGCCTCCATTGGAGAGGGCTGCGTGCGAGGCAGAATCAGACTCTTGAAGTCATGTTTCTGTGATTGCAAGTAGGTTAAGGGAGTGGGAGACAAGAAGGTCATGGACAGAATTGAGCTTATAACAGACACAGCGGACATTCCAGAGGGCACATGAGAAGGGGAGGGTGTTTTTTGGGAGCAGGGGGATTGAGATAAGATTGAGAAGATTGTGGTGGTTGCTGGAGGAGGGAGGGTGCTGGGTGTGGGGGTGAGATACTGGAGGACTGGGATTAGGAGAGATATCCCCAGAGGTTAGCAGAAGAAGGAGTGTGAGGAAAGTAAGACAGGAGTGGGATGTGTATGAGTGCATGTGCTTCCCTGTCCTTTTGTGTGGGTCAGCAGGTGGGTTAAGTATTAGCAGGGGGTGATGAGAGCAGTAGTAGGAAGAGGGTAGAAGTGATGGTGATATGTTTGGGGTGGGGAAGGGAAAAGTAGGGAGAATTTGAGAGCAGAGGATACTAGTATGAGAAGGCAGAGTAGAGGGGACATATTAAAGGGTAGTGGGGATAGGATTCAGTCTTGCAGGATGTCTTCCAAAGTGGTGGTTTGTAGTCAATCCAGAGTGGAGCAGAGTTCTTTGTGGTCTTTTCTTGCTGCTTTTGTTAAACTGCTGTGTTCAACTGCTTATTACTCTTGCAGAAACATTTCTCTGCCTAAGCCCCCTGTCTCTGCCTTCCCCCATAGACACAACTCAATTTATACAGAGAAGATCAAATGAGGAAACTGAGCAGAAAAAGAAAGGAACCGCTCCAGGTGTATAAGACAAAACTAATTCCCAGTCGGCAGGTGCTGGTCTGAAGTCTGCTGTCCAGAGCAATGTGTAGATGAAGGAGAGGACCGCACTCAGTCACAGTGGGAACAATGTGTAGTTTATTGCGAGCCAACCCTAGGGGTTATGATTAAGCGGATTTAACGCGTCAACCTTTCCACGGTTTGTGACTTTGTCTGCCTGATTTTACTGTCTTACTGCTGGCTCGCAATAAACTACACATTGTTCCCACTGTGACTGAGTGCAGTCCTCTCCTTCATCTATCAAATGAGGAAAACCTCCACACCCCAATTAGAAACACAGGAAATTGGGGGAGGATTGGTTAGAGAGACACAAGCCTCATAAAGATGAGTATCTCTTAGGTCCCAAAAAGGAGATGAGAATCCATCATTAAAGCAGAGTTACACCCATGTAAAAGTCAGCAGCTACAAAAAGTGTAGCTGCTGACTTTTAACAATCGGACACTCACCTGTCCCACGGTCCACGCTCTTCTCCTCCTCCCCTCTGCGGCGCCGGCATCACAAGTGTGGGTTCCCGGCTTTGGCTTTGAGTCGTGCTGCGCAATGTGAATGGCTTGAAGTATCTTCTGGGACCTGTAACGTGTCCCAGAAGATCGCCGAGAGGGAAGGGGAAGGTGAATTTCCTTCCGGAGCCGCGGCTCTAGGAGAGGAAGTGGACCTGGGACCCGGTGAAAACCCCCCCCCCCCAAAAAAATGACATGCCAAT
>BLSH010192998.1:461522-481842 GCA_018402905.1 Glandirana rugosa | reverse complement strand
AGGAAGGCTTATTTATTGCACTAAAGTTTGCACTTTATATTTATGTTTATATCATCACCAATCTTTTTACCATTGAAATATGATATTAGCAACAGGAATCACTGTGGTGTAATATGTCCCAGTACCACTAGGGGCACGGTTTACTAATAGTACACTGCAATAGGCTGCGCAGTACTATTCCACTCTTTGAATTATATTACATTCCGTGAATTTACTGTCTTTTTATATGATAAGAAGCATTTGCTTGTTTACACAGACAAACGGACATCTGTGTTTCATTTTTTGTGATCACGTTTCATAGCATAGGCGCTGCATTCCCACCCCATAGTGTTATGCATATACCTGTATACACTCAGGGGCCACATTATTAGGTACACCTGTTCAATAGCTTGGTAACACGAATTGCTAATCAGCCAATCACATGGCAGCAACTCAATGCATTTAGGCATCTAGATGCGGTGAAGACCACTTGCTGAAGTTCAAACCGAACATCAGAATGGGGAAGAAAAGGGGATTTAAGTGACTTTGAACGTGGCATGGTTGTTGGTGCAGGAAGGGCTGGTCTGAGTATTTTAAAAACGACTGATCTACTGGGATTTTTACGCACCACCAGAGAAAAAGAGAAAATATCCAGCGAGCGGCAGTTGTGCGGAGGAAAATGCTTTGTTGATGTCAGAGGTCAGAGGAGAATGGGCAGACTGGTTCCAGATGATAGAAAGACAACAGTAACTCAAATAACCACTCGTTACACCTAAGGTATGCAGAATACCATCTCTGAATGCACAACACATCCAACTTTAAAGCAGATGGGCTACAGCAGCAGAAGACCAAACTGGATGCCACTCATGTCAGCAAAGAACAGGAAACTGAGGCTACAATTGGCACAGGATCACAAAAATTGGACAATAAAAGATTGGAAAAACGTTGCCTGGTCTGATGAGTCTCGATTTCAGCTGCGACACTCAGATGGTGGGGTCAGAATTTGGTGCATGGATCCATCTTGTCTTGTATCACCGGTTCAGGCTGGTGGTGGTGGTGTAATGGTGTGGGGGATATTTTCTTGGCACATCGTTTATACGCCATGGCCTACCTGAGTATTGTTGCTGACCATGTCTACAGTGCCCCCATCTTCTGATGGCTCCTTCCAGCAGGATAATGCACCATGTCACAAAGCTCCAATCATCTCACCACTGGACAATGAGGTCCCTGCACTCCAATGGCCCCCACACTCCCCACATCTCATCCAATGGAGGACCTTTGGGGTTCCGTGGAAAGGGAGATTGGCATCATGGATGTGCAGCCAACAAACCTGCAGCAACTGTGTGATGCTATTATGTCACTATGGAGGAAAATCTCTGAGGAACGTTTCCAACACCTTGAGAATCTGTGCCATGAAGAATGAAGGCAAACGGAGGTCCAACCCAGGACTAGCAAGGTGTACCTAATAAAATGGCCAGTGAGTGTATGTGTGGCAGCAGCATGGGTTGGCTTTAATGCCACAATACATCATATAAACAAGTGGGACTTTATCTATGCCTCCAGTAGTACTTTTATAAAACCACTCTTTGAATTAATCACTTCAGCTCCAGAAGGTTTACCCCCCCTTCATGACCAAGTCATTTTTTGCATTATTTTAACTGACAATTCTGCGGTCGTGCGACGCTGTACCTAAACAGTATCTATGTCCTTTTCTCCCACTAAAAGAGCTTTCTTTTGGTGGTATCCGATCACCTCTGTGGTTTTTATTTTTTGCGCTATAAACAAAATAGACAATTATATAGACAATTTTGAAAAAAAAAAAAAACATTTTTTACTTTCTGCTATAAAACATATCCAGTAAAAAATAAAAATTCTTCATCAATTTAGGCCAATATTTTTTCTGCTACATATTTTTGGTAAAAAAAAAAAAAAATCACATTAAGCGTATATTGGTTGGTTTGCGCAAAAGTTATAACGTCTACAAACTACGGAATATTTTTATTCATTTATTTTTTATAGCGGGATATTGCGGCAGACAGATCAGAGCTAAAAAAATATGTACTATTGACACTGGCAGGGAAGGGGTTAACATCAGGGGCGATCAAAGGGTTAAATGTGTGCCTGACATGTGCTACTGTGGGGGAGGTGCTTGTACTAGGAGAAGGCATGGATCGGTGCCTCTGCTTAGCAGAGACACAGGATCCATGTCTTCTGTAGCGACAGCGGCCTGTGTACTGAAGCATCGGTGGGTACTGGCGGGCATCGAGTCCGCTGTTCCCGCCAATCAGCTCCTGCTGTGTCCAATCAAAGCGGGAGTAGGCCGCCGCACACCGAACTCAGAAGTGCAGGATCATGTACCAGGTACGTGATCCAGCACAGGAGAGAAGCCTTGCCGCTGTATATCTACAGTATACAGTCGGCAAGCGGTTAAAATAATAACAAACTGGTATTATTACAAAAATTAAATAAAAGCTGCCATTCATAACTTAAAACGATACAAGGACATCGGACACATATTTTTTGTGTTGTAGACCCAAATCAAATTATCTCAAGTACAGATGATATCTAGCTAATGTGTATTGACAAAAGTCTACGCATTTCGCCAGATCCCCCGCTTCTTCAGGACTCTTCCGGTCTCATGGGTATGTCAAGGGGTCTTAATGAATCTCATTAAGTACATATTATTTATACAGAGGAATGAGAAGGGATACATATTATCTCCAACTAATATAGCAACTAATATTTTGGATTTTATTAGAAATGAAACGTAAGTTATCTGACCTAACAAAGGGACAAACTTTTTTCCCAGACAGTGTAGAGCCCAGTGCGTAAAGATCTTATTACAGTCTACATGTCTAAAGTTTACCACATTTATCTGCACATAAGCTGCGGGACTGTGGTGGCCGGTGGTATTTTTTTTGGGAGGGGTGGCAAACAGTGCACAGCCAGTCACTCCCCCCCAGGTCGGGTCACCCGCACATCTCACCAGTCAGTCAGTCACCCAGCCACAACACTTAGCCCGGGCTTCCATCCAGGCGACCAGCTTCCCCTGCTTCTCCTCCTGTCTCCTCCCGGCAGTCAGCGTAGCTTCTTCTCGGACTTCCCTCTGGGCGGCTGGATAGCTTCACCTACATCTCTTCTCCTCGCGTCTTCTCCCCCCTCCTCCCGGCGGCCAGCGTAGCTTCTCCCCGGGCTTCCCTCCAGGCAACCGGCGTCCCCTGCATCTCCTTGCGTCTCCTCTCTCCTCCTCCCAGCGGTCAGTGTAGCTTCTCCTCAGGCTTCTCTTTGGGTGGCCGGCTAGCTTTACCTGCATCTTTCCTTCTCTCATCTCCTCCCTCCTCCTCCCGGCAGCCAGCATAGCTTGTCCCCGGGCTTCCCTCCAGGTGACCGGCCTCCCCTGCATCTCCTCCCTCCTCCTCCCGGCCGTCAGCATAGCTTCTCCTCGGGCTTCCCTTCGGGCGGCCGGCTAGCTTCACCTGCATCTCTTCTCCTCACGTCTCCTCTCAGCGGTCAGCGTAGCTTCTCCTCGGGCTTCCCTTTGGGTAGCTGGCTAGCTTCACCTGCATCTCTTCTCCTCGCATCTCCTCTCAGCGGTCAGCGTATCTTCTCCTCGGGCTTCCCTTTGGGTGGCTGGCTAGCTTCACCTGCATCTCTTCTCCTTGCAACTTCTCCCTCCTCCTCCTCCCAGTAGCCAGTGTAGCTTCTCCTCTGGCTTCCCTCCGGGTGATGGATGAGCAGCCCCTGTGTCTCCTCTCCTCGCGTCTCCTCCCTCCTCCTCCCGGCTGCCAGCGTAGCTTCTCCTTTCGGCCAATCGGGAAATGGGTTTCAGGACCCGCTTCCTGATTGGCCGGGATGAGAATTAGTGTGACAATAGTGAATAATCACACAACTGGGTGGGCTTCAGGTACAGTGCTCTGTGCCCCAAGCCCACCCTGTTTTGAAGCCTATTGGAGCCTCCAGCTCTAATTACATGCTTAAAAAAAATTCCCCATTGGAATCCATGTGACCAGTGCCCTACATGTAGATCAGGGGGCCGGTTGCATGGATAGGGGGGGCAACACCCCTGTGCCCCCAATGGACAGGCCGCCACTACCACAGGACTTGTCAGGTAGCCATTAGTAGCTCCAGACCTTCAGGCCTAAGCTGTCTACTCAAACTCAAATTGTGGACATCAGTCTACTCTGTTAATTATAAAAACCTATCATATCAGTGAATATTTTCGACAAAATTTAGTTGTTAGATCAAACCACATCCCAAATTGTTCAAGAAAAAAATGTTTATAGGAAAGAAAATGGGATTTTAAAGGGTGGCCTTCTATCAGAATGATTCACCAAAGCACTTGCATTCTAAAATATATATATATATCTTTATTACAAATTCATTAAGAGCCGGTTCACACAGAGGCAACTTGTCAGGCGACCTAGTCGCCTGACAAGTCGAGATCCATGCAGTGCAATGGAACCGTTCTAATAGGAGCGACTCACGTTGCTCCGACTTAGAAAAATGTTCCTGTACTACTCTGGGGGCGACTTGCATTGACTTCTATTACAGAAGTCGTTTTCAAGCCGCGCTGAAGTCGCGCTGTGCAGAGCGGCTTCGAGTCACTGGCTCTTAAAAACCGGCTCTTAAAAAGATTTTTGGGGTATTCACCCCCTAAAAACATAAGAAAGTTCTGCACACCACATTCATTTTTGCAACCCCAGTTAAGAGCCCCCCTACATAAACATTGCATTGAAAATGAGTATAGTAACACATATATTTCAAGAAAAGAATGGGGAGGGTTTCGCTCTGGTAGGCTTCCTTAGGGGCTCAAGGGGTGCAGCTGAGTATGAGTGAATGGATATCAAAAACAGTAGACAATGTCAACAAGCATTAATGATCTCTCCGAACGTGGTTAGAAATTTAAATGGTGTAAGATGGAAAACAGGCTTAAGCTTTCTATTAAAATTCAAATTGTGGACATCTGTCTACTCTGTTAATTATGAATAAACAAAATACCTACACTATAAGCAAATTAGGGGAATATCAGTAATATCATTCCACTCCTATAGTTTAATGTCATAAGTAGTGTGCTGTTACTTATAATGTATGAGGATTTATATGGTAAATTTTCATACACCATTGTTACTAACTTCTGTATTGTTGGTTAGTATACTGCCATTTTGTGTTTGTTTTGGATACTGCACCTTTCCTTTCTGTTTTCCATCTGTGTTCCCTCCCATCTTCTGATGTAATTTCCTCTTCCTGTTTAACTCTGTGATGTAACTTCCTCTTCCTGGTTCTTCTCCCTCTGTCTCATGAGGAAGAAGATGGCCACTCATGTTTAGGCTGCACACAATATACTTGCCTCCTGGAACACATTACCATGTTTTGACCTTCAAAATATTGTCTTTCAATCATCTGCCACATCTTGTTGTCTGCTATACCTCATGCTCGCAATAAAGACCCACGCTGATGGGAAAATACTTATTTTGATGAGTTCAAGCTATCTGATTTGAACTGTTCACTGTGATTATATCTGCTTATACAGGCCAGGCATAGAGGTCTCAGCAAGGGATAAGTCACTATTACAACGTTTGGTGTAATTAACCATGTACCTGAGAGAGTGGAGCCTGTCTCTTTTAGGAGGAGACCTCTCATACAGCTCTGACTCAGAGCCCACTGGAATGGGAACAGTGGTCTCGTGAGTACAATGAGGTAGGAGTGCCTCTGGCAAACAGCAGGATATTGGATGCTGGAGTGGAGCTGGTAACACCAGACAGCAAATAGCTGGAAAACAGCAACAGCAGCAGCAGACAGCAATCACAGGAGCTTGATGCAGAGCACAGGACAGCAGCCAGCTGACTATTGAAACAGGCAGGAGGATGGTCAGACAAGCCAGGTCAATCACAGATGAACTGAGCAGCAGAATCGGTAGGCGAAGAATGGTCAGAGGCAAGCTGGGTTCGGCAACGGGTATCAGGCAGGCAGAAGTAGGCAGGGTCCAAAACAAGCCGGGTCAGGATAGGAGAAGGCAGAGTGGTCCAAACAAGCCGAGTCAATCAGGTAACGAATCAGGTAGCAAGCAGGTACAGGCACTGACAAGCTGCAGATCAAACAGCACTTCAGCCAAAGTCTGACTTCCTTATAAAGGCCCATGTGATGTGCTGGCAGAGATGCTGGGTCCTAGAGCCCTACTGCTCTGATGGATTCTGGGTCCTAGAGTCCTCCTGCTGTTGGTGCCCTGACAACATCCCTGCGCATGCGTACATGTGCGCGCCTCAGAGCGGTCGTGAGAACCTTCGTTTGAATTTGTGAGCACAAGTGTGCGCGATCGCAACGCTCCTCTGGATCCCTGACAGTTGGAGTCAGAATACGTACACATGTGCAATTTGTTTAGTTAACCAATTCGTTTTCGGCCGAAATTCGGCATATTCATTACTTCGGAAGCATCCAGAAATACATACGATAACTAATTTTCAGAAAGAACAAAAATTTGAAAGAACAAAAACCCCAAAAAAGAAAAAATAATGAACATCTGAAATGAGAAAAATATGAAAGAACAAAAAACGATTTAACCTACGAGTTTAATGAATCGATTACATTTGGATAATTTTGCTTTTCGTATTTTCTATTATAATTAAATTATTAACTATTATTATAGTTTTTATTATTATTATTATTTATTATTATAAACGATTAAATTATAGGTATTTGAATTTCCTTTAAAATTTGGCTAAAGTAACTGTTAGTGAACGGAACGAATACAAATGCATCTGAAATTACGAATTATCCAAAGTAACAAATGCCACATCTAAAAGAATGGAACTAAACTAATACGAATGCATCCGAAGTTATAAATAATCCAAAGTAACAAATGCCGATCATAATGAATGATCCAGAAAACAAAAAAAAAGGAATGAAACGAAAATAAACACATTTTTCGGTAGTGCATTTTGTGTAATTTGAAATGCTGTCTCTGTTGATTTAGAACAGTATTACAAAAATAATAATAATTTTCACTGACCTGAAAAAAAAAGTCTTGCAACCAGGACATATAATTTTGCATCTGAATCTAGTTTAAGATGAATAATATCAGATTTTCATTCCCCTGTGACTTTACATACACGTCTTAGTAGAATTTGCGTTGCTGTCCCTGTTGATTTAGAACAGTGTGACCAAAATGAATGTAGTTTTCACTGACCTGTGTGTATCGGTACAGTCCGAGGATTTGGGCTATTGGAATTGTTGTGGATGAATAACGATCTCCAATAACACCAGCCAGCTCACCATGTCCTGTACAGGAAAAGTTAGGAATTGTCTTTCCTGGTCCAGATAAGATCTGCAGAACACTCTGTACAGCTTTCCTGGGTTCCACCAATGAATCGTATAGATGGTAGCCAAGAGTGATATTGGGTAAGATATCTGGATCCTGATTAATATTATCAATGGCAGAAAGGAATGCTAGGAAGTTTAGGTAGGTCTGGAGAGATGACCTGCAAAAAAAATCTTTCTTTAGTTAATATGCCATATATACAGTAATATATACAGTATCTCACAAAAGTGAGTACACCCCTCACATTTTTGTAAATATTTAATTATATCTTTTCATGTGCCAACACTGAAGAAATTACACTTTGCTACAATGTAAAGTAGTGAGTGTACAGCTTGTATAACAGTGTAAATCTGCTGTCCCCTCAAAATAACTCGACACACAGCCATTAATGTCTAAACCGCTGGCAACAAAAGTGAGTACACCCCTAAGTGAAAACGTCCAAATTGGGCCAAAAGTGTCAATATTTTGTCTGGCCACCATTATTTTCCAGCACTTCCTTAACCTTCTTGGGTATGGAGCTCACCAGAGCTTCACAGGTTGCCATTGGAGTCCTCTTCCTCTCCTCCATGACAACATCACGGAGCTGGTGGATGTTAGAGACCTTGCGCTCCTCCACCTTCCATTTGAGGATGTCCCACAGATGCTCAATAGGGTTTACGTCTGGAGACATGCTTGGCCAGTCCATCACCTTTACCCTCAGCTTCTTTAGCAAGGCAGTGGTCATCTTGGAGGTGTGTTTAGGGTCGTTATCATGTTGGAATACTTCCCCGTGGCCCAGCCTCCGAAGGGGGGGGATCATGCTCTGCTTCTGTATGTCACAGTACATGTTGGCATTCATGGATCCCTCAATGAACTGAAGCTCCCCAGTGCCCGGAGCACTCATGCAGCCCCAGACCATGACACTCTAACCACCATGCTTGACTGTAGGCAAGACACACTTGTCTTTGTACTCCTCACCTGGTCGCCACCACACACACTTAACACCATCTGAACTAAATAAGTTTATCTTGGTCTCATCAGACCACAGGACATGGTTCCAGTAATCCATGTCCTTAGTCTGCTTGTCTTCAGCAAACTGTTTGCGGGCTTTCTTGCGCATCATCTTTAGAAGAGGCTTCCTTCTGGGATGACAGCCATGCAGACCAATTTGATGCAGTGTGTGGCGTATGGTCTGAGAACTGACAGGCTGACCCCCCCACCCCTTCAACCTCTCCAGCAATGCTGGCAGCATTTATATGTCTATTTCCCAAAGACAACCTCTGTATATGACGCTAAGCACATGCACTTCTTTGGTTGACCATGGCGAGGCCTGGTCTGAGTGGAACCTGTCCTGTTAAACCGCTGTATGGTCTTGGCCACCGTGCTGCAACTCAGTTTCAGGGTCTTGGCAATCTTCTTATAGCCTAGGACATCTTTATGTAGAGCAACAATTCTTTTTTGCAGATCCTCAGAGAGTTCATTGCCATGAGGTGCCATGTTGAACTTTCAGTGACCAGTATGAGAGAGTGAGAGCGATAACACCAAATTTAACATACCTGCTCCCCATTCACACTTGAGACCTTGTAACACTAACGAGTCACATGACACCGGAGAGGGAAAATAGCTAATTGGGCCCAATTTGGACATTTTCACTTAGGGGTGTACTCACTTTTGTCATCAGCAGTTTAGACATTAATGGCTGTGTGTTGAGTTATTTTGGGGGAACAGCAAATTTATACTGTTATACAAGCTGTACACTCACTACTTTACATTGTAGCAAAGTGTCATTTCTTCAGTGTCCAATGAAAAGATAGAATAAAATATTTACAAAAATGTGAAGGGTGTACTCACTTTTGTGAGATACTGTATATACATTTTGTCATGTTACAACCAAAAAACGTAAATCCATTTTATTGGGATTTTATGTGATATACAAACACAAAGTGGCATATAATTGCGAAGTGGAATGAAAATGATAAATGGTTTTCAACATTTTGTACAAATAAATATCTGAAAAGTGTGGGGGGCAATTGTATTCAGCCCCCTGCTACTTTTTGAAACCGCCTTTCACTGCAATTACAGCTGTGAGTCTTTTTGGGGAAGTCTCTACCAGCTTTGCACATCTAGAGAGGACATTTTTGCCCATTCTTTGCAAAATAGCTCAAGCTCTGTCAGATTGGATGGAGAGCGTCTGTGAACAGCAATTTTCAAGTCTTGCCACAGATTCTCAATTGGATTCAGGTCTGGACTTTGACTGGGCCATTCTAGCACATGAATATATTTTGATCTAAACCATTCCATTGACGCTCTGGCTGTATGTTTAGGGTCATTGTCCTGCTGGAAGGTGAACCTCTGCCCCAGTCTCCGGTTTTCTTCTAAGATTGACCTATATTTGGCTCCATCCATCTTCCCATCAACTCTGACCAGCGTCCCTGTCCCTGCTGAAGAAAGGCATCCTCACAACATGATGCTTTCACCACCATGTTTCACAGTGGGGATGGTGTGTTCAGCGTGATGTGCAGTGTTAGTTTTCAGCCACACATAGCATTTTGCTTTTCAGCCAAAAAGATACATTTTGGTCTCATCTGAGATTAAATTACACACAGGTGGACTCTACCAATTAGGTGACTTCTGAAGGCAGTTGGTTCCACTAGATTTTAGTTAAGGGTATCAGAGTAAAGGGGGCTGAATACAAATGTACACCACAATTTTCACATATTTATTTGTAAAAAAACTTTGAAAACCATTTATCGTTTTCCTTCCCCTTCACACAAAACAATGCCGGCAAAACAAAAGTGTTAAAAAGCAGCATGGGGGTCCCCCCAATCCATACCAGGCCCTTTGGATTTGGTATGGATTTTAAGGTGAACCCCATGCCAAAATAAATTAAAAAAAAAAAAACGCGTGTGGTGCCATAACAGACCCTTATCCGAGCATGCAGCCTAGCAGGTTAGCAAAGGGGGACGTGCGACAGCCCCCCTCCTGAACTGTGCCAGGCCACATGCCCTCAACATAGGGGGGTGCTTTGGGGCGGAGGGTGGGTCTGCCCCCCCCGCCCCAAAGCACCTTGTGAACAAGGGCATCTTCCCAACAACCCTGGGCTCTGGTTTTGGGGGTCTGCGGGCAGGGGGCTCATTGGAATCTGGAAGATCCTGGATCAGATCCTGCTCCCCCCCCCCATGTGAGTGAGTAGGGGTACCCCTACTCATTCACCAAAAAAGTGTCAAAAAGAAATTAAAACAGTACACAGGTTTTTGACAATTCCTTTATTTGAAACAAAACAAAACAATGCTTCCCAGTGTAGATCCATCATTAATCACGATGCCCGCTGCACCGCCGGACCCGAAATAAAAAGTTCCAGCCAGGATGGCTGACCATTGAATGCCTCATCCGCTGTTTGATAGTTCTTAAATAGGTAAGGGACTGGGCCACCTGGTGACATCACCTGGTGACCCCGCCCCCTTGTGACATTATTCATTATTGATCGGTGCATGCCCGAAGGGACTGGTATGGACCCACATGCCATTTTTTTTTAACATTTTTGTATTACCAGCATTGTTTTGTTTACATTTCTGCTGTCAGTGGGGGTGATAGCTGATGAGTCATTGATTGTTAAAGACGCGGCAGCCGGCTTCAGGGCTCGCTGCTTAACAACCAGAAACAGAATTTGACTCGGTCAATCATTTTTCCACCGATCCGAATTCTAATTGTTCTGAAAATTTGGAATATGTTAGAAAATGAATAAATGAAAAGAATTTCAACAAAATTTGTGACTATTCGTTACTATTTCATTCGGACATTCAGATACATCATAACACATAAGGAAAATTTGTACGAATTTGTATTCAGACCGAAACAAATTGCACACGTCTAGTTAACGGGGAACATATGCAACAGCAGAAAGAATGTAAAGTTAATGCTATGTTTTACACAGCAGGTCTGTAAATAAATGTCCCAGCGCTAGATGCTTAAATGCAATCTTATGGCCTTTGTAGATCCAATACGCCTACTTGTAGACTGTCATGGTATATTCTGCATGGGGCTGGTGGCAGGTTTGATTCCTCTCCCCTGTCTTCTGAAGGATTCCAGAATACAGTGGGTTGGGAGGATGCAAACCAACAGTCTGAATATTTACGTGGTCTCAGCAAATCCCAGGGGGAGGGTGCCCAGTTAGTGGCTGCAAAGTGCATAAATAGTATTGGGCTTGAGGCAGCCTTGTTCTTGTCCAGGAGGAGAAGTTTTCAGTCTGAAGGGCTGCTGCCCTTCTGGGCAGCCCAGCTGAAAATTCCACTCCTGCTCATCAAGGTCCCAGTTGTGACAGAGCTGGGGGGCCTGTTTTGCTAAAATCTCTGAAGCTAAGTGAAGAATTTCACTGGGATCTAGTTTAAGAGACTCATGGGGAAATTGTCTCTCTGATACTGGAGGGAGGCATCAAAGTATCCAGGGGCATTGTGAATACAGACCTGAAGGGAAGATCCTAGCGACTGTTGCTGCTGATATCCCTCGGATATCTTTACCAGTGTTTGCTTGGCCTGGGATATTGCTATAGGATCCCCGGTGCTGTTCATTTTCCTGGCTTTTGTTGAAGAGACTGTTCTGGGAAGTAGCATTACAGTCACTTTCAGTGACAGCAAGCAGCACTTGGCTTCTCATTTTTAACATGCGATTACTTAGGGTGATATCAAAAGGATGGACACATTTCCACTGCACACAAGCTGTATCCACCTCGGTTTGCCCCCTTGGATCCTTGTGGGTGCTACTCCCACAGCTCCCTAGCCAGACACTCCTGGTGGTCATTCATTGGAATCATTTCCATGTACACCCCCATCTTAGCTCATTTACATGTATTGTTGATTGCATGTACTCCTGAGAAAGTGAGTGGTGACTCACGAAACGCGGCAAGATTTTAAGATGCAATCTTTAGCCACACCTGTTTTGATATATTGTGCTTTTTATATATGTATATGTACTGTGTTGGAATTATCACTAATCAATGCTATATTCAATCATCTGTACTTTATTAGTAAATGAATAGTAGTATCATCACATAAACTGTGAATTGTGATTACTGTAAGCCCATGACAATGATGCACCTCATTTAAAGTCCCAGGCCATTTTTGTGTTTATTTGTGTATATAATAGGGATGAAGGTGCACCACTAGGGGCACCAGACCACACTTTTTTATGTTGCATTGCAGTGAAGAGTGTCCTCAATTCATTGCTCAGCGTTCATGGGGTATCCCATAGCTCCCTATGCCCTATCCAAGTTAATCAGTAATATATGTTAAAAAGGCAACCCCTAGACTGTTTATTGAGCCAGAAGAGTGACTGTTGCAGTGTGCCTATCTGCTAACGCACTAATCTGGGAAAGGAACCTGAGACAAATCAGCAGGCCTACTGGAGATGAATGCTAAATTTGGGGGCTTGAACCATGGATTTCCCCTTTGCCGATGCTACCTACAACCAGCGGGATAACTGGAGTTGTGGTGTTTTGTGGACTGGTTGGGGCGATCATTGCAGAATAGGATATCTGTTTCACATTGGAGACCGCTGACAGTTGTATATACATTTTCAAGTGGACAACAATGAGTTAACCTGTGTCTTGATAGAAAGTGGCACCAGCAAGTCTCGAGGAGAGGGGCAGAGCTGTGAGGTGTGATCTTGGGACAGAGTGCACCCAGCACATGAAGGAGAGGAGCAATATGGCAGTCCACATCTGCTTCTTTGGCTACCAGATGGAGATGGCCTCAAGAAACCCTGCAGTAGCGGGGTGATTGGACCGGACAGCCAAACAATAGAACAAGGTGGATACGGGTGTTCTGCTCATACACAAGAGTGGCTGTGACCTGGGCATGGTCAGGGCTGTGAAGCGGCTATGCCTTATCTGTGAGACCAACAGCAGTTGACTTTATTGGGGCCACGGTAACTACCCCCACCTGGAAATGACTCCCAACAGCCTGTCACCTACAGAGCAAAACTGACCTCTGGACTTTGTTTGGCTGGTCCAGCTGGACTACAGCAGGAGACTTCCAGCAACTCTGTTACTGTACAGGAGGACCAAGTTACCTCAGGCACTGGGCAAGGGCTGTAGTCTTCAGGGTTCACCCATGGCCGCAGTCTGGGGGTCGCCACTACCATTGGGGAAGTAGAAGGTACACCTTTAAGGGACCATTAACACTGCCCTGCAGGACTGAGAGGGCGCCAGAGCTGGAGGAGCCCCTGCGGAAGCTGGCGGCCACCGTCTGCCCTGTTACCCCTGCACGGAAAGAGTGGGAGCATTGCAGTCAACCAGGTGACTCAGTAGGAAGTGACAGTGGGGGAGAGACTGACCCTGGATCTCCCAAGTTTAGGACAGAATTTGGAAGAGAAAATCGGGGAATAGAACTCCTCCAATTGATCTGAGGATAAGTGGGATTGGGGGGATTTCCAGGAAATTAAAGTATAACTAAAGGCAATATTTTTTTTACGTCTTGGATGGAGTGGAGATGGATTAGAACCCCTGTCAATTTTCATTGCTGTCTGTGTCCCCATTAGGGAAATTCATCCTTTGTTTTACCATGTTTATCATTATCATCATAACTTTTCATAAGGTGAAAGTAAAAGGAACCCTACATTTTGGGTTGTCCCCAGAGGGGTACTAGAGGGGAACACAAGTTCTGGAGAGCTGGGGGTTCCCAAGGACCCTTAATTTGCTGAGATTTTCTCTCAGTTCCTGTTTTGGCTGTGGGGCAGGAAGTAAAGGTAAATCTCCCCAATGTGAAATAAACTGACAGGGGTTATAACCCTCCTTACCCTATCCAAAAACAAAAAAAGTTTTGCCTATAGTTCTACTTTAAGCCCCCTTCTAAGCCTGAAGTGGTGTCCATTAAGTCAATAATATCTGACAGCAAAGGAAAGGAAGAGGCAATCTCTCAGTTACACCACTATGAGAAATGTAGGGCTGTTATGCCTTCCCCTCACTCCTGGGCTCAGGCTACTGCCCAGTTTTCAGCCACTAAAGATGTCATTAGGAGGTCATCCGAATCCTGTGTCCTCCCTGGGAGGGGTGACCTCAGAGAGCTGCCATGGTTTGTCTGGCTGCAGTGGGTAATACAGAGAAAGATTACGCTTCAGTATGGGTATGAGGAATTCTATATACCCAGACAGGTGATGGAGGAAGTGGAGCAGCACCGCTCACAGTGGTGTGAGGACTACATTTGGGAGTTCTTGAATGAGCCCAAGCCATGTAGGAACCCACAATTCCCAGAACATTGGAGCAGGTTTACTGACCTAAAGAGTGAATGGAGCTTGGGACGCTCCATCTCCAAGACTGGACATAAGGATTAAGTCTGGTCTAGCAACATCTGGGGTCCCAACAGCAAAATAGTCCCAGTACCGGACCAGTGTTTCTACAGATGAGATGGACCCACTCTGTTTTTATTTTCCTTACTTCTGCTGTGCTCTAGTATGAACATGGCTGCATGGGCTAATAGGGGAGCAGCCCCTTTCAAACAAATTTACTGCCCTGAGGGAGGGACCACTTTCAAGTTTTTGTTGAAGACTTTGTAGATGAGACCTTCTGCCCTCAATTCTGTTAGGCCCGTTTCACACTGGGACCGCTCGAGCGTCAGCGTGGCCGCACTCTGAGGAAGTGTGCCCGTGGCTCGGGCGGACACGATCTCCGCCGGCAAGCTGCGATTGCCTGGCAGAGAAGGAAAAAGGGGAACCGCTGATGTAAACATGGCGGCTCCCCGCTCTGTCAGGCGGCATGTAAGAGATCTACTGATCCCTGTCACTGGGATCAGTTAGATCTCTTATGCCCCTGGCAGCCCAGCCCCCTCACAGTTAGAACACGCCTAGGGAACACAGTTAACCCCTAGATCTCCCCATGCAGGTTAACCCCTTCACTGCCAGTGACATTTATACAGTAATCAGTGGCTATTTAAATTTCTGATCGCTGTATCAATGTCACTGGTCCCAAAAAAAGTGTCAAAAATGTCCGACATGTCCGCTGCAATATCGCAGTCCCGATAAAAATTGCAGATCACCATTACTAGCAACAAAAAAAAAATTAAAAATGCCAGAAATTAATTCTCATGGTTTGTAAATGCGGCAACTTTTGCGCAAACCAATCAATAAACGTCGATTGTGATTTTTTTTGTACCAAAAATATAAAGAAGAATATAAATCAGCCAAAACCGATGAAAAAAATGTTTTTTTTTATATTTTTTTTGGATTTGGATTTTTAGCAAAAAGTAAGAAATATTGTTTTTTTTTTGCAAAATTGTCACTCTTTTTTCGTTTATAGCGGTGATGAGAAATGACGCAGAGGGGATCAAATACCATCAAAATAAAGCTCTATTTGTGGGGAAAAAAGGACACACAACCGCGCAATTGTCAGTTAAAGCGACGCAGTGCCGAATCGCAAAAAGTGCTCTGGTCCTAAAGGAAATCCTTCCGGGGGCTGAAGTGGTTAAATAGGGAGATAGGTGCTGGGAGCAGAACAAGGCTGCAGCAGCTGTGCACCTAGTTGATAGCCAGGGGACCTGTGTGTGTAGTAAGGGTCTATTTTCATGTTTCTCTTTATTTTGTTGCTATTTTTATTACCTTGTATAGAGTGTAAATAAACTGCACCTTTGTCTTTTCACCTGCAATGCTGTTTGCTGTGGCTAATTTTGTGTAGTGAACTCATCCTTGGGGTCACACACACCCGCTGCCGAGCCATCCCCCACAATACCTACTTGTATACATAAGAAACTGAAAAGACAACTTGTAGAAACATACATTTTTAAATTATTTTCATTTTTTTTTAAATGTTTTGCTTTAATTTGAAGTAACTAAAATATTAAATTACAAATGTTCAAAACATACAGTCTAACATGTCTGACTATTTGCTGTTCAAAATGTTAAGATTTATGGGGACTATCAATATATTTTCAAAGATAAAGCCTTTGTTGTCATGTCATAGAATGAGAAAAAAGCTAAATAAAATCTAATATATACCCCATTGTTTCTACACCATATACACTATATTACCAAAAGTATTGGGACAACTGCCTTTACACACATATGAACTTTAATGCAGGGCTCGACAATTCCCGGTCGCCAGGTACAGCATCTCCGACTCAAGCCATTCACTGCCTGAGGCTGACAGCTGTTAAACGTAAACACAAGACTCTGGGCAGTCTGCCAAGTTCTCTGATAAGGATACAAATGTATCTTTTGCTATTTTTTTTCAAAGAACTGAACTCCTGACGAGGGAAAGTTTAACCACTTAAAGAGCAAACCTTTTTTTAGACACTTGTTGCTTACATGTAAAAAGCCAATATTTTTTTTTTTTTTTTGCTAGAAAATTACTTAAAACCCCCAAACATTATATATATATATTTTTTAGCAGAGACCCTAGAGAATAAGATGGCAGTTGTTGCAATGTTTTATGTTGCACTGTATTTGCGCAGCAGTCTTTCGAATGCAATTTTTTTGGGAAAAATACACTTTAATGAATTACAAAAAAACCCAAAAAATAGTAAAGTTAGCTAATTTTTTCTTTCTGTATAACGTGAAAGATGTTACACTGCGAGAATCGTGATCTTTATTCTAAACAACAAAATAGTGATTCTCTTTTTAGCCAGAATTGTGTAGCTCTACTGTGTGCTGTGAGGTGGAGAAGGGGAGATGAGGCAGCTGGGTGTACAGAAGAGTCTTTTTCTATGTCCTCTGATAAAGCCCTGTGTATCGTCAACAATTACCACTCTATGTGCAGCTGGGCTCCAGTATTTCATGGCGACCGGAAACCCACCAGACCAATGAATAGTCACTAGGTTTGACACGTGTGTAGGCAGGAAGTAGCTGCAAAGAGGCAGCAGAAGATCAGCAGCACTGGAATACTTTTTTCACCTTTTTTAGACTTCATTTAGATGTGCAGTGTAGAGATGTTTTTGCCACCCACCAACGGCCACCCTTAAGCTCGGTTAGGCAGCAGATGAGGGCGTTTTACATGTCGCCGTCACCATGCATTACATATGAGTTTCCCCCTATAACAGATTTTTTAGTGTCACTCCTGAGCAGCCTATAACCCTGTGTTACGTTGGAGTTATTGACTGGTTGCTCTGCTGTGAGTTAGGGTTAGGGGGGTGCTGACAACCGACAAGAAAAATGGCTCCTAACTTTTTTAGCTGGCTCCTAGATTCAAAGCAAATTTGTCAAGCCCTGCTTTAATGGCATCTCAGTCTTAGTCCATAGGGTTCAATATTGAGTTGGCCCACCCTTTGCAGCTATAACAGCTTCAACTCTTCTGGGAAGGCTGTCCACAAGGTTTAGGAGTGTCTATGGGAATGTTTGACCATTCTTCCAGAAGCGCATTTGTGAGGTCAGGTACTGATGTTGGATGAGAAGGCCTGGCTCACAGTCTCCGCTCGAATTCATCCCAAAGGTGTTCTTTCATGTTGAGGTCAGGACTCTGTGCAGGCCAGTCAAGTTCCTCCACTCCACACTCACTCATCCATGTCTTTATGGACCTTGCTTTGTGCACTGGTGCGCAGTCATTTTGGAACAGGAATGGATCATCCCCAGGGGCGTAACGATAGGGGTTGCAGGGGTTGCAATTGCAACCGGGCCCCATGGTCCAGGGGGCCCATGTGCCTCCCTTGTACACCTGAATAGGAAGGATGGCGGGGGTGGCATTTAGAGGACCCAATCTCCTCCATCCAGTTTACTTGTCTTCTGCTGTTCCCAGGGCCCCTGCGTGCTTCCCTGGTCCCCCTGGGGCCTGCTGCAGAACTTGTGAAAGGGC
The DNA here is from genome assembly GCA_018402905.1 of Glandirana rugosa. Lineage (NCBI taxonomy): Eukaryota > Metazoa > Chordata > Amphibia > Anura > Ranidae > Glandirana > Glandirana rugosa. The sequence goes on along the minus strand of BLSH010192998.1, from coordinate 463,798 downwards.
CCCACTGCAGTACCGTAATAAAGGGACCCACAATAGGCGTAAAGGGCCCCAGGATCAGTGGGAAGAGGGAAGGGCCCTGGCCAGGGGTCAGGGGGCCCTTCATAATTTCTTGCACCGGGGCCCTGAAGGTTCTAGTTACGCCTCTGATCATCCCCAAACTGCTTCCACAAAGTTGGGAGCATGAAATTGTCCAAAATGTCTCGGTATGCTGGCTCCTTAAGAGTTCCCTTGACTGGAACTAAGAGGCCACAACCCTCCCTCCACCAAATGATTTGGACCACTGCACAAAGCAAGGTCCATAAAGACATGGATGAGCGAGTTTAGGGTGGAGGAACTTGACTGGCCTGCACAGAGTCCTTACCTCAAATGGATAGAACACCTTTGGGATGAATTAGAGCAGAGACTGTGAGCCAGGCCTTCTCTTCCAACATCAGTGCCTGACCTCACAAATGCACTTCTGGAAGAATGGTCAAACATTCCCATAGACACTCCTAAACCTTGTGGACAGCCTTCCCAGAAGAGTTGAAGCTGTTATAGCTGCAAAGGGTGGGCCAACTCAATATTGAACCCCACGGGCTGAGACTGAGAAGTTCATGTGTGTGTAAAGGCAGGCGTTCCATTGCATGTATTTGTTTTTCCTGTCTTTTGCAAAGTCATATGTATATTTAGGCTACGTACTTGTATTGCTTTTCTTTAGGGACACCTAGATGGTCTTGTCTTGCCTTCACAGTAAGCACTCCTCCGATGATCAAATCTCCATCCTGAAAATATTGGAAATCATCAAATACATTAGTAAAATTCAGGGTACAGGCTTGACTTTGTGCTTCCGATTGCCTGAGTGTCATACATTGGAGGATCACACAGACTTGGATGATGAAGGCATATGATGCGACCATAGCTCTGATCACTGGATAATTCTTTAATTACAGTGAAGACTTCAATCCTTCTTATGTGACACAGATGTCTGCAGCGTGTACTGTATATACCAGAGACAGTACAATGAGCTGACTCCTCTCCCCTCCTTTTATACAGTTCAGCGTGTTCATCTCTCATTATCCTGAATATAGTCACATCATCTTCTATCTGCTTTTAGCTGCTTGTGCAGGTGGTTTATTTGTGAATGAAGAAGCATGATCCTCTATTAAAATTATATAAAAAACTCTAAATGAGAAACTCAAATTAGCAAGCATAACCTAATTATCTTCTATGTCAGATGAAGTGCACATTCAAAATATACACAGGTAGTACAATATCATTTCAAAATTATTCTTACACTTACAATAACAGTGTCCATAACTGTTCTATAGGAATGCTTTATTATCTTAAAGTGGATGTAAACCTGAAAAAAAAAAAAAGAATAATTTTGCCTAGTAGAGTATAAGATGTCATTTCATCTGTGCCCAGTTTTGCCACAAAGAATTAATCCAGCTCTGAGCAATGCTCTTAACTAGTGTTGAGCGAACCCGGACTGTAACGTTCAGGTCCGTACCGAACTTTCGGGTGTCCGGGACCCGGACCCGAAAGCGGACATTTCAAAAAACGTTCGGGTTCTGGGTTCTGGTAGTTGTTCATGCATGTTGAATAGCTGCAGGGCAGCCAATCAACAAACGTTTCACTGGTTTGCCCTTAAAAGCCATCACAGCCATGCCTACTAATGGCATGGCTGTGATTGGCCAGTGCATCATGTGACCCAGCTTCTTTATAAGCTGGAGTCACGTAGTGCTGCAGTCACATGCTCTTGGGTTAGTGTAGGGAGAGGAAGCTGACAGCGTGAGTGAGAGATTACAGACATTTTAACATCTGATCCTGCATCCTGAGATTACTACTGCTGTTGCTCTGAGGGACAGATAACAGAAATTTGAGATTTCACATACTGCTGCTTTGAGTTGCAGATTGCAGATCAAACTCTGCCTAACACAACAATCGTTACGATCGTACACAGCGATCAGATTGTTGGAGTAATTTGAGATTTCATATACTGCTGCTTTGAGTGACACATTGCAGATCAAACCCTGCCTAACACAACGATCATTACGATCGTACACGACGATCAGATTGTGCGATCGTACTCAGCGATCAGATTGTGGGAGTAATTTGAGATTTCACATACTGCTGCTTTGAGCGACCTGACTGCACTAGGTAGAGGCTTCTGCTTAGAGAGACAGATTATTGTTCAAAAATCATTGCCTACTCCTTTAGGGCCAGCTGTTGCTGTAAGTGACACATTATTGTTCAAAAATCATCTCCTAGTTCTAAAGGGAGAGTTTCCAGGACCG
>BLSH010192998.1:438789-449923 GCA_018402905.1 Glandirana rugosa | reverse complement strand
GGGGGTCTTCGTACAGCTGCGCCATGGCCTGGAAGAAGACTGCAGCGGACGCCACTTCAGGAGCATTTTGTTCCCATAGTCTGAGAGCCCAGGCCTGGGGTTCACCCTGCAAGAGGGAGATGATGAATCCGACCTTCGTGCTTTCCAGAGAAAACGTGCGTGACTGCAGTCCTAGGTATAAATCGCACGCACTTCGGAAGACCCGGAACTTGCGCCGGTCCCCGGAGAACTTGTCAGGCAGCGGGACCTTGGGTTCCGAGGGCAGGGCCACAATGGTACGGCCCGCAGAAGCACCGGAGGCCGGAGCGGTGGAAAGTTCCTGCACCCGCTCTTCTAGCCGGGTGTATCCTTCCTGTAGATTCTTGACGGCTTGGGTCAGGCCGGCAAGGTGTGCACACAAGTCATCCATGGCGGAGCGGGTTCCCTGTCTTGTGCAGGGAACAACCGCTCTTGCGCACCCGATTCAAGGGCCCCTGGTAGTGGGGACAGAGGCCCAAGAGTGCGGGATGGCACGAGGGCTGGAGGGTCACCGATGATGTAGCGATGCTCCAGGAGGCGTGCAGGTAGAAGGATGGTCGTTCAGGCTGGGTCGGCAACAGGCAGGCAGGAAGGTACAAAGGATCAGGCAAAAGAGTCCAAGCAAGGTTCATTTAACGGGCGGGCAGCAGAGGTACAAGGGAGCAGACAATCGGATGGTCGTGGATAGCCGGGGTCGGTGCAGGTAGCAGAACAGCAGGTCAGGACAAGCCGGGTCAACAGGAGGCAGAGGCAACACAGGAACAGGTATCAGAGGCTGAGGCTTACAGGTCGGGAACGCTGTAGAACGAGCAGCACTTGTCTCCAGAGTCTCCAGGTTTAAATAGGCCCGCTTGGCGCCGTTTCCGGCACGTGCGCACACGCGGGCGCGCACAGGCGCGCACGAGCGCGCACGGGAGCGCGCGAATGCGCACGGGAATGCGCGAACGCGCACAAATGTGCAAACCACCGCAGAAATGCCAGGACTGGGCAGGAATTTGTTCCTTTTCCTAACATGCACCCTTTTACAGGCAGACTAAGGGGACCCCCCCCAGGCACAATATTTAAAGGAATATTTCATGTTTATTGTTTCACTTTAAGCATTATTAAAATCACTGCTCCTGAAAAAACAATTGATTTAAAACCTTTTTTTTGCATTGATACATTACCCCTAGGGCAGGACCCGTGTTCCCATCAACTTTATATGGCAATAACTTGCATATAGGCCTTTAACCACTTTAGCCCCAGCGCCATAAATAGGCGGCGGCTGACTTTGAGCGGCTGTACCGGGACATGTCCCAGTATCATTTTTTAGAGCGAACGGTCGGCTATCCAGGGGTAACGACCGATCCGGCTCGGGAGCCGCTTGGTCGTTATCCCAGGGGGCGAGAGGGGACATTCCCCCCCTCCCGCCGCCTTCAGCAGCTCTTCTCCGGCCTCCCGTCCCACCGGGAGACCGGAGCGACGATCCGGCGCCTCCGCCGGCTGGAAGGAGACTCTGCTCCGATTGGGTCTCCTTCGGCAAATTCCGGAAGCGACGTCACAACGTCACTTCCGGTTTACTCAGCGGCTAACGGCGCCAATTTTAAAAAACTGACAGTATTCAGAATCACTGTTTTTGGCAATCTGAATACTGTGAAGTGCAAAGGAGGGATGGGGGGTCTTTTAGACCCCCTGGCCCTCCGAAAAGTGTACCTGTCACCATATATTACTATCACAAGGGATGTTTACATTCATTGTGATAGCAATAAAAGTGATCAGATTTTTTTTTTTAAAGGAACAGTGTTAAAAATAAAAAAAAAGTACCGGACTTTGTCGCCATTCCGCGAGTGCACAAAATTTTAAACCGTGTCATGTATGGTATTTATTTACTCGGCTAAATTTACTGTCTTCTTATTTTTTAACTCAAAAAAGTAACATTTTTTTAAAAAAAATTGCGCTTGAAAGACCTCTGCGCAAATACCGTGTGACAAAAAGTATTGCAACGATCATCATTTTATTCTCTTGGGTGTTTGAAAAAAAATATATAATGTTTGGGGGTTCTAAGTAATTTTCTAGCAAAAAAAAAATGTTTTTAGCTTGTAACCAACAAATGTAAAAAGGGGGCTCGATTGGTAAGTGGTTAAAATGAGCACTTTTGATTTTTCATGTTCGGGTCCCATAGACTTTAATGGTGTTCAAATGTTCAGACAAATTTTTTGTCTGTTCTCATGTTCTGGTGTGAACCGAGCCGGGGGGGGGGGGGTGTTCGGCCCATCCCTAATCATGACTCCACCCACCGAGCTCCAGCAAAGAGACCTACCCACTGATTCCAGAGATTTGTGGGCTGCTACTGCTGAAGGGGGTGACAATTGCAAGGCAGGATGCTTGCATGTATATACATTAATACTGTGCCATTAGTTTATACTGGGTGAGTGGTGGGTTTACACCCACTTTAAGCTGGCTATAGATGGGCAGAACTTCAAAAGAAAATTCTTGGGAAAAGAAGATTCTAAGAAAGTTTGTTCTCTTTTTAATCCATAGTGGATCAAATCGACGTTTGTTTTCAACAGCAGTGACAAAAAATTTCAAAGAAGCAGGATGGAATGTTTTTCTCAAACAAATTTCTAATAGTGTATGTGGTTTTCATTAGATAAAGTCCATTCATTCCTAAATCAAATCTTAAAAGCAAGAAAAATCTTTTGAATGACAAACAAATAATCTGCAAATGGTCTGAGAATTTTAGTATTAATTTTCCTAAGAGTGTTCCTAAGAATTTTTGTTTGAAATTCTATTCATCTGTGACCAGATTTATAAAGTTCCTTCATTTTTCTAATCATTAGTGGGTCATGGAGATGTGCACAACGGAAATTATTTTTTTCCTTTCAGATTCGTTCGATAAGTTAATAATTATGTTTCGTCATACTGTACTCGTTATGTTAGAATTCATTTTGGAAGGCAGCTATATTGGTTCTATTTTATTCTATTGTAATCTATTCTATTTTTTTCTATTCTATTATTTTATTTTATATTCTATTCTATTTTATTCTATTATTTTATATTATAGTATGTTCCTTTTTTGTCTATTTTATTCTATTATGTTATGTTATTCTCTATTCTATTCTGTTTTATTCTATTCTTTTCTATTCTATTCTATAAAACAGCCTAAGTAGGAATCATCGTCTTATTTTACTTTTATATCTTACTGTATCTATAGCAATATATTTCCGTTTTGAATTCAAAAACATTTTCAAATTCAGATACTTAGTTTCGTTATAATTTATTTTGGATTCATTGAAGTTCATTACTATTGGGATTTGGAAATTCAGATACATCTGTACCTCCAAATAACAAATGTTTCATCCAAATTTCCATTCATAATTAAAATAATCGCAATGTCTAGTGGGTCGATAAGCCATTTGTTTTCGACCACAGTGATGAGATTCAAAAGAGCAGGATAGAAAGATTTTCTAGAATAAACGATTTGAATGTGGTTTTCATTTGGTAAAGTAAATTCATTCCAAAATCAAAAGTTAAACGCAAACAAAATCTTTCGAATGACATTTGAATGTTATGGGAGTGTTATGGGAATCTTCCTAACATTCTTTCTTATAAATTTTGTACGAAATTCTATCCATCTATGGCCAGCTTTAAAGTGATCCTGTGAACTAAACACAGTCTGCAAGGGGGGGCGTGCCCAAGATGGCGGAGTGAGCGGCTGCCTTTTGTGGAGCTCTGCTGCTAGATCCTGTAACTAACTGATCCTGACTGGGTGTTAAGTACTCAGACACCGTACACCTCTAGGTGAATGCCACCTAAACGATACGGCAGAGGTGGGAAAAAACTGTGTTTCTCCCCGGAGGCTCTTGCTTTACAAACGCCGGAGCCCCAGCCGTGTGAGAGGCCTGCACACGCCAATATGGCGTCTCAAACAGACCATGCGGAGGACACGCCAGACTCCCCTCCAGGGATAAAGCAGGTGATGGAGGTGATAGCCGCTTGCCAGGCTGCGGTAACTACATGTCAGGCGACTCTTACCTCTAAAATTGAAGCTGTCCAGCTGGATATCGGGCTCAACCGACAGGATGTGGACAAGGTTCGTACTCGCCTCACCGCTGCGGAAACACAGGTGGGCCTTTTGGAGGACGCTACCACAGAGAACACTGGAGCACTCCGCTCCCTGCATTCCAGAGTCAGGATGCTGGAGCATCGGGCAGAAGACGCCGAAAATAGGTGCAGCAGGAATAATTTGTGGATCGTGGGTCTGGCAGAGGGAGCGGAGGGTAAGAACCCGGCGGTATTTGCAGAGGAATTGTTTCGAACGTTACTGCCCGCGGCTCAGCTGTCCCCGTACTTCACGGTCGAAAGGGCCCATCACATGCCACCTCAGCCGGGCCCTCCCGGGGCCCCGCCTCGCACCTTTATCCTGTGGCTCCTCAACTTTAGAGACTGTGATGAGCTGCTGAGAGCATCGCGGGCTGCTGGGGAGCTTACCTACTGGAATAACCGCATCCTCATCTTTCCGGACTTCTCCATAGAGACCCAGAAGCTATGGAGGTCCTTTGATGGCATCAAGGCAGCCCTGCGTGCCAGAGGTATCAAATACAGTGTGCTATTCCCGGCAAAGCTACAGGTGGTGGATGGGGAGACGGTCTGGTTCTTCACATCCCCCAAAGATGCGGCTGACTGGGTGGAGACCTTGCCACCCCTGAGATGAATGCCGAGGAACCTCTGCGTGATATGATCCTGTTGTCCCCCTTGTTGCTGGGAGGTGCATGCCCTTCCCTTGTTGACTCACTATGGAGTCCCCTAAGTTGGGGTGTTTGTGGGACGCCGGTGAGCGGGGGGGTTTGAATTGGGACATAGCCAGCTTGGCACCTACCCGGCCGGCCACTTGGTTAATTATCCTCAGTGAACCTCAGACTGGTGACAAGGGGATAGTTACGGTTAAGAAATGTGCCCCTGGCTTAGGCCAGGAGATTGTGAGCAACCCAGTTCTATTATCCCTGAAGCATCTCCCTTGAACTGCATATGGTGGACAAGGGGGTACTTTTTTTCGCTCCCTTGACACAGCAGCCCGCATTGGGCTAAGGACTACGCCGAGAACTGTGTACTCTCCATCTGATACATGTCTCCCAGTTTTCTTTTGAGCCCTCAGGGCCGTTTTGTTTTTGGGGTGGATGCGGTCCCGGATGTAGTGGGTCTCACGGGGAGGGGGGAGGGGGCGACAGGTTGTAACCGGGAAACATGTTTTGTCTCTGAAATATTGGATATGGACAGTTTCTCTTTGTTTTGCGGGTTTAGTATTACAGTTTAGTATTACAGTTAAAATTGTTCAGTTGCAATGTTCCTTACAGTATTAAAGCAGGATGTTCAAGGTATGGAGACGGTTCTGGTATAGGGTGGCTGGCCCCCCCTGGAGGGGCGGGGAGGGGGAGAGTGCTGGGTGCTGCTGGGGGACCCTCCCCAGGTGCAGGGGTGCCTAATCTGGAAGTGGTGGGCAGCCGATATGGGGCCTCCTCTGGACAATGGCGCAGATTACTGTAGTTTCATGGAATGTGCGGGGACTTAACTCAGCTCCTAAAAGGGCTATGGTCTTTAAATTTTTGCAGAAATACTTCCCGCACATCTGTGTGCTGCAGGAGACCCACCTACTTGGCTCCAAGATTTTGGGGCTTAAGAGGGCATGGGTTGGGGCCCACTTCCATTCCACGTACTCCAGTTACTCGAGGGGGGTCAGCATACTGGTGCATAAGCGTCTCTCCTTTCAGCTTTTGGAGGTTAAGACGGACCCGGGCGGGAGATATGTACTTTTGCACGCCATTATGGCTTCGGTGCCATGCGTGCTAGTGGGTGTCTATCTCCCGCCCCCGGCTCCGCTGGAGTTACTATACAGTATACTATTATGCAACTTGTGATCAGTTATGGGGTGGACAATGTGTTGCTGCTTGGTGAATTCAATATGACCCCTTCCCCGGATATGGACAGGCTGGGCTCCGCCTCTAGGTGGATCCCAGGCTAGTCCCAGTGGGCTGGTGTTTTTGATCTCACAGACACCTGGAGGTACCTAAATCCCTCTACTAGGGCATACACATGCCATTCCTCAACCTTCCGCACCTTTTCTCGCATAGATTTAGTGTATGCCTCAAGGTCCATGCTCCGGGGGATCCCTGGGGTCGATATCTTGCCCAGGGGGGTCTCGGACCATGCCCCTTTGCTGATAAGAATTGCCTGGGGAACACCCGGTGAGAGGTTATGGAGGCTATCCAGGTTCTGGATTGAGAATGAGCAGATCCAGGAGGCTGTTCAGGAGGGCATATGTAACTATTGGTTGGTGATCCGGGCGACTGCTACCCCTCCGATGCAGTGGGAAGCCTTTAAGGCTTGGGTTAGGGGAGAGTATGTGTCCCGGATAGCGGCCGAGCAGAGGAGATCCTCGGTAACCTTGGAAGAGGCTGAGGGTAAAGCCGGACGAAGGGAGGCGGAGTATATAGCGGCGCCAGGGCAGGAGACCTATGGGGCATGGCAATATGCCCTGCGTGAGCTGGCTCTTCTTAGAACGGAACTGACCCAGAAATCCCTTATTAGAGGATTTTCGAATTCGGTAATAAGAACGGTAGGTTGCTGGCATGGCTGGCCAAGGGACAGTTTGCGGTAACCCATATAGTTGGAGTTCAGGACCCCGAGGCCTTTGAGATGCTTAGGACAACAGAGGGAATTAGTGCCAGGTTCCAATGCTATTATAAGGCTCTTTATGCGTCCAGGGTGAACTATTCCCCTGAGGAGCTGCATAGCTACTTAGATACTGTTGACTTCCCGACCCTTGACTCTGAATACTGGGAACGACTGGAGGCGGGGATCACATTAGAGGAGGTGCAGATGGCCATTACACAGTTGCAGGCGGGTAAGACCCCGGAGACGGACGGACTCCCGACGGAATTTTACTCTCACTATCAGTACCTTCTGGCCCCCAGACTAGTCTCCCTATTTGAGGAGTTCTGTTCCCTAGGGAGTCTTCCAGACTCGATGAGCGAGGCGGTGGTGGTGTTGGTGCTCAAACCGGGCAAGGACCCTACTGAGTGCTCCTCCTATAGACCAATATCCTTAATTAACGTGGACGCCAAGATCCTGGCTAAGGTCCTGGCAAACCGGTTGTCGGGGGTATTGGAGGAGTTGATTCATGTGGATCAGACTGGTTTTATGCCCGGGAAGGGCACCGATATTAACCTCCAGCGGCTCTTTCTTAATCTTTCGGTCTCCCATTCTGAATGTGGCAGGAGAGTCATCGCCTCCTTAGACGCTGAAAAGGCGTTTCACTCAGTCGAGTGGGGGTTTCTCTGGGAAACGCTGAGCAGATTCGGGTTTGGCCCCCGGTATATAGCATGGCTTAGGTTTTTGTATAGTGCCCCCAGGGTCCGGGTACGCACAAATAATACCTTGTCACCCTTCTTCTCACTCCACCGTGGTACTAGGCAGGGGTGCCCTCTGTCACCGGCCCTGTTTGCCCTTGGAGCCATTGGCGATCCTGATTACGGGGTCCACCCAGGTGAGGGGGATGAGGATAGGTGCGTTAGAGGAGAAAATATCGCTGTATGCCGATGACGCCCTGCTATATTTGAACAACACTGGCCAGTCTCTGGAGGTAGCCCTGGACATATTCAATGAATTTGGGAGGTTCTCGGGCATCAGAATTAATTGGTCCAAATCGGTCCTCTTTCCCCTGGACTCCCGGGCCAGGGAGGAGAGTGCTGATACCCAGCTGCAATGGGTGGATCAGTTTAAATATCTGGGCATCCATGTCAGAAAGGAACCTGCTAGTTTCTACGACCTGAATCTGGCCCCTGTGGTAACTCAGTTCCGAGCAAAATGCTCTTCCTGGAGCTCCCTACCATTAAATCTTCTTGGTCGCATAAATTTAATAAAGATGGTATTCCTACCCAAATTTTTATATCTATTTCGATCCTGTCTCAGTTGGTTACTGTGTTCGTTCTTCTCGAGCTTAGATAGATGTGTAGGATCCTTTATCTGGGGAGGCTCGCTTCCACGCCTGGCTAGGTCGACCTTGGTTCTCCCTGGTAGATGTGGGGGCCTGGCCTTACCAGATTTTAAAACATATTACTGGGCGGCTGTCCTGGTCACTGTTCATTGGTGGTTTTTGTGGTCTAGGTCCAACGCAGCGGTGTGTCTGGATGCGTCAGTCATCGGCTCGTGACAGGAGCTAAGTAATCTTCCTTATAGAGGAGCCAGAGCGTGTATAGATCTCCCGCCCCCCTCTAGAACGACACTCAAAGCCTGGTTAGGCGGCGGTTTCTGCGACCAGACCGGTGGTCCCCTCAGACCCCCCTGTGAGGAAACCCCAACCTCCTGCATTTCCGTACTATCCCCGACCCCCAGGTGTGGGCGCAGTTTGGGATTAAGACCCTCGGGGAAATATATCAGGGGAGCAGTCTAAGATCCTTTACTGCCCTCAGGTCTAGGTTTCGCCTACCGGGATGGATGTACTTCCGATACCTGCAGCTGCAGCATGCTGCCTGGGCGCAGTGGCCTAATCTGACTCTAGGTATGGATCCTATTGAGGAACTTTTAGTCCAGGAAACACTGACCAAGCCTTTATCAGCCCTTTATGGAGCTCTACTATGTATGGAATCCCCTAAGATGGAAAGGTTGTGGGAGCATTGGAAGAGGGATATACCAGGACTGGACAGGGAAGACTGGGAGGATTCAGTGGGGGATAGTGTCAGGCTCTTGATCTCATCTAGGGATAAACTGATACAGGTCAAGTTCCTGCATAGAGTTTACTTCACCCCTCAGAGGCTGCACAGGATGTACCCACAAAGGTCTAGGGAGTGCCCCAGGTGCGAGACGGAGGAGGGCTCCTATTTTCACATGTTCTGGAGTTGCCCAAGGATAGCTACCTACCGGGCGGAGGTGGTTGAAACTATTAATGGACACCTCCAGTTGACTTTACCGGTGTCCCCGGAGCTGGCGCTTCTGGGGATACAGGAAGACGATCAACGTCCCAGACTTACAAAACCCCTGCTAGCTTACCTATTTTTCCATGCTAAAAAGGAAATTGTTCTTAGATGGAACGCCCGCTCCCCCCCCCCCCTGTGGGGTCTTGAGAAAAACCTATTAACTCAGTTCTCCCCTTATACAAGCTGACCTATATCTCTCGCAACTGTCCAAAAAAATTCGACAGGGTGTGGCAACCGTGGGTAGGGTGAGGGGAGCCACTGTTCTTTCAGGATGGTACTGAGGACAGGAACTGTGGAGTCGCTTTTACATGTCTTTTCCTTACTGCAACGGGGAGACTGGGAGGGTTCTGGAATACAATGGTACCCCAATATGGTTATGTATACCCTAGGGATTGTTGTGTGGTCCTTATTCTCGTCGCCCTCGCCCCCAGATTGGGTGGATGGGCAAGTTTCCTGGAAACCAAGAATGCTTAACTTTGTACTGATGAACTGTCACACCTTGTTACATGTATACTTTTTTATGTCATCCTTGTAACAGTGTAAACTGTAACCTGCTCAATAAAGGAACATTTTGATTGTAAACACAGTCTGCAAAGCTAGGCATACACGGTTAGAATTTTGTTAAAAAAAAAAAAAATTCTGAATAATTTCAAAATTAGCAATCTTTTCTGAACGTAATGATGAGGAAGGCATAAAAGTGGATTTTTTTTCTTGTTTCTTATCTGTACTGTGAATGTGGCATTCTGTTGGGAAAAACTTACATATGGTAATATACAGGTGCTACGAAATAGAAATGTAATTGTCACAAGCATGCGTTCATTGCAAGAATTAAGAATTTATTAAGTGCAGTGACCCTGTCTTATGCAGCTGTGTTTCTTATAAATTTAGAATGTGTCACTGCTAGGCTGTAACCAGCGTGAGCTGATGTTTACCTTTTCTGGGTTTCCCTAAGCCCTAATTTCTGGGAATTAATTGCCTTCACCTGTTACTGGGAGCAGGACTAGATTAAGAGCATCATGGGTCTGGTGCTGGGAAGGAGGGGGTGAGAGAGATGGGGGGTTAGAGAGAGGGAGTGAGAGAAAGAGGGGGTGAAAGAGAGAGAAAGTGGGAGAGAGAGAGAAAGAAAGAGGGGAGTGAGAGAGAGAAAGAGGGGGTGAGAGAGGGAGAAAGAGGGAGGGTGTTTAGAGATAGAGAGAGAGAGAAAGAAAGGGGGTGAGAGACAGAGAGAGAGAGAGAGAGACCAAGAGGGGGTGAGAGAGAGAGAGACCAAGAGGGGGTGAGAGAGAGAGAGAAAGAGGAGGGTGAGAAAGAAAGAAAGAGGGGTGGTGTGAGAGAAAGAAAGAGGGGGTGAGAGAGTGAGAAAAGGGGGGTTAGGGAGCAAAAGAGGGGGTGAGAAAGAAATAGGGGAGGAGAAAGAAAGAGGAGGGTGAGACAGAGAGAGAGAGAGAAAGAGGGGTGAGAGAGAAAAATAGGGGGTGAGAGAGAGAGAGAGAAAGAGAGAAAGAGGGGTGAGAGAGAAAAATAGGGGGTGAGAGAGAGAGAGAGAACGAGGGGGTGAGAGAGAGGAAGAGGGGGGGAAAGAGAGAAAGAGCAGGTGAGAGAAAGAGGAGGGAAAGAGAGAGAGAGAGAAAGAGGGGGCGAGAAAGCGAAAGAGGGGGGTGAGAGAGAGAAAGATGGGGTGAGAGAGAGAGAGAAAGAGGGGAATAAGAGAGAGAGAGAAAGAGGGGGGTTAGAGAGAGAGAGAGGGTGTGAAAACGGAGAGAGAGAGAGACAAGGAGGGGTGTGATAGAGAGAGAAAGAGGGGTGAAAGGGAGAGAGAAAGAGGGGTGAGATTGATAAAAAGAAAGACAGGTTGAGAAAAAGAGTTAGGTGAGAGAGAGAGAACGAGCGGGTGGGAGAGAGAGAGAGTGTTGAAAGAGAGTGGTGTGAGAGAGAAAGGGGTGAGAGAGAGTGAAAGAGGGAGTGAAAGGGAAAAAGAGAGGGGTGAGGGGGTGAGAGGCAAGGAGAAAGAAAGAAGGGGTGAGAGAGAGAGAAGGAAGGGAAGTTAGATAGAGAGAGAAAGGGGGCAAGAGAGAGAGAAAGAGAGAAAAAGGGAAAGTGAGGGAGAAAGTGAGAGAGAGTGGGGAAAGAGAGAGTGTGGTGAGAGAAAGTTGTGAGAGAGAGAG
>BLSH010192998.1:419331-431601 GCA_018402905.1 Glandirana rugosa | reverse complement strand
GTTATAAAAAAATAAAAAAAAAATAAAAACCAAAAACAGTTGTACATTTCTTGTTTGTCTATCTCTATTTTCTCTCTATTCTCTTTCTATTGCTCCCTCTATTGGGTTTATGCATATCTGTAATGTTTTGTTGCAGTTTATTATGGTGGGTTTTTTTTTTGCAGGTATGCAATGTTTTTATGTAACGTTAATTATTTTTTTATTCTTAGCAGGAATATTATTTTTTGATATGTTACTGTGTTTTATTCATTTTTATTTGATTTTCAGGTACGCCAGCTGCAGCGTTGATTTATTTAGGGTGACAGCAATAGCGTTTGCTCCCACCATATATAAAGCAGCGACTCCAGAGCTGTTGGAGGTGATTTCACCACCACAGTTAAAGAAGAGCAAATATACCGGAGCATGGGGCAGTGGGTGGAAATCGGGGCGGATTGCCCCTATGCTCCGGGATATTTTTTTTTAAAAAAGTGGCTATGCCCACCATTAGAAGTGCGTGGATGAAGGGAGGTTTTCTAATGGTGGGCATACCCACCGATTGATTCTTTTTTTTCATTTAACCCACAGGCTGCATGAAAAAAAAGAACATTACAACATGTGCCCAACAAGGACCAGCAACACATTAGTATGTTGCTGGTCTTAGAGTGGTTATACTGGAATGATGCCTGCAGGTATAGGTATCATCTAGGTATCGTTCTTTTCAGCCAGCGGTCAGCTTTCATGTAAAAGCAATCCTAGCAGCTGATTAGCTGCTAGACTGCTTTTACAAGCAGTGGGAGGGAACCCCCCCCCCCTTCGGCCGTCTTACATGTTTTTTAACTTTAAAAAATGCAACCCTGTCCCCCCATGCACGTGCGCAAAGGTGAACGCAAGCGTCAATCTCATGTGGTATGTAAACAGCAATTGCACCATGCATGTGGGGTATCACTGCAAATGTCAGATCGAAGGCAGCAATTCTAGCAGTAGACCTCCTCTGCAGAGCTAAAGTGGTAACCTGTAAAAGCTTTTAAAGGTTTTTAAAGATGTATATAGTTTGTCGCCGCTGCGTGGGTATGCGTTATTTTTAAAGTATGTCATGTTTGGTGTCTATGTATTCGGCATGAGATAATCTTTTATATTTCACCAAATATTTGGGCAATATAGTATATTTTTGTGCATTAAAATTCAAAAATTTGTTTTTTGCACACAAATTGCGTTTGAAAAATCGCTGCACAAATACTTTGTGTAAAAAAAGAAAATTGCAACACCCACCATTTCAATCTGTAGGGCATCTGCTTTAAAAATATATAATGTTTGGGGGTTAAAGTAATTTTCTAGCAAAAAAAATAAGTTTTTATGTAAACAAAAAGTGTCAGAAAAGACTTGGTGGATGATGTGTGGCATAGGCCTCTAATGTTGGGCATAAAATGCCAGGACAGTTCAAAACCCCCCAAATGACCCCATTTTGGAAAGTAGACACCCAAGCTATTTGCTTAGAGGCATGTTGATCCCCTGGAATAGTTTATTTTTTGTTGCAAGTGATTGAAAAATGACACAAAGTTGTCACTGAAATCACACATGCCATGGGTATATGTGGAATTACACCCCAAAATGCATTCTGCTGCTTCTCCTGAGTATGGGGATACCCCATGTGTGAGACTTTTTGTGAGTCTATCCGCGTACAGGACCCCGAAAACCAATCACCGCCTTCAGGATTTCTAAGGACAAAAATGTATGCATGCACCCCACACTACCTATCACAGTTGCAGAGGCCATGAAATGCCCAGATAGCAAAAAAAAACCCCAAATGACCCCATTTTGGAAAGTAGACACCCCAAGCTAATTCCTGAGAAACATGTTGTGTCCATGCAATATTTTATATTTTGCCACAAGTTTTGGGAAAATTACAATTTTTTTAGGGTATAAAGACATGGATGAGCGAGTTTGGGGTGGAGGAACTTGACTGGCCTGCACAGAGTCCTGAGCTCAACCTGACAGAACATGTTTGGGATGAATTAGAGCGGAGAATGCAAGCCAGGCCTTCTCGTCCAACATCAGTGCCTGACCTCACAAATGTGCTTCTGGAAGAATGGTCCAACATTCCCATAGACACTCCTAAACCTTGTGGACAGCCTTCCCAGAAGAGTTTAAGCTGTTATAGCTGCAAAGGGTGAGCCAACTCAATATTGAACCCTACGGACTAAGACTGGGATGCCATTAAAGTTCATGTGCTTGCAAAGGCAGGTGTCCCAATACTTTTGACCATGATGAAATGCTGAGTTGACCTTCGGGCGATGGTGTGGCAGTGTTCTTAGTACCACCCTGTCAGGAAAGTGGCAGCAGTAAGGTGGTTTGTAGCCTAGCGCGTGGATGTCTGATACTCTCCTCCCTGAGGTGATGGCTGTGAGGAATACCGCTTTCAGTGTTATGTCCCACATCGACGCTTGGTCTCCCAAGAAGGGGTTTTGTGCAAACGTGTCTAGTACCACCTGCAGGTTCCATGGAGGGACATATGACCGTTTTGAAGGATGAATTCTGGTACAGGCCCTTAGAAATTGTTTCACTAAGGGGTCTGTGGACCATCTGACTCCCGTCAGAGAAGATATTGCTGACACCTGTACTCGGAGTGTGTTAACACATAGCCCTTTCTCCAGTCCTGCTTGTAGAAAGGTCAGTATCTGGTATACCAATGGAGCCCTCGGGTCAAATTCTTGAGTTTTTGCAAACGCAGAAACGTTCTCACACACTCTTGAGTAGGTTACGTTGGTTGCCGGGGCTCTTGCTTTCAGCAAGGTTTCGACCACGGCTGCCGTACAGCCAACTTCCCTTAGTCTCTGCCCCTCAAGCTCCAAGCAGCTAAGTGGAGTTTGCCAGGATCTGTGTGTAGTACTTGTCCCTGACTCAGAAGTGTCGGTATTTCTGGTAATAAGATTGGTGGCTCCATTGCTAGTGACTGTAGCAGCGGATACCACGGTCTGCGAGGCCAAAATGGTATTATCGCTATGACTATCCCTGGATCCGTCTATACCCTCCTGAGTAGCCTGAAGATCACTGGTAGTGGAGGAAATACGTATGCCAGCTTGGACTCCCACCTGGTGTTGAGCGCATCCACCGCCACTGCTTCCGGAAATCTCGCCTTGGATATGAATCTCTTGCACTTTGTGTTGGCTGGTGTTGCCATCAGATCTAGATCCGGGTGACCCCACTGGCTGCAGATCTCGATATAAACTGATTGGTCTAGAGGCCACTCCTTGCCATCTACCGTCTTGCGGCTTAGCATGTCTGCCAGGAAGTTCTGTGGGGCCGGCACATATGTTGCCATTAAATGTAATAGGTTCTGTTGCACCCATGCCATAATGGGTGCTACTTCGTTCATTAGTGCTCTGCTCCGAGTCCCCCCTTGGTGTTGCACATACGCTACTACCGACCGATTGTCCATTTGTAGAATCACTGTGTACCCCTGAATTTGCTTCTGGAAAGCCTTCAGTGCCTGGAGGGCTGCCCTTAGCTCTAGCACGTTTGAACCTTCATTCCCCTGATAGGCCCATCGGCCCTGGGCTAACCACTCCTTGTGATGGGCTCCCCAGCCTGATGCTGAGGCATCCGACATGACCACTAGTGCTGGTTCCGGTATCAGCTGGTGGCAGTTGAAGAGGTTCCTCGGTTTCTTCCACCACACGAGGGATTGCTTCATTGTTGTTGTAATCCTTATTCTCTGTCGTGTGGATCCTTCCCACTGGTTGAGAAACCCTATTTGAAAAAGGTCTCAGATGCCAGTGAGCCCACCTGACCATCAGGATTGTTGCTGCTAGTGACCCCAGTAGACTTAGGCATGTTGAGGCTGGCAGATGGGTCCTCTCTCTCACTACTTCCAGTCTCTTGATGAGCACTGTTGCCCTCTGTGGGGGTAGTTCCACTGTGTTTTTCACCATGTCTAGGATTGCTCCTAGGAATAATTTTGTGACGGTTCTGGTTGGCTCTTCTGCCAACTGATGATCCATCCAAATCTCTCTAGTGTCTGTATTAGTACCTCTCGATGCTCTAGGAGAGTTTGTACGTTCTCTGCTACCAACAGTATGTCGTCCAGGTAGTGGAAAGCGTGCAGCCCCTGCTCTCGTAAGATGGTAATCACAGACAACAGGATCTTGGAGAATGTCCGAGGTGACGTAGAGAGATCAAATGGTAAGCACCACGAAGCGCAGGTATTTGTGGAACTGAGGGTCTATCGGTACATGTAAGTACGCATCCTCCAGATCTAAGGATAACATCCAATAATTCCGGTCCAACGCCTGCGTGACTGACTGCAGCGATTCCATACGGAATCTCTGCACTGCAATATTCTTGTTCAGTTCTCTCAGATCTAGTACAGGCCTTAAGTCGCCTGTCTTTTTCCTTATTAAGAAGAGCAGCGAATAGAAGCCTTGACCTCTTTCCCCTGCTGGTACTGATTCTATGGCGCCCTTCCGCAATAGTGTCTGTATATACTAATCCAATATGTGCCTCTTCTGTTGGCAGTGAGGTAGTTGTGTGGGTGTGAAATGGGGAAGCCGTGGAGAATCTCCATCGATGTCCCACACTTATCACAGTACATACCCATGACTCCTTGACCTGCTCCATCTAGACCTGGGCAAAGTTCCGCAGTCTGGCGCCCACTGCCCCTGTCTGGACGGAGACACCTTCAAAAGGGCTTCTGCTGTTGTATGAGTGCAGGTTTTGACTTAGCCAACCGGGTCATGGTTGACTGGGAGGGTTTCAAGCCTCTTCTGTAGTCCTTCACTGGCCTATAGGGTCTGAACTCTCTGGCCCTGTTAGAATACTGTTTTCTCTCTACGCCATGTGTTGGCCTTGTTTTTGCATCCTGAGGGAGCAAACCTGATTTGCCCCTGTCACCTTCGATATTGCTGAATTTAGTTTGTCTCCAAACAACGCTGATCCGTCGAATGGGATACGACACAAATTTGATTTCGAGGACGCGTCCGCTGTCCACGGTTTGAGCCATAGGGCCCTTCTCGCCATCACTGCGTACAGTATACTTCTTGCTGAGCAGTGCAGAGAATCGATCGCGGCTTCCCCTACGAAGTCGCTTGCATGTTTGATGTCTGTAAGGAACTTTAGCAACATGCGGTTGTCTGTTTCTGCGTTCAGC
This sequence comes from Glandirana rugosa, assembly GCA_018402905.1. NCBI lineage: Eukaryota > Metazoa > Chordata > Amphibia > Anura > Ranidae > Glandirana > Glandirana rugosa. The sequence continues at coordinate 426,479 of BLSH010192998.1, read as the reverse complement.
TCTAACTCTGCCTTCTCTGCCCGTGTTCTGATGGCTCTGGCTACTGATGTTAGTGCTAAGACTGGCCTGCATGCATTTCCTGCTGATGTATAAACTCTCTTCAGCTCTGCGTCCACCTTTCGGTCCAGGGTATCTTTGAAGGATACAGCATCGTCCATCAGCAGTGTCACGTGTCTGGCGAGCCTCATGACCGCTGCGTCTACTAATGGGGGTACCTCCAACGAGCGTACCTACTCTTCCTTGAATGGGTACATCTTGTTAAACCTGTTCGTAAGAGATACCTTCTTATCTACTCTCTCCCACTCGTCGGCTATAAGCTCTTTCACTTCCTCTATAAGAGGAAAGGATAGCACTGATTTCTTTAGCTGTGGATAGTACTTCCTGGTCTTTGGTGGTTGTACTGTCTCCTCTTCCCATTCCAAGGCTTCCCTCGCTGCCTTTACTAGTGGCTGTACTAGAGCAAAGTCAAACCCAAGAGACAAGTCTTCTTCTGCTCCTGACTCTTCATCTGAACTAGACCCTGATGGTCTATTCACAGTTGGTTCCCTTATTGGAAGTGAGTTTAAGGTAGGTGTTACTGCACTTGTGCTGGCGAATAGGTCTTGAAGTGACTCTTTAACTGTTTGCCTGATCATGCGGGCTATGTCCGCCTTCTCCGCCTCCTTATCTACTGACACCTCCATGAGGCATGCTTTGCAGAGCATCTTCCCCAGTATTGCCTCTTGGCCACAGCCCATGCATAAGTCCTCCCTCTGGGAGTCTTCCAGCCTTGTTGGCTCCACTCTGTGTCGGCCATCTTGGCGAACCTTTGAGTGCGCAGCTGCCCCCTCAGGACTAGGGCTTGGGTCATTGCGGCGGGCTATATCCTTACTTTTGGAAGGATGTTGCTGCTGGTAAGGGCTAGACGAATAACAGATAACAATCCACTAGCAATGCACTCTTTTTTTTTTTGTGACTCCATGCACAAGAAATACCTACCTAACCCTCACCTTAGACTACATGGCTGGTCCCTGGGAGAGCTCATCCTAATCTGAGAACTAAAATAAAACAGCAATACTTTAGTTTCTTGTTGTTAGCATTATTAACCCCTCTAAGCAGTGTTCCTACCTGTTCACTGTTGTAGTTTTGCCTGGCACTGACAGGTTCTGCTGTGGGAAGGATGTATTGTTAGTTTCATACAACCAGCCTCCTCAGCTCGCCTATACACTTCACTTACCTGTCACTCCGTGACGTCTGCTTCCTGTGTGCGCAACTGCTTCCAGGAAACACTGGGTATATAAGGGATTGGGGGGGTACTCCCGCCCCTATCTGCACCTCCTAGTCCTTTCTGGATCACTGTCCAGCTCCGAACTCCGAGAACCCCGGACCGGAAGTGCCGCGGCCGCCATCTTTTTACACCCCCGTCGACAGGAAATCCTCCGAGCGCCATCTTAGTGATGGTCACTCGTCCTCCCTGCCTCCGGAAGTTAGTAGGAAGCCATTTTGGAGAAGGGCTGTGCCCTCTTACCTGGCTTTGTGTCTGTGTAGAGACTGTGTGGGTCCGTCCCAGCGACTACCCTAAGTTGATGGCTCTCCCTGTGACCAGCTGCCTACTACCCGCCCCCCAACTCCTGGATATGGGGGGGGGAGGCCTCCCCCATCTAGGAAGATTTACCCCCTGTACAGCAGGGAGCGTCGCTGGCAGGAGAGCTTGAACCTGACCTTGACCTTGGAACAATACCTCCTTTGCACAGGACAATTGGGCTTCCTTGCTACCATTAGCCGAGTTTGCGTACAATAACACGGTTCATTCTGCCATGGGGCAATTCCCATTCTTCGCGAACTACGGCTTTCACTAATCCTTCATTCCTAACATCGTCCCCGAAAGTCAGGTGCCAGCTGTACAGAGCACAGTGAAATTTCTCGAGAATAACACTAAGCTATTACAGGAAACCATGGCCAAAGCCCAGGAAAGTTACAAGGAGACTTTTGACAGGAAGAGAAGGGGGGAGCTGAACCTGGAGCCTGGTGAACAAGTCTGGTTGGCAACAACCAATCTGAAAATGGCCTGCCCGTCAAAAAAAATTGGGGCCTAAGTTCATTGGACCGTTCTCGGTCAAGAGGAGGATTAATAGGGTGGCCTATGAACTTGAAACCTCCAACACCTTGAGAATCCACCCGGTCTTCCATGTGTCGCTGCTAAAACCTGTTGTGCCTGATTCCTTTACGAGCAGAGGCACTGACCCCCCAGAACCAGTGCTGGTCAACAGGGAAGAGGAATTTGAAGTGGAAGCTGTCCTAGACTGCAGGAAGAGGGGCAGTGGCATCCAGTACTTGATCAAATGGAGGGGTTTCGGCCCAGAAGAGAATTCCTGGGAACCAGAAAGCACCATCCACGCGGAGGAATGCCTTAAAATCTTCTGGAGAAACAACCCAGCCAAGTGTGCTCGGTTGGGCATCCGGAGGCTGCCCCTTGGGGGGGGGTAGTGTCAGGAAAATGGCCGTTCCGCATGCGCCTGTGCGCGTTCGCGCACGCCCGTGCGCGCCAATGGTGCCGATCAGGCTATTTAGGCATCCTGCACCCTGTAGCAGGTGCTGTCTGATCTACAGCAAGTCCGTGTTCCCTAGACACCTGTACCTGTGCATCTCCTGTTCCTGTGACCCCCGGCTTGACCTGATTATCCGTGCTATCTGCCTGAACCGACCTCTGCTTGTCCACGACCACTCCCTCTGCCTGATCCCCCTGTACCTTGCTGCCTGCCCGCTGACAACCCTGCCTGAACACGACCATCCATCCGTCTGATCCCTCTGTACTGTTTTACCTGAACGTTGCTGACCTGGGCTGAACCATTACTCTCAGTCTTGCACGGACCTCTGGAAGACATCTTACCATCACCTGTGTCTGAATCCAGCCCTGGTGCTCCCCTGTGCTCCAGCGCTCTGTCTGCTTTACCAGGGGTTCTAGAACCAGAAGAGGTTGTTCTCTGCACAAACCAGACTCCACCGCCAGGATTGTGACAATGATGGAGTATTTTAGTAGTGAAACCTTGCATAAATTTAACGCTGGTGGCCTCTAGCATCCTTAACCACCAGTAAAAGTCATGGTTGTTAAGGAGCGGGCAGCTACCGTGCCCTTAACAACCGATGAGCCATCAGCTATCGGCGGGGTTCTCCACTGACAGCTAAATCTAAAATATAGAATTGCTAGCATTAAAGAATCACACAAAAAAAAACAGTGTGGGGTCTCCCCTAATCCATACCAGGTACTATGTACCTATACTCATTCACATAGGGGGCCAATATTTGGGAGCCCCCTTGTCAAAGGGGGCTTCTAGATTCCAATAAGCCCCCCACCCGCAGACCCCCACCACCACCAGCCAGTGTTGTGGGGAAGAGGCCCTTGTACCCATTAACATGGAGACAAGGTGCTTTGGGGGGAAGCCCCCCTGCCCCAAAGAACCCTTCCATGTTGAGGGCATGTGGCTTTTTGTCCCCCCCTTTCTCTGGCCTGTCGGGCTGCATGCTCAAATAATGGTCTAGTATGAATTTTGGGGGGAACCCCGCATGGGTGTTCCTCTCAAGATCCATATCAGACCTGAAGGGCCTGGTATGGATTGGGGGGGACCCCATGCTGTTTTTTCCGTGACTTCTAATGTCTCGTGGGAGTAAAATCTACAGGAGGTGACTAGAAGGAAAATGTGTTACTACTGCTGTTAAGAGGGACATATAGCAACAAACTGCCCACTTGTAGATGAACCATTGCATTGTGATTTTCTTTAAAAATGGAAGACACTATTCGCAATGGTTGCATGCACTGCAATACAGGGAAATTTGAAATATTTATGCAAAATGTCTATAAATGGTAAAAATGTTTTATTGTTGGCTTCAAGTAGCCTGGCACCATTTGTAAAAGCTAAATTAGTGGACCTATTGTACTGAGGTTTCACTCAGACGTGGAAGAAATCATAGAGCAACTGGTGGTGCCCAGATGGTATTAGAGTCTGCCATTGGCCACATTCTTGGGGGGCATTTGGGAGCTAAGAAAAACAGGCAGTGAATAGTACAGAGGTTATATTTCACTGGCATCACTAAGGACGTAGAAATATATTGTTCTTCCTGTCCTGTTTGTCAGATTTATGCACCAATGCCACATTTCCGTAGCCCTTTGGCTCCCCTCCCCATTATTGAGGGCTTCTTTCACTATGGATTTAGTAGGCCCTTTGTTGAAGTCCATTAGGGGGCATCAAAATATTTTAGTGATAATGGACAATGTCTCATGTTATACAGAAGCAATATCTCTCTGAAGTGCCTTGATCAAAACAATAACCAAGGAAAAGTTTCATATTTTAGGCCACATGGTCTTTCCCAAAGAGGTTCTAACAGACCAAGGCACCAAGATGATACAATTACGTACTTCCATGTACTGACTTTAGTAAGATAAAGACTCTTTTGACTTCTGCACCATTATTGGTACATCCCCATCCTGAACTATTGTGGAAACTATCCTTTCTCAGCGAAGAGAATCCTTGCGCTTATTTCTCTCTCTTAAAGTGATTGTAAAGGTAATTTAAAAAAAAATAACAATCATGTCTATACTTACCTGCTCTGTGCAATGGAACCTCCTCTTTTTGGGTCCCCCGCCAGTGCTACTGGCCCCTCCCCTCTGTCCACTGCCCCAGTGGGAAACTGCTTTCCATTGGGGCACCCGAACCCCACTGCTGCGTCCATTGACACAGACCCCGCCCCCAGTTTCCTCATCATTGGCTTTGATTGACAGCACTGGGAGCCAATGGCGAGATCCTGAAGTGAGGAGAGAGAAGAGATGCAGACATGCACAGCGCTGGATCGAATGAGGGCTCAGGTAAGTAAAAGGGGGGCTAGGGGGGGATGCTGACACTTAAACATGGTTTACCTTAATGCAAGGAATGCATTAAGGTAAGAAATGTTTATGTTTTACAACAACTATAATGTATTCAGCTAACAAAAATATGACATTGGGAATGAGGAGTTGCTGGCAATTAAGAAAACTTTTTTTTCTTCTGAATGGAGGCATCTGCTGGAAGGGGCTATTCATCCTGTAACTGTTCTCATTCTCACTGATCATAAAAATCAACATTTTATTTGTTCTGTCAAGAGATTGTCTTCCAGACAAGCACCTCGGTCGCTGTTCTTATCCAGGTTCAATTTTATTATCTCGCGTCAACCTGGGTCAAGGAATGGTAAAGCTGATGTCTTATCATGGCTATTGTCTGGCAGAAGAATTTCCTAAGGACCACAAGCTCTAAGACATTCTTGAATCCTCTCAAAGATGGGTATAATAATGACTCTTGTCTCAGTCATCTAAGGACAATAGCTTCCCAATATAAGAATGGCTTTTGGATTCAAGGGCATCATATAGATGTACCTGAATCTGCTCGGGATAAAGCCTTTAGGTTGGTTCATGACTAAACTTGCTGGGCATTTTGAGATTGGTAAGACAGAACACTTTTATCGTGTTCCTTTTGGTGGCCTAGTTACAAGAAAGATATCAAAAGCTTTGTAGCCTCGTGCCTGACCTGTCCAAGCAAGAAGACCCCAATATTTTGCCTTTGGGGTTCCTCCAGCCATTCTATGTTCCATCAAGACCAAGGGTACAATTTCTATGGACTTTGTGGTTGATTTACTTCCCTCAAAAAAAACCACCATCGTGGAGCTAAAAATAGCGCCTGTAAAGCGCCTCAAAAATCCCTCCCCGCCCACCCCAATGTGAAAGCCGAAGTGCTTTCACACTGGGGCGGTGCGCTTGCAGGACATTACAAAAAGTCCTGCAAGCAGCAACATTGGGGCGGTGCGGTGAGCGGTGGTACACCGCTCCTCCACCGCCCCTGCCCATTGAAAACAATGGGTAGCGCTTCCAAATCGGCTGCCCACCGCCTCGGTAGCACGGTGCGCCTGCACTTTTAACCCCTTGTGGGGGGTTAAAAGCGCCGCGCACCCGCCTGCATAGCGGCGCCGTAGTGCTGCTATAACAGCGGTAAATCCCCGCTGAAACTAGCGGGGATTTACCGCTACCGAAAGGAGCCTAAAGGGGGTACTCACTGCTGGACAACCTGCGGAACTGATGGTTCGGGAAGTCTTTCAACTACATGGAAACCCTGATGATGTATTGTATCTTGCTACAGTATAGTTTGCTTATAACAATTCTCAACATGGCTCCACTGCTCAAAGTCCATTTGTCTTAACCACTTGCCAACTGCGCTATAGCCGAATGACGGCTACAGCATGGTTGTCCAGTTCTGGGAGGGCATCTGTAGATGTCCTCCCAGAAACGCATCCCCTGCATGCCCACTGTGGCATGCACCCAGGAAGCTCTGTGATCTCTGTGTCCTTCAGACACAGCTCATCATAGATTGTGGTAAAGGGCCAATCGCAATGGCCCTTTACCATATAATCAGCCGTATCTAATCACAGCTGATCTCAAAGTAAACACACTTACCGGTTATCACCGGTAAGAGACAGATCTGGTAACCGGCAAGTGTGAAATGGGACATCTACACAGATAAACAGGGCACTGATAATCAGTGTCCTGATTATCAGTCCAGCCCCAACAGTGCCCATCAGTGATAAAAATTTCATATGAGTACAGTGCTGGATGACTGTGCAATTGTCATTCAAAGTGCAACAGCGCTAAAGGCTGAAAATTCCTGATCTACCTATCTCAACTCAAATTCCTGATCAATTGATCAAGACTTTGAACGGGTCTCAGGAACGCTACCAAAAGGCTGCTGACTAGTGTTGAGCGAACCCGGACTGTAACGTTCGGGTCCGTACCGAACTTTCGGGTGTCCGTGGCACGGACCCGGACCCGGACATTTCAAAAATCGTTCGGGTGTCGTCGGAAAACCATCGCAAGGACTCTGGGCAAGTTTCAGAACTAGTTAACTAGTCCTTAAACTCAACTCTATCCATCTAGTCCTTAAAAGTCGGAAATCGCGACAACGTGAAACTTACTGTTAACGTGTCAGTAGGTCGTGACATGAGTATACTTTAAAAATAGTGACTACCCGTGACAACCCCGACCTGACTATTAGTCCTGTGACTAATAGTCACGGGACAAATAGACACATCTACAGGGTAAAGTGTGAACGGCCAATGGTCTAGACAGAGAATGGCCACTATTGGCCATTCAC
>BLSH010192998.1:386983-401981 GCA_018402905.1 Glandirana rugosa | reverse complement strand
GACAAATATTAGTCGTGCTCTCCACAAATCTGCCCTTTATGGAAGAGTGGCAAGAAGAAAGTCATTGTTGAAAGAAAGCCATAAGAAGTCCCATTTGCAGTTTGCGAAAAGCCATGTGGGGGACACAGCAAACATGTGGAAGAAGGTGCTCTGGTCAGATGAGATCAAAATTTAACTTTTTGGCCTAAAAGCAAAACGCTATGTGTGGCGGAAAACTAACACTGCACATCACCCTGAACTCACCATCCCCACCGTGAAACATGGTGGTGGCAGCATCATGTTGTGGGGATGCTTTTCTTCAGCAGGGACAGGGAAGCTGGTCAGAGTTGATGGGAAGATGAATGGAGCCAAATACAGGGCAATCTTAGAAGAAAACCTGTTAGAGTCTGCAAAAGACTTGAGACTGGGGCGGAGGTTCACCTTCCATTAGGACACCAAGATACAGCCAGAGCTGCAATAGAATGATTTAGATCACAGTACAGCGTGGGCCATTTATATGGATATACCTTAATAAAAATGGGAATGGTTAGTGATATTAACTTCCAGTTTGTGGTACATTATTATATGTGAGGGGGGAACTTTTCAAGATGGGTGGTGACCATGGCGGCCATTTTGAATCCAACTTTTGTTTTTTCAATAGGAAGAGGGTCATGTGACACATCAAACTTATTGGGAATTTCACAAGAAAAACAATGGTGTGCTTGGTTTTAACGTAACTTTATTCTTTCATGAGTTATTTACAAGTTTCTGACCACTTATAAAATGTGTTCAATGTGCTGCCCATTGTGTTGGATTGTCAATGCAACCCTCTTCTCCCACTCTTCACACACTGATAGCAACACCGCAGGAGAAATGCTAGCACAGGCTTCCAGTATCCGTAGTTTCAGGTACTGCACATCTCGTATCTTCACAGCATATGGTTTTTTTATGTTTTTTCTGGTCAGTAAAAACCAATACCGGGTGAGCTGCTCCTTCCAGGAGGTACCGCCATTCCTCCAAAGCCAACTTGATGGCCAGCAATTCCCTATCACCGACATCATAGTTCCAGCAAGATGGTGCACCACCACATTATGGGTGTCAGGTCCGAGCATTCCTAGATGAACAGTTTCCTGGAAAGTGGATTGGTCGTCGTGGGCCAGTTGAATGGCCCCCAAGGTCTCCCGATCTGACCCCCTTAGACTTTAATCTTTGGGGTCATCTGAAGGCAATTGTCTATGCTGTGAAGATACGAGATGTGCAGCACCTGAAACTACGGATACTGGAAGCCTGTGCTAGCATTTCTCCTGCGGTGTTGCTATCAGTGTGTGAAGAGTGGGAGAAGAGGGTTGCATTGACAATCCAACACAAGTGGTCAGAAACTTGTAAATAACTCATGAAAGTTACGTTAAAACCAAGCACACCATTGTTTTTCTTGTGAAATTCCCAATAAGTTTGATGTGTCACATGACCCTCTTCCTATTGAAAAAACAAAAGTTGGATTCAAAATGGCTGATTTCAAAATGGCCGCCATGGTCACCACCCATCTTGAAAAGTTTCCCCCCTCACATATACTAATGTGCCACAAACCGGAAGTTAATATCACCAACCATTCCCATTTTATTAAGGTGTATCCATATAAATGGCCCACCCTGTATATTCATGTGTTAGAATGGCCCAGTCAAAGTCCAGACCTAAATCCAATTGAGAATCTGTGGCAAGATTTGAATATTACTGTTCACAGACGCTCTCCATCCAATCTGACAGAGCTTGAGCTTGGACAAAAACTCCACTCTCTAGATGTACAAAGCTGGTAGAGTCATCCCCAAAACGCAGCTGTAATTACAGTGAAAGGCGGCTCTACAAAGTATTGACTCGGGGGGGGGGGGGGTGAATACAAATGCACACCATACTTTTCACATATTTATTTGTAAAAAATGTGGAAAACCATTTATCATTTTCCTTCCACTTCACAATTATGGGCCACTTTGTGTCGGTCTATCACATAAAATCCCAATAAAATACATTTACATTTTTAGGCTGTAACATGACAAAATGCGGAAAATTTCAAGGGGTATGAATTCTTTTTCAAGGCACTGTATCCTTTAATAAACATCAGAAATAAGTCTATCTATATTTAAGTGAACTATATTATTTGGGAAAATAAGCCTTTGCTTTACAGTGGTCCCTTGTGACTTGCGACACTGTAACCACAAGTTTTCCTGAAAATAAAGATGAATTCCCTCTAGATATATATATTTTTAAGTCACCTTCTTTCCATTTGTATTTTGAAAGTCAGGAGAGATTTTCAGTTATCATCTGTGCTTAGTCCCTGTAGGAATAATCTAGAAAGTATCATTAATGCTAGCCGAACATTCCTATTTGTATTCTTTGATTTCTTAGAATCAATCTATATGTTTTAAATTCAATATAAATTCAGCTAAGGCTTTTTTTCCCATTTTGGATAGAGTGCAGAAGGGTTACAAATGTTGCTAGGTACATAATACTGACCCTACTAGGAGTTACATAGTTATATAGTCTGGTTCAAAAAAGTCTCAAGGCCATCTAGTTCAACCAAACAAAAACATTTTTTACAATTCCATATACACAATCCTATACCAAAAGTTGATCCAGAGGAAGGCGAAAAATCCCAGCAAAGCATGATCCAATTTGCTATAGCGGGGGAAAAAAATCGTATATTCCCTGGATCAACTTTACCTATAAATGTTAGTATTCAGTTATATTATGTACATTTAGTAAAGAATCCAGGCCTTCTTTTAATGCAATCTACTGAGCTAGACAGAATCCGCTCAGGGATTCTATTCCACATTTTCACAGCTCTTAAGCCTCGTACACACGAGCTGATGGTTGGTCAACCGAACGTCCAACTTTTTCCCAAATTGGGTGATGACGGTTTGGTCTAGCATACTAAAGTGAAGCAAGTAATCGGCCAACACGTAGTGACGTGTTACGAGGGTATAACGAGGACGTTCAGGTGAATGTGATTTGTGAATTAGGAACACAGGTTACAGGACTGAACCCTTCCTGGATTCCGAGCATGCGTGTTTGCATTTCCAACTTTTGGTTGGTCAACTTCTGTACACATGAGCCAACAATCGGTCCACTCCTTGTTGGCCAATGCAAGTTTTCTAGTCTCGTGTTGGACGACGATTGGAGATCGGCTGTAGAATCGTGCATACATGCAATCGGATTATTGGCCAACAGGCTGTTGAATGACCGTTGTTGACCAACCATCGGACCGTGTGTACTGGTCTTTACTGTGAAGAAACCTTTCCGTATTTGGAGATGAAATTTATTTTCCTTTAGAAGTAAAGAGTTTCCCCTTGTCCTTGTGATGAGTTTAGAGAGGTTGTAAACCCCCCCTCCCCAAAAAAAAAAATACTCAAAGGCATCGCATACTAGCTCATTATGAAAAACTTACCTTAGAACGATGCCCTGCAGCAGTGCCAGTACACCGTTGACAGGGCCGACATCTTTCCTAGAGTTACTTCTAGGTGATTGGCTGGAGCGGCGATGACGTCACTCCTACGCATGTGTGTGGGTTCCGCCACTTACAATACGGGCCCTGAAGAAAGGGCACTCCCAGGCCTTTCCTTCAGTGCGCATGTGCCAATGACACTGGCAGCGGCATATATAGTAAATATCTCCTAAATGGTGCAAGTTTAGGAGATATTTACAGTGCCTATAGGTAGGCCTTATTATAGGCTCACCGGTAGGTACAATTAAAGTGGAGTTCCACCCAGTTAAAAGTCAGCAGCTACAAAAAGTGTAGCTGCTGACTTTTAACAATCGGACACGCACCTGTCCCAGGCTCCAGCGATGCGGCCGCCTGAGGGCTCGCTCTTCTCCCCCTCCACTCGGTGGCACCGGCATCACAAGTGTTGCTCTGCACTTTGTGAATGGAATGTTATCTTCTGGGACCTGTGATGTGTCCCACAAGATCGCCGAAAGGGCGGGGGGGGAAGTGAACTTCCTTCTGGTTCCGTGGCACCAGTAGAGGAAGTGCAGCGGGGACCTTGTCAAAACAGGGACCCAGCTGCCCCCCCCCAAAAAAAATGACATGCCAATTCTGGTATGTCGGGGGGTCACCCTCCCTTAAAGTGGAAGTTCCACTTTTGGGTGGAACTCCGCTTTAACCCCTTCATATCCGGGCCATTTCTGGCACTCCTCTCCTACAAGTACAAATCATCATTTTTTTGCTATAAAATTACTCGGAACCCCCAAACATTATATATGGTTTTTTAGCAAAGATTCTAGGGAATAAAATGGCGGTTGTTGCAACTTTTTATGTCATGCGGTATTTGCGCAGCGATTTTTCGAACGCGTTTTTAAAAAAAAAAAAAACAGTTTCGTGAACTAACAAAAAACAAAACAGTAAAGTTAGCCCAATTTTTTTTCATAATGTGAAAGATGATGTTACGCCGAGTAAATAGATACCCAACATGTCACATTTTGAAATTGCGCAAACTTGTGGAATGGCGCCGAACTTTGGTTATTAAAAATCTCCATAGGCGCTGCTTTAAAAATTTTTACAGGTTAGGTGTTTTGAGTTACAGAGGAGGTCTTGGGCTAAAATTATTGCTCTCACTCTAACGCATGCGGCGATACCTCACATGTGTGGTTTGGACACCGTTTACATATGCGGGCGCGACTTACGTATGCGTTCGCTTCTGTGCGCGAGCTCGCAGGGACGGGGCGCTTTAAAAAAAATTTTTTATTATTTATTTCTTATTTTACTTTTATTTTTTTTATTTTTACACTTTCACTTTAATTTTTTTTTTTTGATCACTTTTATTCCTATTACAAGGAATGTAAACATCCCTTGTAATAGGAAAAGTGAGTGACAGGTCCTCTTTATGGACAGATGCAGGGTCTATAAGACCCTACATCTATCCTACAGGCTGGAAAGGCTGAGATCAGAAAAAAAAACAGACGATCTCAGCCTTTCCTTCCCCTTTAACGGCAGTTGTTTACTTCGGAGACCCGGAAGTGACGTCACGACGTGCGCCCGGGCCTCCGAGAGCCATAGAGATGACCGAGGGACATCTGTCCCTCGGAAATCTCTGCCTTCAAGATCCGGCGGCAGGCGATTCCTTCTCCCGGTCACCGATCGCTCAGGTGAGCCGGGAGAAGCACCGGAGGGCGGCGGGAGGGGGGCGTCCCCTCCCGCCGCCTGTAAGAACGATCAAGCGGCTGACCTGCCGCTATGATCGTTCTTACGGTGATGGGAATCGCCTGAGGAAAAAAACGATACCTCAATGATGCCTGCAGGTGCCGGCATCATTGAGATATCACCACTGAAATCCCAGGACGTCCATGGACGTCCTAGGATCTGAAGTGGTTAAAAAGGAAGACTTTACTTCCACTTTAAAGTGTTTGTAAAGGTTCCTTTTTTTCTTTTAAATAACAAACATGTCATACTTACCTGCTCTGTGTAAGGGTTTTGCACAGAGCGGCCCGATCCTCCTTTTCTGGGGTCCCCACCCGCTCTTGGCTCCTCCTCTTCGGCGAGTGCCCCCATGGAGATCCGCTTTCCATGGAGGCGTGCTCCCGAGTCCTGCTGCTGCGTCCATTGACACAGACAGCAGGACTCGGCTCCGCCCCACCAGCTCCCGTGTCACTAGATTTGATTGACAGCAGCGAGAGCCAATGGCTACTGCTGCCATCAATCTATCTAATGAGAACCCGAGACAGCGGCTGGAGCTGATGGGTTCATGCTTGTCGCTGGAACGATTGGGCTCAGGTAAATAAAAGGGGGGCTCTGGGGGGCAGCTGCAGCACAGAAGGTTTTTCACCTTAATGAATATAATGAATTAAGGTGAAAAACCTTGAGACTTTACATCCACTTTAAAGTGAATAACTCAACACCAAGTTCACTAATTGGCCACTTACATATTTGTACATGTTGATCATATCCCCCCCCCCAAATCTCCTCTTCTTAAGAGAGAATAAATTCAGATCCTCTAATCTTTCCTCATAGCTGAGCGCCTCCATGCCTCTTATTAGTTTGGTTGCCCTTCTCTGCACTTTCTCCAGTTCCCCGATATCCTTTTTGAGAACTGGTGCCCAAAACTGAACTGCATATTCCAGATGAGGTCTTACTAATGATTTGTACAGGGGGGCAAAATGATGTCTCTCTCTCTGGAGCGCATACCTCTCTTAAAAGAGAAGTAAATTATTTTTTTTTTTTTAGGATTTATACTTACGTCGATGGATGCAGAATGGGTCCGATGCTGCAATCTGCCCCCTGGCACCTCTACACTGAGAACGAATGATCGAATACCACCGATCGCTCGGTTTTCAGAGCTTCCCGAGCAGAGGACTGCAGACTGTCAGTCACAGCTCTCTGCTCTGCCCCCTCCTTGCTCATTGGAGTGCTGAGCTGTGGAGGGGGTGGGGGCACCATCTCAGGTTCTCAGCGACTCACTGAGAGGCTGAGAAGGGTGTCAATCCAGGCACCTGGTGGATCCAGACTTTCTTGTCAGGATGACGCGGTGCCTGAACTGACTTTTGTGACGTCAGCAGAGAGCGGACTTCAGCCCGCTCTCTGCTGAAAAGGGGTCACAGGAGTGAAAAACGAACAAAAATTGTGAACCCTCCAACAGAAGGGACTTTGAGGCGTACACAGACTGGGTACACACAAACACCGTGAATAGTATTGTGATTATAATTTATTGATACATAGGTATACAGAATAAAACGAGCCTAAACAGAGGCTCAAGCATTGATAAAAACTGATGGACCACATGGACAAGACATGACAAAAACACTAAACAAAAACATACGGTGTAATCGTAGATCCCCTGAGGTTGGAAAGGAAACAAGACTGCAAAACATCCAAAGGATTGCACTCCTGTGATCCATAGAAGTACAGCCAAATGAGCTTTGGCTGGACTTTTTCTTTAATACAAGAAAGCATTCTGCTTGCTTTGGAAACTGCAGCTTGGCATTGCGTGCCATTATTAAGCTTATGATCTACCAAAACCCCCAGATCCTTCTCCACTATGGATTCCCCCAGTTGTACCCCCCCTAGTATGTACGATGCAGGACGTTTTTTCAGCGGGAACGCAGGGAAACACAGTTTCCGCAACTCCAGCAATGAATGTGTGTAATGGCAAGGGGTGGTGGGATGTGCTGAAGGGTCAGTTGATGTTGGCACCTAGGGAATCTATTGTCCCTGGGGGAGACCTATTGTTGCAGTGGGGTTTAATGTTGCTGGGGGTATATTGTTGCCGGGGTATATTGATGCTGGGGAAGAGCTATTGCTGTTGGAGGGGATCTATTGTTGTTTGGGGGGGGGCTATTGTTGCTGGGCAGTGGTGTCTGGTGCTCAATATTTTGTGGGGGGGGCTGCAAACAAACCTACCCCCCCCTCACTCGCACTAGCCCCCACGGGAGATGGATGGGCATTGAAAACTCCTGCAAGCTGCCCCTGGCCCCTCACTCGCACTAGCACATGACCCTCCCCTCAGTCCAGAAGGGTTGGATGCCATCCATGCTATTAATTCACTATTGTCACACAACTAGTGTGGGCTCAGGACGCAGTCCTCTGTGCCCCGAGCCCACCCTTTTTTGAAGCCACTTAGAGCCTCAGGCTCTTATCACATGCTTCAAAACAAAAAAAAACCATTGAAATCCATGGGTCCAGCACCCTGCATGTATATTAGGTGCCAGGCGCATGGATTAGCACCCCTGCACCCTGTATGGAGCGGCCGCCACTGTTGCTGGAGAATTTATTGTTGCTGGGGGAGTCTATTGCTGCTGGAGGAGATCTATTGTTGCTGAGGGGCGTCTATTGTTGCCGGGTATCTATTGTTGCTGGGGTGATCTATTGTTTCTGAGGGGAGCTATTGTTCCTGGGGGATTTATTGTTGCTAGCAGCAGCGGATCCATTTAACTGAAGAAACTATAAAAGGACTATTTTGATTCACTCTCTTTACACATGGTGGATGGACTAAATACTTTTGAGAATTATCCTAGAAATCTTTCTAGGGATTGTTTCTTTGGAGTTTGTTTGAATTTGGGATTTATGATTTATGTTTATACACACATTATTTTAAATGAGATTTATGTAATCTGTGTATTAATGAGTTAGCGCCACGTCCTTTTATAGCTTCTTCAATAATTTTGGTGTGGATTTTTTCACAGAAAGGGGGCAGCACAACTCTTTTTTAATTTAATATATATTTTCTCACATCTAAGTAGTGGCACAGATTGTGTTAAAAGGATAAAGGATCCATTTAACTGTGTTTCTTGTTATCATTAACAAATTCCATACAAATTGCTTAGCACCAAAAAATGATTCCTGGTTCTCTAAAAGGGGTGGTACTGGGAGCTGGGCAGAGGGCGGAGACAAGGGGTGACTAGGAAGGGGGGAGTACCTGCACCTATACTTTGAGAAAAAGTCCTGATATGATGCATGCATATTCTTAGCCCCCAACTGCATAACTTTACATTTATCTACATTAAACCTCAATTGCTATATAGTCACTCAATTAGAAAGTGCATTGAGGTCTGTTTGTTAGATGGAGACATCCTGTAAGGACGTTATTCCACTGTATAGCTTGGTGTCACTGAAATGGTACATTTGATCCCAGACCCTATATCATTTAGTTTCCTTCACTTTTTGTCCTGTTGACCGCATAAGAAGTGAAGGGAATTTCTCCAGTGGGGGTGGTAGCAGGGAAAATTTAAACAGATTATGTGACGGACCTCCTGGGTGCCTCTGCCAAGATACAGCTTCCTCCACTCTGGAACCAGGAACCAGGTATTATAGCTGAGAATTGCACAGAAGAACTAGATGACACTAGCTTAGGTGCAAACTGGAACTTTTATTTAGAATTCACATAGGATATATACTACACAAAATCAAATAAGAGATTGATCACATTATCCTAAACAATAATATCATCTGTACATCTCAAAGTAAATCTAATGAACAGCTAGCAGCTAACAGTAATCTAGGTAAACAATTACATAATTAACAGAAAGCTAGTCAACAGCTAAGCCCCTAGTCAAGCCTTGATTAGTCAGGGAGTGACCACCCCAGACAGTCCGGCAACAGATCTCATTGAACAGCTTTCTTTCCACATCCATCTTCTCACTGAGCCTCAAGTTGGCAGAGACCATCATGGCTTCCTTGACTGTTCAATGTGGTAATAACATGTCATCTTGCATTATATAACAGGACATCTTCCTGAATGCTTGTAGCTCTCTCAAATGCCAGGGTCCATAGTCAGTAGGCAAGAGGCTACCATGCAGTCTCCTCCAAAAGCCCATATGGACCCTGCATTGCCCTTAATGACGTCAGGATCTTGGATCACTGGAGTGTAGGCAGGTGCAGTTAGACACTTTTCCACTGGGCCCTTTTAGGTAGAGCCCTCCCACTAGTGATATCAGGGGTGAGTCAGCAGCACCCATATATAAGCTACAATTGAGGGATGCAGAGTCTTTTGGGGCATGGGAGCCAAACACTCCACACCTGTTAGAATGTAACCCACACATGTGGGCCCTGTATAGTGCAGCAGGCTAGGTGGTGTGGGCCTGTACTCGGGAGGAGCTGGCTGTAAACATTATGTCCCTTAAGGAGGCGGGGGCTAGGTGAATTGTGAAAGGCCTTCTAGGCCAGGCTGGAGATCCTTGGATGAGGCTGATTCCCTGGAGGGTTCCCAGGAGAGGTGTACCCAGCTAGGAGGTGTCTACATCTGTGAGCACGTATGACCCTGGGCAGAGGAGAGTCTGTAGGGAGATGGTTGTGTGGTACTGCGTGTTCTTTCACTTGTGACTACTGCAGACCGTCCACATTCTGTAATTGACTGTGTATGTCCTAATAATGTGACTGCCTTGCCATTCCCTGAGCAACACCAGTAAAGTGCAGTGACGCTAACTATCATGTGAACATTCCTTCTTCTGGGTATAAAGGTCTGTGACTGGGGATGTCTTAAGGAGGAATTATGGTTGGTGTCACCTGGTGCTGTAAAACATGGTATCATCCCCCCAATATTTTTTTTCCTATATAACACTGCATATAATGGCAATAGTAATGCCATTAACAACTATCAGGCACATCACAGTGCTCACCCCCAAAATGGCCCTTGTAAATGATGCGTTCAGTCAGGGCCGGATTAAGAGCTTCATGGCCCTGGTGCTAAGGATTTTGGTGGGTTTTTTTATGAAAATAAAATTAAAACGCAAACATTTTTTTCTTAAAACAAATTAAATTAAAGATAGAAGTGGTGAGAGAGGGATTGAGAGAGAGAGAGAAAGAGAGGGGGGTGATAGAAAGAGAGGAGGCTGAGAGAGAGGCAATGAGAGAAAGGGTTGTATGAGAGAGAGAGAGAGAGAGAGGGGGGGGGGGTAAGTGAGAGAGGGGGGTGAGAAAAAGGGGAATAGAGAGAGAGAGTGAAAGAGAGAGGGTGATAGGATAGAGGGGGTGAAGGGGTTGAGAGAAAGAAATGAGGTCAAGGGGGTGAGAGAGAAAAAGGGGAGTGAGAGAGAGAGAAAGGGGTGAAATAGAGAGAAAGGGGTGAATGAGAGGGGTGAAGGGGTGAAGAGAGAGAGAGAGAGAGGGGGTGAGTCTGTGGGGGGGGGGGGGGCACAGAATAGTACATTACATGGGGGGTAATAACACAGTGCATTACATGGGTGTCACAGCAGAGTATGTTACATGGGGGTAGGGGGCAAAGCACAGTACATTACACGGAGGGCACTGCATATTACATGGTGGGCACTGCAAGGAACAGCGCATGACATGGTGGTGGACACTGCGCATGACATGGTGGGCACTGCATGGCATGGCATATGATATGGTGGGCAATGCACATTAGATGGTGGGTAGAATTGAGCAGACACCTGGATGTTCGGGTTTGGCGGGTTCGGCCGAACTTCACAAAAAAGTTTGCGTTCGGCCCCGAACTTGACCCCGAATCCCATTGAAGTCAATGGTGAGCCGAACTTTTGGGCACAAAAATGGCTCTAAAAAAGTCCTGGAAAGGGCTAGAGGGCTGCAAAAGGAAGCAAAATGGGAGAAAGAGTACAACAAGTGCCCTGCAAACAAATGTGGATAGGGAAATAACTTAAAATCACATTAAAAAAATAAAAAATGGAGGAGGAGGTGGATGTGGAGTAGGAGGTTGAGGAGGCGGTGACCGTGGCAGTGTAGGTGGTGGAAGTTGTGGTGGAGGAGGAGGAGGTAGCCAACACTGTTTTTTGTTTGTTTGTTTTTTCTAATTGGGGTAGCCCCCAAAATATTGAGACATTTAAAAAAAAAAAAATCAGCACATGCGCCAGGCAAGGGATGTTCGTCAAACCGGCTAGGCCCAGAGCTGCTATCAGAGCTGATACGACATATCAGTTTTAAAACAGCCTGCTGTCGTTAACCCCTGGATGTGCTGATGTTGGTGGTGAAGGTGTTACGCTGAACGGATGAGGAGATGGTAGAGGAGGAGGAAGCGCAGTAGGAGGAGGAGGCAATAGGAGGCAAAGAGAAATGCCCTGCAATCCTTGGTGGCGGAAGGACATGCGCCAAACTGCTATCCGCCTCAGGCCCACCCGCCACTACATTTGCCCAGTGTGCAGTTAGCAAGATATAGCGTTCCTGCCCGTGCTTACTGGTCCACGTATCAGTGGTTATGTGGACCTTGCCACAGATGGTGTTGCGCAGTGCACACCTGATCTTGTCCCCGACTTGTTTGTGCAGGGAAGGGATGGCTCGTCTGGAAAAGTAGTGGCGACTGAGAACCACGTACTGTGGGACAGCCACCGTCATCAGGTTTTTAAAACTGTCTGTGTCCACCGGACGGAATGACAGAATTTCAAAGGCCAGGAATTTAATGCTGGCATTCAGGGCCAGGGATCGCGGGTGGGTAGGGGGTACTTCCTCTTTCTCTCCAGTGTTTGGGAGATGGACAGCTGTAAGCTTCCATGGGACCATGTGGAAATGCTTGGGGACGGTGGTGGACATGGTGGCGTTACTGTCACATGGTCTATTTGCTGGGTGGCAGGTGACGCTGTCACTGTAGAGATGGAGGAAGAGGCCAAGGCAGCAGCAGTAGAGGAAGCAGGAGGAGCCTTTCTTGGATTTTGAGGTGCTTATTCCACTGCAGCTCGTGCTTTGCATGTAGATGCCTGGTCATGCAGGTTGTGCTCAGGTTTAGAACATTTATGCCTCGCTTCAGGCTCTGATTGCACAGCGGGCAAACCACTTGTGTCTTGTCGTCAGCACATTGTCTGAAGAACTGCCAAGTCAGGGAACTCCTTTGAGCTGCCTTTGGTGTGCTAGATCCCTGGGTGCGGTGGGTAGTAGCAGGCCTACTGTCTAGGGGACGCTCGCTCCCTTTTGCTGTGCTGGTGCCTCTGTGCGACCACCACCTCTTCCTCCAAACTCCACACGTCACTCGCATGACCCTCATTCCATGTGGGGTCTAGGACCTCGTCATCCTCCACATCATCTTCCACCCACTCTTCACCACTGCCCTCCTTGTCAGTCTGCACACTGAGGAAAGCCGCAGCATTTGGCACCTGTGTTTCGTCATCATCATCAGAGACGTGCTGTGCTGGTGTTTCCATGTCCTCATCGTGAAACAGAAGTGGTTGGGCATCGGTGCACTCAATGTCTTCCACTTCTGGGGCGGGGCTATGTGGATGGCCCACGGAAAGCACACCAGCAGAGTCATCAAAAAGCATTAGAGACTGCTGCATGACTTGGGGCTCAGACTGCTTGGCTGATTTACAAGGGGCTGAGGTGAAAGACAGATGGCCATGGGGTTCAGGTGCCAACTCTGAGCTTTCAGCAAGGGATCGGGAGGGAGACAATGTGAAGGAACTGGAGGCATTGTCTGCCACCCAATCTACTATCGCCTGTACTTGTTCTGGCCTCACCATTCGTTGAGCGGCATTCCGGCCTACCATATAACGTTGAAGGTTCTGTTCTCTACTCGCACCTGAGGAAGGTGTTTCAATTGTGCGTGTAGCTGGCACAGATTGACAATGTCCTCTCTTTGCAACAGGAGCTTCACCAACACCACCAACACCAGCAGCACCACGACCACGTCCCTTCACTCTCCTCATTCTGGACGCAAATGTACTATTTAGCACAAATTTATATTATTTTTTATAATGCTAATCTGTCCCTCACACCAGCAGCAGGAACCTCTCCCTACCTACACTAGTCTGAGATCATGTGACATGCAGCGCTACGTGACTCCAGCTTATATCGAGGCTGGGTCACATGATGCACTGGCCAATCACAGCCATATCATTAGTAGGCATGGCTGTGATGGCTTCTAAGGGCAAATGATTGAAATGCTTGTTGATTGGCTGCCCTGCAGCTATTCACAAGGCGCAAAAAAATACCCAAACCCAGACTTTTTCTCAAATGTCCGGGTTCGGGTTTGGGACACGGACACCCTAAAGTCCGGTACAAACCCCAACTTTACAGTTCGGGTTCGCTCAACTCTAATGGTGGGCACTGCATGGTACAGCACATTACATGGTGGGCACTGCATAGCACAGCACATTACATTGTGTGCACTGCATGGCACATCACATGACATGGCGGGCACTGCATGGCACAGCACATGACATGGTGGGCACTGCACATTATATGGTGGGTACTGCAGGGCATAGCTCGACATGGTGGGCACTGCACATTACATGCGAGGTACTGCATGGCACAGCACATGACATGGTGAGCACTCCACATTACATGGTGGGCACTGCATAGCACAGCACAACATGGTGGACACTACACATTACATAATGGACACTTCATGGTACAGCACATTACATGGTGGGCACTGCATAGCACAGCACATGACATGGTGGGCACTGCATAGCATAGCACATGGCATGGTGGGCACTGCATAGCACAGCACATGGCATGGTGAGCACTGCACATGACATGGTGGGCACTGCATGGCACAGCAGATGACATGGTGGGCACTGGGCACAAGAGAACACATTACATGGGGAGAGCAGCAGTCTGTCCCCTAGCACAATCATTACACCCACCAGGTCAGTTTCTGCACAATCCTCCCTCCCTAATAAGTTTTCTAACCTCATCTCAACAGTATGGGAGATGTCCTCCTTCCTGGGCTCCTGCTGGTTAAGATGACATCAGCACCTCTCCCCCAGACAGCAGCTGCATCTCCTGGACACCGAGGATCTTTGTGAATGCAACAGATTGTATGAAAGGAGGCAGGCATCGGTAGAAACAGGACTCGGTGCAGCAGCTGACACTTGTCCCCTCCATGAGTGCAGTGCACAGAGGGCTCCTCTTCCTTCAGGATGGCACATAGATATTGATAAGCCATTGCAGGGGTGTATGTTGAAATCAGTGGGCCTGTGTGCCAGATCAAAAGTGGGCCCTAGGCATGGGAGGGTGGGGGGATGCACACTGGGGAGTGGGCATAGTTTGAATTGCACTAGATATTGGGTGTGGTTAAATAGAATGTGAGATGACTTACAGTGCAGAATGTGGTAATGTTAAATATGTACAGTGCAAAACGAAGGGTCAAAGATTTCAAGTATGAACCTTCCATATTATACTGGGGAAGTGTATAGGCTGACCTGGGGGTGTGTGTGTGTGTGTGTGTGTGTGTGTGGGGGGGGGGGGGTGTAATCAGTGCTGGGACAAGGTCATCTGGTGCCCTCTTATTGGGCTGGCGCGACACCTGCAGAAAACAGATATCGCGCCAGCCCTTCACCAATTTGACGATGACTGACGATACAACCCCCAATAATAACACATTTGACCGTGGAAACGACCCCCCAAAATAACGTTTTGACCGTGGATACGACCCCCAATATGACACTTTGACCGTGGTTACAACACCCAATAATAACGACGATAATTGTGGTTACAACCCCAATGATAGTGCATTTGACCGTGACTACGACCCCCAATAATGTTTTTGAAGGTCGATTCGACTTCTTTACCCCCCTCCCCACGTCAAACGGTAAAACTGGGACCCGTGGTCTACTGGAACAGGGTCGTGACTAA
>BLSH010192998.1:356262-366941 GCA_018402905.1 Glandirana rugosa | reverse complement strand
GGAGGAAAGAAGGGAGAGGGGAGACATTGATTGAAACCTTTCAATACATCAAGGGGGTGAATAAGGTTCAGGAGGGCAGTCTTTTCAATATGAAACCAAAATCAAGAACACGGGGACCTCAAACTAACTGGAGGGAAGTTCAAAACTAATCTTAGAAAGTATTATTTTACTGAAAGGGT
Organism: Glandirana rugosa; assembly: GCA_018402905.1. Taxonomy (NCBI): domain Eukaryota; kingdom Metazoa; phylum Chordata; class Amphibia; order Anura; family Ranidae; genus Glandirana; species Glandirana rugosa. Next base: position 366,762 of record BLSH010192998.1, on the reverse strand, counting down.
GGTTGATGATTGGAATAAACTACCAGAAACAGAGGTTGTGAGACAGTCAACAGTAAATGGCTTCAAACATGCTTGGGATAAAAATAAATCTATAGTCAGACAACGAGGTTAATGGGAAAATAAAAAAACAAAAACAAACAAACAAACAAAAAAAAAACAAAGGCAGACTCGATGGGCTGCTCAGTCTCTATCTGCCGTCACTTTTCTATGTTTCTATGTTTCTACGTTTCTAGTTCTCTTACATTGCTGGTCAGTGGAGAAGAGTTCTCTTACATTGCTGGTCAGTGTAAAAGAGCCCTTTTACATTGCTGTATAATGGAGAAGAGTTCTTTTACATTGATGGTCAGTGAAAAAGTGCCCCCTTACACTGATGGTCAGTGGAAAAATGCCCCTTTATGTTCGTTGTCAGTGCAAAAGGAGCCCCTTAAATTAGTGGTTAGTGGAGAAAGGACTTCCTTATATTGATAGTCAGTGTGTGCAGTGGGTGCAGCGGGGTGCAACAGCAGTGAAGACACAGAGTCCGGTTGCAAGAAGCAGAACTTATATTGAGAGAAGAGTTCAATGATACAAATAGCCCAGTGGGAAGACACCCAACTGGGAATACTCAAAGCATGGCTGGCCAAAGTAGAACTGAGTGGTTCCTGAAGGTGGTGACAGCATCTGTCCCTGAAGATGGAATCAGCATGGCCAGTCTGCACCCAAGTGGGAGGATTCCAAGAAGGAAGGTGTATGCCTAGCCTGTCCATATTCGTCAGGAACCACTCCTTATCCCTAGTGTCCTTCGGTGACAGACGGGAGATCTGTTTCTGACCTGTCTACTTGCAAACCCAGGACCTATGGTCTAAAATGACTCTGCCTGACCAAAGATGGCCACCAGAGTCACATGGAGACACAGCATCCAATTGGAATGCTTCCCCAGTGACCCAGGAAACCATAGAGGAACAGTTTCCTTATGACTTTCTCTCCTCCTGCAATGCTGCTGTGGTTGAGCGTCACCTGCAGTGGAGAAATTAGACTGCACCTGTCTACAAGTGTGGAAGGGCCCTTTACATTGGTGGCCCATGAAGAAGGGCCCCTTACATTGGTGACTAGTAGTGAAAGCATTAGAATTCCTTCCTTACATTGGCGGTAAGTAGAGTAGGGTCTCCTAACAGATGCGATGGGACACCGATGAATGTTTTGTACACTGGTACAGATATGATGGGCCCTTTCACAGATGTTTTGTGCACTGGTACATATGTGATTGGACACTGACAGATGTTTTGTGCGCTGGTACAGATGTGATTGGACACTGACAGATGTTTTGTGCACTGGTACAGAGGTAATGGGACACTAACAGATGTTTTTTGCACTGGTACAGATGTTCATGGGGGCACCGTGACAGATGTGTATGGGGACAGGGACAGTGGTGCTTGGTGTACTGTGTGTGTGTGGGGATCTGTGACAGCTCTGTGTGTAAATCATCCTTACGCAGAGAGCTGTCACAGAGCTTGCAGATTCCCCCGCTCCTCCCACACTGAGCTCTCACTGAGCTCAGCGGGGAGAACTGACACAGAGACACGTGTCTCTGTTTACACTGTGAAGGCTGTGATTGGACGCAGCCATCACATGATCGAGCGGGCCAATCACAGCGCCCATATCAGGATCCTGTCCTGGCTGTGTGAATTGTGTAGTTTGGGTATGCAGGGTTCTGGGTTTAGTAACACTTTATGGGCATTGAATGGCTCTTTGTTGAGAGCCTTCTTTTGTTTGGCTTTAGGTATTAGTTGAAATGATTTAGACAATAGGTATTAAACTAGCAGCTTGAAACATTTAACATTGAAACACCAAAAAATATTGCTATATTGAATTTGTTTTCTTTCCTATTGTCTTAAAACAACGTGTATCACCCTCCCAGTTTGATAAGCTGCTAGGTACATTTAGTTGACTTCCCTGTAAACAGAGGAGCAAGGGTTAATTGCTTGGAGCTGTTCAGTGTCTCATAGGTTGCTGGCCTGCTACTTTCCCATCTTTTGGAGAGTTCTAGAAGTATAATGGGAGGAAGAGCAGGGCAGACATCCTGAATATTTATGAATCTCCAGTCAATCCCTGGGGAGGTGTGTCTAGTAGGTGGAGGGAAAGCCCATAAACACTTTAAGGTCTAGTAGTCTGGGAGCATAGTCCACGGTCCAGCCACCTGGAAGAGACCCTGTGTTGGGGGCTCTGCCCTTGGGCAGAGAGGAGAGAAAAGGCCTTGGGAGTCGAATACAGCCGTGAAGGTCTCAGCTAGGCTTAGCTGAGGACCCTACCAGACAGAGAAAGACAGACTGGGTCAGCATTGAGTCAAAGAGCCAGGAGGTGTGGAGTGGGAAGGCTCCATTTTCTAGTATTTAACCCAGCCATTTAAAGGAGAAGTGACTGTAGGGTGCTTCACATTTCAAGTCATTAATGGGTTGATCTACAAAGACATGGATGAGCGAGTTTGGGGTGGAGGAACTTGACTGGCCTGCACAGACTCCTGACCGCAACCTGTTAGAAAACCTTTGGGATGTATTAGAGCAGAAACTAGGAGCCAGGCCTTCTCATCCAAAATCAATGCCTGACCTCACAAATGTGCTTCTGGAAGAATGGTCAGACATTCCCATAGACACTCCTAAATCTTCTAGACAGCCTTCCCAGAAGAGTTGAAGCTGTTATAGGGGCAAAGGGCGGGTCATCTCAATATTGAACCCTACGGACAAAGACAGGGATGCCATTAAAGTTCACATACATGTAAAGGCAGGTGTCCAGGGCTGGTGCAAAGATTTTTAACACCCTAGGCGAAACCTCATTTTGATGCCCCCATTGGCTCCACCCCTGACTCCATCCCCTTTGCCCTGCCCATGTGACAGGAGGCAGCACTATACAGGAAGCATCGGCTCTGCTTCCTCTGGCGCTGGCTCCAGTGCTGTGCTGTACCTCTAATTACACTACTGGTGGGACGGATCAGCTACCTGAGACTGAGTTAGTTACATGCTGCAGCCTGCAGAGCATGCAGACACAGAGGGAAACCAGCGGCCAGGTACCCCTAGGAAGCAGTGTGCCCTAGGCGGCTGCCTAATTTGCCTAGTGGTAGCAATTGGCCCTGCAGGCGTCCCAATGCTTTTGACAATATGGCGTATGTGTGCATTTTAACCCAACCTATGGCTCAACATGCTCAAGCAGACACTAACAAACAAATCTTTGCTTGGCTGGAAAACCCCGAAATATATCTACAATTACAATCCAGCCCTGGTGGGACTCCAACAAACTAATTAGCCAAGCAAAGTCCAACAGGCATAAACCAAACTATTAACCCCAGTCTGAAGGTGTAGAATATGACTGTCAAGTGTTTTAAGAATTTCTAATGTGAGAAGTCCTTCAGAACCCTGCTGATGAATCATCTTTTATACTACGATAGCCAATTCTTAGCATTATATTGCAGCTGCATTTGACCTGGAGAGAAAACAGCCTTACAAAATTCAATTTTGCCCCTATTTGAACAGAACAAATGTACACGCAGTTCATTAATTGAAAGCAGCATAAGCTGGATTCCCCCCTTAAATATGGCAAATTATGGTTGCTTACCTGATGTGTCATTGTTGCAGTCCACACTCAATAAACTGGTGGCACTAAGAAAGAAGAGAGGTAAGAGGATGTTGGTCCCCATCTAGACGGTTGCCTAATGAAGAGCGCATAGTCTTCAGAGATTAGATGTTTAATGCTTCCACTTATGATGATATCACTCCCGTCTTAGACGGAGGAGGTGATTTTATTATTTTCCTTTTATTTTAAATCTCTAGGGAATGAAAGAACCATCTCTAATGCACCAAATATGATTGCTTTCATCTTCACCCTAATGACACCATCAACTGAAAACTACAAAGCGGTTTTAATGTTTAAAGAGGACCAGACTCAACTGGGAGTATGCAAGAGTCTGAATTCTCCAGAACATAAAATAGAGGGTTAGTGTAAGGAGGAGCTGGATTCAACTCAATGCTTAAAATAACAGGATTTCCCACCCTGAACAAAACAACAATGCTTTCTAGTGGTTGTTCCTAGTCAACAGTCATCTGTGAGAAATGGTGGAACTTAAGATTTAGCCACAAAGGAACAAAGAATAGAATACAAGATAGAATAAAAAATAATTTTGCTTTATTTTAAGCAACAAAAAAAAATGTCAACAGGTTTTGGGGGTCTAAAATGTCCTCTTCATCAGGGCTGTAGGGACCTGTAACCAGGGGGGCAACTCCAGTCAAGTGGCCCATTGAACCACCGAATCAGCTCACCATCCATGCCCACCTGGTTTTAGAATGGATATTGATGTTATGAAGCCAAATGATACAATGTGGTAACATAAATTAATGTTAATAGCAACAAAGGAGGTTTAACAAAAATAATGCATCAATGCAGCTCATCAGTGCCCACCAATGCAGCCTCATCAGCTTAGCCTCATCAGTGCCCATCAATGCAGCCGCACCAGTGCCCATCTATGCAGCCTCACCAGTGTCTATCAAATGCAACCTGATCAGTCCATCATGCAGGTCCGTCAGTGTCCATCAGCAGAGCTGGCCCTGGGCCCCCCCCTTTGCCTGCAGTTAATTGGTGGCTGCACCCCTGGCCCCTGCTTCCTTCCTCCACAAGAAGAAATAAGTGTGAGCGGGCAGCGGCCATCAGCCATTTTGAATGTAAGTTAGGGTGGCCTGGGGGGAAATTGCCACCCTGCCCCCTGGCCCAGCCCTCCCCTGCCTGTAACCTCTGGTTTCTTGAATGCTGGGACCAGAGGTTTGTGTTCAGTGACAGACGATAGCATCCGGTCAAAACATTTTAATAAAAATAGTTTTCTAAAGAGTCAATAGATGGTGTGCAGAGGATAGAACCCATGTAGGGGTGTAGTATTTTTCTAAATTCCTTCTTTTCCTTTTTGTAATTCAGTAGGACAGGGGTCAGCAACCGGTCCATCACAGCCATACAATGGGTAGATTGTGACACCACCATCACACTCTAAGCACTACGGCTGCTATTCTCTCAGCACATAGACTACAGCTGCCTTGTTTTAATTGGCTGAGCCAGAAAAGAGCTGTCATGATTGTCTGACCTTGGCACAATGCACAGGGAATTATCAGGTCAGGCCATGGGGACACAGTATGACACTATGACACAGGGGACACAGCATGCATCTCCCTGCAAGAACCCCAGCATGCGTCTCCCTGGCCCGGGGGGCACAGGTCAGGGAGGTGCATGCTGGGGTTCTTCCAATAAAGTGGGGTCCTTTAATTAAGTGGCAATTCTGCTCTTGATCATCTGAACATCTCTTCTCTTCCTTCACAGGTAAACCTACAGCTATACTCAAAAAAAGATGGAGGTTAGACTCACCTAGGGTGTAATTTGTATAAGGGTAAACTAAGGCCGTCTACTCACTAAAATGGCATGGGGCTCTGTGGCAAAAAGGCAATAGCAAATGAACAAAAGAAAACAACTCAAGACAGAAGAGTGTTCAAAGAGCCACATCAGGAGCCACTGGGAAATGATACCCCAGAAAAATAATAAAGTCACAAACTATAATAATCAATTCATTATTTATTGTCTACTCAATAAAAAAAAACAGTTACAAAAAAAAAAAAAGTAAGAGAAAAAGACACTACCACCTCACCACCAACATGACAACGTTGTCAATTAAAAGAAGCGTCCAGACGCCTGTCATTCATAACCCACCACTCAGACCACACATATATGCAATGAGTCTCATTAGACTAACAGGAGACAAAAATTATACAGTATATCAAGTCAGAATCCCCTAGGGATATGGAGTAACTCCTCATAGTCTAGACCAGCCTTTCCCAACCTTTTCAACACCAAGGAACCCTTGAAATAATTCTCCGGACTCGGGGGAACCCCTGCTAAAAATTAAAAATCTACAACTCATGATACATTAGTGTGGTGGTCAATGGGAAGAATGCACCTTACACTTGTGGTCATTGGGAAGAATTACCCCTTACAGATAGCTAAAAAGATCAATGATGTCATTGGGAATTTATCTGAGAGGTAGAAATTGACCATTGCTCAAGGAACCCCTAGCAACCTCTGGAGGAACCCTAGGGTTCCACGGAAACCCTGGTTGAAAAACCCTGGTGTAGACATAGGTACGTGAGCATAGATTGCATGGTGTGAAGTGGCAGGCAACAGTCAGCTGGAAATGAGAAGCAAATTGGCTAAATTAATGTATCCCAGATGAATCACAGGGCCTCCAATAAAGTTGATCATAAACACATTGATGAACACAATATGTGTGGTAGATGATAGCCCAAATATTGTTAGACTCATCTATAAGTAGCCGGATGGCTATGCTGAGAGCGTGCATGTTATAACCACCATGGGTGGAATGTAGCAGCATGGTCAAACATCCTGTGCTGGAACATGGTCAATCATAGTCTATAAGCCAAATGGGCCACACATATAGCGCATCATTTGTTCACAAACACACATACCCCCCGTAAAGCATGGACAGCAAAGTTCATATAGTTACGTGTAAGAGTACACACCCTCCTCCGAGTGGCCGCCAGTCACCCACACTCTCATCCGCTGGCTGTATGTGGCGCCAGATGGTGGACCGGGCTGGTCCAATCCAACCACGATGTGACTGTCACTGTAGTATAATGTCCGTCAAAGGATACCGAGCCTGCGCCGCATACCGCTCTGTAGGGAGACTGGAACTTGTCGTGTGGCTGCTCTTCCTAGCTGACAAACGACCAACAAAAGGAACCACGTGATCACTCTCTAGCTGTACAGGATCCAAGGGCAAGATCGGGGTGACAGGCATCTGGACTCCAGCCTAGCGTGGACGCGTTTCGCTGGCATTCCCCAGCTTTGTCAGCACCTATAGTTATATTACTACTGCTCAACATCCACCTTAAACTGGATAGACACTGACTTCTTTCAAATGTATTTATGGTAAATCTCTTACCTAAATTATTAGTGATCTGTAACTTTACAACTCTGCCCTCTTGGTCCCCTCGCAGTTTGATTGTGGAATAAAAAGTTTGGTGTGTCAGCTGTGTGCTTGATACTAACTCCTAATTGACTGCTAGGCAAATTCCATCCACACCGACCACGGTATAAAACATGAGCACCTTTACTGGGGACACAGGTCAGAGAGACGCATGCTGGGGTTCTTACAATAACGTGGGATTCTTTAATTAAGTGCCACTTTCACTCTTGATCATCTAAACATCTCTTCTCTCTCTTCCCAGGTAAACCTACATCTATATTACATTGAATACAGTCTCACTGCTTTCAAATGTCTTTATGGTAAATTATTATTATTGTAGCCATGTGCCCCTCAGGGGTGGCTGGTAGTTGTGGTTCACCTTCTGGCTGCCCTCAATCCCACCATATCTCACACATCCGGAGTCACGGAACAGACCGGCCCCTGTTTTTAGTTATTTTATTTAGGGGATTAACTTGGATGGGGAAAAAGGTGTGACTGTGGGATGCCCCAAAGAATTGGTTTACGGGACCCTCTATATACACGACTGTATATACAACTCTACTTCCTCCAGCACTTCACTTGCTGACCGTTACTCTTCTCACTTCTCTCCAGCATGTCACTTAGTTTCCTGACCCGAAAGGAAATTTATCAGGCCTACACGACTCCTCTTCCTCCACCACAGCTAGCACATGGTGAGGCCTGCACTTCAGTCAGCAGGACCTCTGGACCACCGATTACAGGCCAGTGTCAAGGACCCCTCAAGTGTAGCTTAGTATGTTGGTGCTAGCTGGGCCTTTGATGGACTACAACTCCCAGCCCATCCCTCTTCCAGACCGCACTGGCCTGCTTTCCTCTCAGTGACACTTCTTCCCCTGACTAGCTCCTGGGACCTCCACAGACTGTCCACTAGTCCTCTCCCAGCCTGCTCCAGCCTTGTCTTCCAGCTCCCCCGGGGTCTGTCACTCACCGACTCAAGTGGATAATTTAAAGTGTCCTCAGTAGCACCTCTACTGCTCTCCTACTCCCTTGTGTTGCTCCAGGAATCGACTCCACTCCTGGCTGCACCCGAGCCTCCAGGCTTAAGGTCACCCCCCCAGACAGGGGGCTCCCTCCCGGGTAGAGGCTTCCACAGCACCTCTGCTACATCTTCACCACTTTCACCTGAACCCTCCTCTCCCTGCTGGCAGATCACTATATTTAAGGAGGCCTACCCCCTGCCAATCCAAATGGTGGATTGGTCAGGGCTCATTGTCATACATCAGAAAGTGACACCTCCTCATCCATCCCCTTTTCCAGCGCTTTCCAACTCAAAAAGGAAGGAGTATCCAAGGCGTGTTCCATCCTGCAATCTCCAGCCTCCCTGGGCCACTCCCCCCGCCCAGATCAAAACATTCAAGCCTGCACTTATTGTCAGGCCTGACTAAATTTGCCTCTCCTAGCAAAAATCCAATCCAAAAAGCACCTATTACTATGGGGGTGCTACATTATTATTATACAGTATTCATATAGCGTCAACAGTTTGGGGGCAGAGCTTTACAATGTAAACCTGCACCTACAGGCATTATCTCGGTATTGGTCTTTTCAGCTGGTGATTCCCTATCTGGCAGAAGTCATCTGAGTGGCTAATTAGCCACTCAATCACTTCTGCGGATGGCAGAAGGGGGTTCCACCCCCATCCTGCCACCACTGCCGCCTCTCCTGGGCTCTCTGGTCCCATTGCAGAGAATGGGAGGGATGCAACCAATGGCGAAGGCTGCCCTGTACCGAGAGAGAGGAACTGACGTTGTTTGCCTCTCTCTTTAACCCCGGAAACTGGGAGTGACGAGCAATGCGTCACTTCCGGTTCCGCCCCTTTGTTTACCTGGTCGGCAATGGCAAGGTACTGTAAGTAGCCCATCAGAATGATTTGTGTCTACATGGGAGGCCAGAGAAGAGATCTGGGATCTAATAGACTCCAAATCTCTGCATAAAGATGACCTGCTATCACAAGGGATTTTGTTCATCCCCTGTGATAACAATAAAGTTAGAACAAAAAAAAAGTGTAAAAAAAAATATTTTTGAAACTAGAACGGGTTTCTCCTAAAGCAGCTATCTCAAAGATTTCTTGGCTAATGACTCGGGAAAGGCTGGCTAGCATCCTAACGGGCAACCTACACAAGTTTGAGATGGTTTGGGAACCTTGGGCAAACTTCGTAGGAGTCTCTTTAACTCCTGGCATCCCAGGGAACCAAGATCTCTAAGCTAGCGTCTATTTCAGCAGCTACCTATTCTCTCCCACTCATTCTAATACTATTCTCTCCTTCTCTTCCCCTTCTCTAATGTATCTCCCTTTGTTTTCTCTTTTTATCTCTCTCATTAGACTTATCTCCTTAGTCATGTTCCAATAGGCAGCAGGGAAAATCTCCTCAAGACAGTTGGTTACAGCATTCATGATTATTTCTTTTTTTAAGAACTGGTGGAGACAACCCCTGATCAAGCATGGAGGTTGCGCCCATCCGGGATGGTGCTTTGGGAGGTGGGGTCTTCATCCCCTGGGGCAGCTAGTTCCCATTGGGGGTGCCGGGGGACTGGAGGTCTCTCTCAGGGGGTCCTCCGGGTAGGGCTTACCACATGGTGGTCCCGCTCGGGTGTCCCTCTCTCATGGCTTCCGAACCAGAGGGCTACAGTTAGGCCGCTAGACTTCCATTTAAGGTCAAACGCAACCTTCACCCTGTTCTGTTTTAATGTTATCTATGTATTTAAGTTGTTCTACTTGCCGATGATCTCTTTATAATTTTGATAGTTGGTATCTTTTGTTCTTTTGGTCCGTATCATACCAAGCACAGAGATTTGTAAGTAGGTTCTACATCTTTTTTTTCCCCCCTTTTTTTTTTTTTCTTTGTTTGTTTTGTTTGTCCTCTTTTCTCTCTTAGTCCCTGTCCATTAATGGCATGTTTTTGATATTACTCTATGGCTTTGACGGACGCATTTCTGCACTTTGTACAATTATTGTGCATACGATAATCTGTTTTTCTTGTTTGTAAACTCTCAATAAAACTATTGAAAGAAAAAAATATATATATTTTTGTAATTAATAAATAAGTAAATAACAATAGTGTTGAGCGAACCCGGACTGTAACGTTCGGGTCCGTACCGAACTTTAGGGTGTCCGTGGCACGGACCCGGACCCGGACATTTCAAAAATCGTTCGGGTTCGGGACGTCGAAGAGTTGTGCACCTCATTTTATCGTCTTGGGGCCTGGCTTGGGCTTGCTAAAAACTTTACAGGCCCAGGCCCAGGCACGGTGCCTGTGGGATTTCAAGCCATGCCTGGGCTTGCAATGTCAGGCCCAAGCGAGTTGTGATAACAATAAATGAATAAATAATTAATGTTTTTATATATATAAAAAAAGAAAGTTATCAAAATAACTCTCAAATGTTTGTTCTTTTTGTCTAATAGCATACGTGTTATTAACATGTTTCACGTCTTTACGCAGGCAGTTTCGGTATCTCATTATAGTTTTTGTACGGTAATT
>BLSH010192998.1:299237-318954 GCA_018402905.1 Glandirana rugosa | reverse complement strand
ACAGGAGATGGTCAGAGACTGTAGGTGTACTACAGGAGATGGTCAGAGACTGTAGGTGTACTACAGGAGATGGTCAGAGACTGTAGGTGTACTACAGGAGATGGTCAGAGATTGCACGCATACAAGAGATAGTCAGGGACTGCAAATGTACAAGAGAATGTCAGAGACTGCAGACGTACTACAGGGGATGGTCAGAAACTGCAGCTGTATTACAGGAGATGGTCAGAGATTGCAGACATAGTACAGGAGATGGTCAGAGACTGCAGACATAGTACAGGACAGGGTCAGAGATTGTAGGTGTACTACAGGAGATGGTCAGAGACTGCAGACTACTACAGGAGATGGTCAGAGACTGCAGGCGTACAAGAGAGGGTCAGAGACTGCAGGCGTACTACAGCAGATGGTCAGAGATTGCAGACATACTACAGGAGATGGTCAGAGACTGCAGGCATACAAGAGATTGTCAGAGACTGCAGGCGTACTACAGGACATGGTCAGAGACTGCAGACATACTGGAGGAGATGGTCAGAGACTGCAGTTGTACTACAAGGGATGGTCAGAGACCATCCATGTAGTGTCTTATCTCCTATCCCTGTACATTGTCTGCTGAACACTCACAATGGTCTTTCCTGATCACCATAACAGGTGCTGTCAGTATCCCCCACACCACACATGTCATTTACTTACTGTGTGACAGTTTACAGACTTTCAGCATGCAGTGTACCTCTCCTCCCCACTGATCACAGGTCTGGTTGTTAGAGGGTGGAGTGATTGGCTGTCAGGTGGATGTGGAGGTCAAGTGATGGCAGGTCAGGCAGTGGTTGGTTGGGGATTGGAAGAGATGATGGAGCACCAAGCCGGGAACCAAGCTGCACAGCTGTAGTCCAACTCCACCCCAGTAGTATTTGGCCGCCATCTTATTTACGGGCAGCACAGGTGCAAGGGGCAGCTGCTTTGTGCCCCACAACAATGACTGGGGCTGGGCCCAGGGCAGCTGCTTCTTTTGCCCCATGTTAAAGACAGCCTTGTGAGGGAGATGCGTTGCAGGTTTTCTGCACCACATCCTAGTGTGAACCGGGGCTTATTATTGCCTTTCCAACGCAATTAAAAAAGGGCCAGGGCACTAAGGGCAGCAAACAGTCCAGCCTGGCTCTGGCAGCAATGTTGTTGTGCCTGGCAAACCCTCAGCCCTTTAGCTCTGCAGTCATCACTGCAACATAGCTGACAGAGCCAGGCTAGATTGTCAGTACCAACCAAGCAGTGGAAAATGTAACCCACGACTTGGATGATTAGTGAATAATTTTGCCAGTTGCCACAGACTCATTTACCTCAATAGCAGCACAGCAGTGGTGGTAAGTGGTCTGTGATGACCGTCTCTCAGGCAGCAAGCAAACCGAGGCTCAGCTCCTTAGCAGCAGTACTGCCTCCTTGCATGTTCTCTGCTCCATTTTCCTCCGAAGTCCAAGGAGGGAAGTACAGAGTGTAGAGCCGCCCTCTCCACTGTGTCTACGATCTGTCCGCCAGGAACCCAGCACACCCTGGTCATAACAGTGTGACGTGAGTGCCTGTGACAGTGTGCCTTACACCCGACCTGCTGCATCCACTTCACCCGCAATACTGACTGCTGTGCTCCGCTGTTTGTTGTTGCAGTGCTGGCGCCATGAGAGACGGCAGGGCAGAGACACTTATTATTTTTGGCAGGATGTTCTGGGGGGGGGGGTTTGAACACTCCAAACCCCCCCCTTATCTACAGCCCTGCTCACAAGGCTGCTGAAGCACCAGCGGCTGCCTTCCTCAGTAGTACCAGACATCTTCCCTCAGCCAGTTCTCACAAGAACCAAGGGTTGCAGCTTCAGTGTTTGTTCTCTATCTGGCATGTGCAATGATATGTAACTTATGTATGGCAATGTGCGTTTTTATATAATGGTGGTTATGCGCATGTACATTGGGGCTGGTGAATGCGGCAGGCTGGTTGTACCCAAAGTTGATCGATTGATCAACTTGGTATATTCAGCCTGCCCACGCAAGTTTTGAATCTCGGACAGTTCCTGCTCAACCGGCCAAGATTCCAACCGTCTATAGCCAGCCTTAATCTGACCATTCATCTGTATAATCTGGGAAATTTTGTGGCCTATAACGAGCCTCTGACTCCAAAATGGGGAGATAGGGGGTTGAGACAAAACTTTTGACGGTTACAGGATATAATCAGTCCAGTGTGGCGCTCTGTTAACCACTTTCACCTCCTTCCTGTCCAGGCCAATTTTCAGCTTTCAGTGCTGTCGCACTTTGAATGACAATTGCGCGATCATGCAACGCTGTACTCAAATTACATTTTTATCATTTTTTTTTTTGATGGATAGAGCTTTCTTTTGGTGGTATTTAATCACAACTGGGTTTTTAATTTGTTGCTAAACAAAAGAAAAATTACTGAAAATTTTTAATTCTTTTTTTTTTTTTTTAGTTTCTGTTAGAAAATGTTGTGACTAAGTAATTTTTCTCCTTCACTGATGTGTGCTGATGAGGCTGCACTGGCAGGCACTGATAGGCTGCACTGATGAAGTGGCACTAATGTGTAGCACTGATGAGGTGGCACTAATGAGGAGGCACTGATATGCAGCACTGATGAACACTGATAGTCAGCACTAATGGACACTGATAGGCGGCACTGATGGACAGCCTTTATGGGCACTGATAAGCAGCACTGATAGAGGGCACTGATAGGAGGCACTGATGAGGAGGCACTGATTGGCACCACTGATGGGCACTGATTGGCATCACTGATGGGCACATTTGGGCATCACTGGTAGGCACTGGCAGGCATCGCTGATGGGCACTGATTGGCATCACTGATGGGCACTGGCAAGCATTGCTGATAGGGCTACACTAATAATCAATGCACTGATTATCAGTGCAGACCCCCCGTTGGGAGAGCCGCTTATCGTCTCTCCTCTACTTACGCCCTGTCAGCGTGAATAGAGGAATGCTGATAACCGGCACTTCCTATTTACACTGTGATCAGTTTTTATTAGCCACAACTGATCACATGGTAAAGAGCCTAGGTCATAGGCTCTTTACTATAATCAGAGATGCTTTGTGTCCGTGTGATACACTGCTTCAGTGATCGCCATGATGCACACCCCCGGGGGCGCGCATGATCGGCTTGCTCTGCAGGACGTCATATGACATCCAATCAGAACAATGGAAACCCCGCCCGGCCATCATTCTGCTATAGGCCGGGTGGGAAAAACGGATACTAAACACAACCTGTTTACTTCTATTTCTGTATATGGATGATGGCACTGTAAATATTTTAATAAAAAAAAACATCTAAATAACCTTTTCCTAATCAATATACAACTGTCTGCAGGAAAACATAAGCAGGAGGAGCTTCTAGTCTTCTGCTGTCAGTCACATGTTAAAAAAAATAGCCTTTGGAATACAGAGTAAAAATAAACAATAAATATCAATAAACTGTTTTAGATTGTCATACAAATATATATATGAAATACATTCTTTATTATTTTTTAGCAATAACATGATGTAGACGTATTTCTGCCAGTCACAGGCTATGCCTTAGAATAAGAGTGAGGTGAAACCTCCATCAATCTACATGTAATATCCCTTCCCCGTGTTTAGCTGTTTAGTGGGCATGGAGGAGAAGGGAGGAAGTGGGCTGTCATTTACCACTGTGTATTACGCCCACATGTGTGATTTTATAGTCATATGGGCTGCTCATATGTGATGGGGAGGAAATGCTCAGTATAATAACTCACTGAAAACTGAGCATGTGCAGAGTTACCACCACAGCTGAAAAATCCCTAGTTGCAGTGGGGACATGGACAGAAGGTGGAGATAGACAGCAGCTGGATCAACCAGGTTTATGGCTGAATAAAGAAAACCATCTCATAGTGACTGAGTGAGTATGAACAGCATGTAATATACCATGTATTGATCATTTCCTTATTATGTGGGTTTAGTGACACTTTAATTCTTGGCATAAACAGTCCAGAAGGTTTGGAGGTCAATACTGGCTGAAGCAGGTGGTCTCCCAGGGGTCTTATTTATACAAAAAGCATGTTGATCTCTATACTGTACACTGTGTCACAGGTGTGGTCCCAATATGTGGTGAACCGGCTGCAGGTAAAGGTGCCAAACACCCCCTTCACTACCAAAGTAACTGTAGCGGGTGGTGCTCTGTCATCCATGGCCCCGCACCTCCTGCTGACCGCCACCGGTGTACACACAGACAGCCTGTCAGTAGTTGTGGGGGGATTTCTCCCCCTCCCTCTCCTCCTTTTCTCTCGCTGTATAGCGAGCGGCGCTCACGTGGACCCAGCCTCCTGCTCTGCTCCCTTCACTGCATCCTCATTGACAGTAGGAGAGCCAATTAGCTAAGCAAGGGACCCTGGGGCATGTAGTCCCCAACACAGGCGGCCCCATTATGACTATAGTAGGTCAAGACTACACACCCCAGCAGGCTCTCTGGCAACGGGAGGACTGGAACATGAGGAGGCTGCCTGCAGCAAGGAGACACCATGAGGTGAGGAGAGAGACCAGATGCAGGGGAAGAGGTGTCGCCATCTTGAGTCAGTGTGACGGTTGCTGCCACAGCTCCACAGTTGGTGATGGACATCCCACCAGAGGGAGGAACCTGCCTGCCAGGACATCTCCCCTTGGGCCTTAGTCATAGGATTGGTGAGTGGGCACTTGCCCACCTTAAAGACACTGCATGCAGCCTTACCTGTGCCTACACCTGTAGAAACATATATACCCTGCTGAGCAGTCATACTATCCATCTTGCTTACCAGGATACTGCCAGCATACTGTACATCTCTCATGTCTGCCAGGATATCTTTAACCACTTCAGCCCCGGAAGGATTTCCCACTGTAGGACCAGAGCACTTTTTGCGATTCGGCACTGCGTCGCTTTAACTGACAATTGCACGGTCGTGCGACGTTGTACCCAAAGGAAATTTGCGTACTTTTTTCCCCCACAAATAGAGCTTTCTTTTTGTGGTATTTTATCCCCTCTGCGTCATTTCTGATCCCCGCTATAAACAAAAAAAGAGCGACAATTTTTTGCAAAAAAAAAACAATATTTCTTACTTTTTGCTAAAATACAAATACAAAAAAAAAATATAAAAAAACAAATGTATTAATCGGTTTTGGCCTATTTATATTTTTCCTCATATTTTTGGTAAAAAAAATCGCAATCGGCGTTTATTGATTGGTTTGCGCAAAAGTTGCCGCGTTTACAAACCATGAGAATTCTGGCGTTTTTACATTTTTTTTTTTACTAGTAATGGCAACGATCAGCAATTTTTATCGGGACTTTGATATTGGGGCGGACATGTCGGACATTTTTGACACTTTTTTGGGAGCAATGATATTTATACAGCAATCAGAAATTTAAATATCCACTGATTACTGTATAAATGTCATTGGCAAGGGGTTAGCCTGCAGGGGGCAGGGAAGGGGTTAACTGTGTTCCCTAGGTGTGTTCTAACTATGAGGGGGCTGGGCTGCTATGGGCATAAGAGAGCTAACTGATCCCAGTGACAGGGATCAGTAGATATCTTATATGCCACCTGTCAGAACGGAGAACCGTTATGTTTACATCGGCGGTTCCCCGTTCTTTGCCTCTGGCAGCTCATCGCAGCTCACCATTGGACATCGGGTCCACCCGAGCCGCGGGCACACTCCTCCAGAGTGCGCCAGGCATGAGAGCGCGCCGTCGGCGGCGCGCTCTCGCCCCCTAGCTGCGCATGTGTGAATCTCCGCCTATTTACGGCGATTCGCAAGACACTTCCACACTGTTGCCGTAAATAGACAGTGCGCGGTCGGGGAACCGGTTAAATACACTTTGCTCATCCTGCCAAACAGGACACCAAGTGCACCAATGCAGAGCTAGCTGAAGATACTGGACATTTCCATTGTGAAGACTTTCCTGTTTCTTTTCCATTTAGCATAAACAAAAAAGAGCGACAATTTTGAAAAAAAAAAAAAAACAGTATTTTTTACTTTCTGCTATAAAATATCCAATAAAAAAAATGTAAAAAATCTAATTTGTTCATTCATTTGGGCCAATATGTATTCTGCTACATATTTTTGGTAAAAAAATCCCAATAAGCGTATATTGATTGATTTGCGCATCTACAAACTACGTGATAGATTTATGGCATTTTCATTTTTTTTTTTCGATTTTCTATTAGTAATGGCGGTGATCAGTGATTTTTAGCGGGACTGCGACATTGCAGCGGACAGATCTGACACTTAAAGTTAAACTTTTTGGGGACCAATGACACCAATACAGTGATCAGTACTAAAAAAAAATGCTCTCTCATTGTACTAATGAGACTAACTAAACTAATAAGAGGCATGGAGGAGCTCAGCTATGAGGAAAGATTAGAGGATCTGAATTTATTCTCTCTTGAGAAGAGGAGATTAAGGGGGGATATAATCAACATGTACAAGTATATAAGTGGTCCATATAGTGAACTTGGTGTTGAGTTATTTACTTTAAGGTCATCACAAAGGACAAGGGGGGCACTCTTTACGTCTAGAGGAAAAAAGATTTCATCTACAAATACGGAAAGGTTTCTTCACAGTTAGAGCTGTGAAAATGTGGCATAGACTCCCCCCAGAGGTGGTTTTGGCCAGCACGGTTGATTGCTTTAAAAAAGGCCTGGATTCTTTCCTTAATGTAAATAATATAACTGGGTACTAACATCTTTAGGTAAAGTTGATCCAGGGTGTATCTGTATTCGATTGTCTCTTGGGGGATCAGGAAGGAATTTTTCCCCCGCTATGGCAAATTGGATCATTGGCTTTGCTGGGTGTTTTTTTGCCTTCCTCTGGATCAACTGTGGGTGAAGTATTGCATAAGGGATTGTTTGGTTATATATAATTTTTCTATTTTATTTTATTTTATTTTTATTTTTTTGGTTGAACTAGATGGACTTGTGTCTTTTTTCAACCTGACTAACTATGTAACTATGTAATGAAACTGCCAGGAAAGGGGTTAACATCAGGGGCGACCTAATGTTAAATGTGTGTCTAGGGGGTGATTACTAACTGTGTGGGGGGGCGGTTTGACTATAGGAAGAGAGAGATCCGTGTTTCTGCTTAGCAGGAACACAAGTTCTCCCTCTTCCCCACTGACAGAACAACGATCTACTTTATTTACATAGGCAGACCGCCCTTCTGGCTCTCTACGAATGATCGCCGGGTTCCCAGCAGACATCACATCCAGAGTGTCCAGAGACCCAGAAGAAATAAACAACGTACAGGCATGTTGTTTCGTGCAGCCGGGCCGCCCTGCCGCAGTATATGTGCGGTGGGTGGTCCAGAAGCAGTTAATGAAGGAATTAAATTTTTACACTTTTTTGGTGAATGGGTAGGGGCACTAAGTACCCCATACTCATTAAAATGGGGGGGGGGAGAGGGCTTCCAGATTCCGATAAGCCCCCCACCCACAGACCCCCACAACTACCGCCCAGGGTCGTGGCGAAGATAGCCTCACTGCCACAAAGCATCCCCCCATGTTTAGGGCATGTAGTCTGGTATGGTTTAGGAGGGGGGGGTGCTCACTAGCCCCCCCCCCTTTCCTGGCCTACCGGGCTGCATGCCCGGATAAGGGTCTGGATTGGCGGGACCACACAGTTTTTTCTGAATTCTCTATTGCCGGCATTTTTTTGTTTACATTTAAGCTGTCAGTAGTGAAACCCGCTGACAGCTGATGAGTCTTCGGTAGTTATGGACGCGGTGGTGAGCTTCCTGACACTCTCCTTAAAGTGGAGGTCCGCCTCCCGCCATCCACCGCCACCCTTTTAAAAATTAAAAGTCAGCAGCTACACATACTTTTACCATTAGGACACTTACCTGTCCTGGAGTCCAGCAATGTCGGCACTACCCACCGATCTTGGCTGGCCGAGTGCTGCCGCCACCATTGAGAGTAAGGGAACCCGGCAGTGGAGCCATTCGGCTTCACACTGGGCACCTACTGTGCTTGCTTGAGCCACAGCTGTGCTTTCTCACTGGCCAGTGGCGAAGGAGTAGGGAGCCGGGCTGTGACGTCAGCTCCTGGATGTTGGGGAAAAGGACACTTGTCCTCCCCCCGCACCCCCCTGAAAGGTGCCAAATGGGACATCTGAGAGGGGGAGGAATCCGATAAGTGGAAGTTCCACTTTTGGGTGGAACTCCACTTTAACAACGAGCTATTCTTCACACAGAATTTGAGTTGGTCGATCATCTTTCAATCGATCCAAATTCAAATCGTTCCTAAAATTTGGAATTCATTAGAAAATTAATAAACTAAACGAAACAAAACTAAACTAAACAAATTCCGAAAAGAATCAACAAAAGGAAATTAGTAACATAACGAATCTATCCGAAACTAAACCTATTTTTCCGTTCTGCACATTTCTACTCGGAAGCGCCTGCTTACAACCAAACCTCCGGCTCTCCATTAATGGGGGACACACAGAACAAGTCCAAGGTAGATGAAATGAGCTTCTGTAGCCATGGAGAACCCACTTCCTTCATTTCCCCATGCAATGGATGGGTGGGGCACCAATTCATTTTTCTGATTTAGTGAATTATGCCAAAATGTCCTCATTTTTTTGCAGTTAAATCTATTTATTCATAATTTACTAATAGAAACTGGGGGAAATATGGGACTTTTCAGGTGCATGGACACATAAATACACAGAAAAGTATTTAGTATATAAATTTGTTACAAAATTTTATTCATTTACAAAAATTTAGATTAAAAGCGTACTGTACAATAATCAGTGTTGCCAACCTCCCGCAGCATTTTTTACTGGCAAAACATGGAAAATTTACTGGCAGAGCACATTTTTTACTGGCAACCTGAAAAATAACTGAACTCCTATTAAAAACTAAGACAATTGATATTTAAACACAACATGGAAACACTGACAATTCCCATATCAAGTAGTTTGCCCAGTTTACACTTAAAAAGTCAGCACAGCATGACAAATTATCAGACCCTGATATTTATAAACAGTTGTAAAAATCACTGATTTTTACAAACTGTCAGTAAATTTACTGGCAGTTGGCAACACTGACAATAATACTGTATATAGTGTCATTCATCCTGTGTGTGTTTGCGCCTTTATTAGACCCCTTTGCTGCCATCTTGTGGACATACAGACTCAATGCATGCTTTCCAAAGCAGATGTAAGAAGTGAATGCTCATTATTAATTAATTTGATAAACACAGGAACTTAAGCTTGCATTATTATACAATAGAGAAAATACTAGGACTCTTTTGGGAAATGGACTATAAGCTGTTTAATTTTTGAATCTAGGTCCTTCATTACAGGGCACTTTCACCTTTCACCCCTATTCTGCCAAGACCAGCTTTCAGCGCTGTCGCATTTTGAATGATAATTGCGCGGTCATGCAACACTGTACCCATATGACATTTTTATCATTTTGTTCCCACAAATAGAGCTTTCTTTTGGTGGTATTTGATCACTACTGGGTTTTTTAATTTTTGCTAAACAAATAAAAAAAAGACCGAAAATTTTGAAAAAAAAAATTTTTTTTTAGTTTCTGTTATAAAATTTTGTAAATAAGTATGTTTTCTCCTTCACTGATGGGCACTGATGAGGCTGCACTGATGGGCACTGATGATACGGCACTAATAAGCAGCACTGATGGGCACGAATAGGTGGCACTTATATGCAGCACTGATGGGCACAGATGGTTGGCGCTGATGGACACTCATAGGAGGCACGAATAGGCGGCACTGATGGGCACTGATAGATGGCACTGATAGGCAACATTGATGAGGAGGCACTGACAGGCATCCCCAATGGGCACTGATTAGCACTGATTGGCGTCCCTGGTGGGCTCTAGTGGTCATTCCTGGTGGGCTATAGTGGGCGTCCCTGGTGGGCTATAGTGGGCATCCCTGGTGGGCTATAGTGGGCGTCCCTGGTGGGCTATAGTGGGCATCCCTGGTGGGCTATAGTGGGCATCCCTGGTGGGCTATAGTGGGCGTCCCTGGTGGGTCTGCACTGATAATAAATGTGCTGATTATCAGCGCAGACCCCCCCCCCCCCCGTCAGGAGAGCCACTGATCGGATCCCTTCTACTCGCACCTTGTCAGCACGAATAGAGGAAAAGCTGATAAGCTGCACTTCCTGGTTACCATGTGATCAGCTGTGATTGGACACATGGTAAATACCCTATGTCATAGGCTCTTTACCAGGATCAGAGATGCAGTGTGTCAGGCTGAGACCGCACACCACCGATCGCCACGCTGTGCAGCCCCCACGTGCGCGCACGAGCGGCTTATCCTGCTGGATATGACGCCCAATCAGGATAACTTAACCACTTTGTAGCCACCATTCTGCTATATTGCGGGCGGGAAGTTGTTAAAATCATTGCGGTTCTATATTCTTCTCTGCGGGAGGTCCAGCTGTTAGGCTCTTGGCTCCACTTGGTGGATGCACGTTGGCACTCCTGGACATACACATCACATATTTTACAATAACTCCTTGCCTTCATCATTTGGAGGTAGGGATCCCTTTTGGGAGACTATTTTTAGATAAGTGGGCATTGATTTATTTCTGTTTATTTCGCCAGCAGTATCACCACGCATTTTCCTGAAGAAGCCTGAATAGGGGAAACATGTTGAATAACATGCGTGATGAATGGCATTATATGACTGTACCTTATGCTTTTAATCTAATTTTTTTGTAATTAAATAGCATTTTTTTTTTGTAACAAATTTTTATACTAAATATTTTTCAGTGTATTTGTGTCCCTGCACCTGAAAAGTCTCATATTTCCCCCATTTTCTTTTCGTTCTTTATTAAGGGATTTTGTTGCCTCTGACTTTGTGTAAACTGAGCTTGTCCATGCAATTTCCATAGTTTTATCCATAAAGTAGAGTACCAGAGGCATTTTAACTGATTGCCAACATATACTGGCTCATGCATGCATGCAACATGTACGTTGCAACTGTTTTCCGGGTCCACTCACGCACCTGGAAGCCTGAGCTGGCATTGGCTGCAGCACAAGCCAATTAGCGGGTCCCGGCCAATAATTTATGGTCGGGACCCGCTGATCGGCTGAGCGAATTACAGAAGAGAGCCCTGTGTTGGTAAACTACACAGTGGTCTCTACAGGCAGCAGAGATGTGCTGTTTTTTTTTTATTCCCTGCAAAGCAGGGAGTAAAAACCGTCACATTGCTTAGCAAATTCAGCACACATTGCACATAGTAAACATTGTTATGCACACAGTTAACCCTTTGATTGCCCCCTGATGTTAGCCCCTTCCCAGCCATGAGTACAGTGACAGTGTATAATATTATCACTGATCACTGTATAAGCGTCACTGGTGATATCAGTGGAAGGTATTCAGTTTCCCCCCCCAAAGTCAGTTAGTGTCAGACTGCTCGCTGCACTATTGCAGTCCCATTATAAGTCACTAATCACCGTCATTAGTAGTATAAAAAAAAAATACAAAATATGTACCATAGTTTGTATGCGCTATAACTTTCAATTTTCACTGGCTAGGCACACAATTAGCCCTTTGATCGCCCTAGATATTTAACCTCTTTCCAGCCAATGTCATTAGTACAGTGACAGTGCATATTTTTAGCACTTTGACACAAAGTGTCAGTTGGTGTCCGATTGTTCGCCGAAATACCACAGTCCCGCTATAAATCGCTGATGGCCGCCATTACTAGTATAAAAAAAATGAAATAAATATAAATTACAGTATATATCCCATAGTTTGTAGACGCTATAACTTTTGCACAAACCAATCAATAAACACTTATTGGGATTTTTTTTTTACCAAAGACATGGAGCAGAATACATATTGGCCTAAATTGATGAAGAAATTTGATTTTTTACATTTTTTTTATTGCAAATGTTTTATAGCAGAAAGTAAAAAATATATATTTTTTTCAAAATCGTCTGTTTTTTTTTTTTTTGTTTATAGCGCAAAAAATAAAAACCGCAGAGGTGATCAAATACCACCAAAAGAAATCTCTATTTGTGGGGAAAAAAAGGACATCAATTTTATTTGGGTACAACGTCGCACGACCGCGCAATTGTCAGTTAATGTAATGCAGTGATGTATCGCAAAAAAATGGCCTGGTCATGAAGGGGGTAAAACCTTCTGGAGCTGAAGTGGTTAACGGCTTAGAGAAATCTTCACAAAGTTGGCTGAAAACTCTGCAAAAGCTTGCTGAAAGTTTCATAAAAGCTTGCTGTTCCCACTGGAACTTATGCAAGTTGATGACCGTGTGAAACAGGCCTAACAGTTTCACAATTTAAGTTTAACCAATGGCGGCCGGTGCTTAATATATTGGGGTGCGGCCAGGGCTGGTGCAAGGATTTTTCACACCCTAGGTCAAACCTCATTTTGCCGCCCCCTTGGCTCCACCCCTGACTCCACCCCTTTTCCCTGCCCAGCCTGATCAGCGCCATTGAATTTCAGCCTGATCAGCGCTCATCAAATACAGCTTCAGCTGTGCCCATCAAATACAGCTTCACCTGTGCCCATCAAATACAGCTTCACCTGTGCCCATCAAATACAGCTTCACCTGTGCCCATCAAATACAGCTTCACCTGTGCCCATCATATACATCTTCACCTGTGCCCATCAAATACAGCCTCACGGAGGGGGGAGGGGGGGGCAGAGGGGAGGTATTTGGCAGATCAGTCACTATTTTTATATTCATTTGCAAATGGCATGTGATAATACAATCTCATTATCTCAGCCAGACAGTGTCAGTTTTTACATGAATCAATGCAGAGCAGCCAGTGATAGATCAACAGTGGTCAGGTGCCTAGGGTTGCCACCTTTTCTTTAAGTCAAACCCGAACACTTTAGCGGCGCACGGCAAATATTTTTATAGTATAAACTACTTATATTTTGCAATTAAATAAAATAAAATTTCTAATCATATTAAGTTAATAACAAACTTCCCCCTTTACATCAGAGTCCACAGAGTTCCCCTTTTACATCTGAATTTAGAGTTCCCCTGTTACATCTGACCTCGCAGAGCTCCCTTTCACTGTAAGGGGGGACTCTGCAGACTCTGATGTAAGGGAGAACTCTGGGGACTCTAACATAAGGGATGGTTTGGGAACCCTGATTTAAGGGGGAACACTGAGGATTCTGATGTAAGGAGAAAGACTCTGGCCTCTGGTAAAAAAGGAACTCTGATGTAAAGGGTGCTCTGAGAACCCTGGTTTACCTTAATGTTCCGACTCAGAGGCAGGAAAGAGAAGGGGGAAAATTCAGTCACAGACAGGGATGGATGGTGAGCTCCCTCACCCTTTGGCAGTCAGCGCCTCTCATCCATATGTATCAGAGGCTGCTGGACATCAAATTTCCGGCCCCCACTTTCCTTTTCTGAGGCACAGCGCCGGGGATTGGAGTGTGGGCAGACACAGAGGAGTAGGCGCGGGAGGAAGAGTTGCAGATCAAGCCCTCTCTCCTCTCCCATCTGTGTGTGTGTTTGGGTGGGGAGATTGTTAGTGCTGGTGTTAAGCAGTGTGAAAGAGAGTGTAACAGACACTCTCAGCTTAGACAACTGCAGCCAACCACCCTGCTAGGAAGCCATAGTCCAGTCTGAATCATGTGTCCGGGTTTCAAGCAGTCTGAAACCCGGACACATGATTCCAAACCCGAACTGTCCGGGTGAATCCTGGACAGGTGGCGACCCTACAGGTGCCCCTAAGTGGCAGTGTGCCCTAGGCGGCCGCCTACTCTGCCTAGTGGTAGAGCCGGCCCTGGGTGCGGCAAACTACCTGAACCCCCCGTGGGAAACGGCCGGGAATGCGGCGATCGTACTCCCCCCCCCTCCCCCCTGGAGATGGATGTGAATGCAGTGATTGAACCCCCCACACCCCCATGGGAGACAGATGGGAACACGGTGATCGGCCACCCCCCCTGCAGGAGATATACAGGATGACATCGATCAGGGCATTACCTTTGGAGTCAGGGGGAATGAAGAGCCAGGCCATTGATTGTCCTCCGGGCGAGCAGGAAGTTTATCCTAAGACTCCCCGGCCAATCGGGTCACAGAAACTGCTTCCTAATTGGCTGGTAGGAGAATCAGGAAGATAATAGCGAATATTAATTTGCTATTGTCATACAACTGGGTGGACTCAG
The DNA here is from genome assembly GCA_018402905.1 of Glandirana rugosa. Lineage (NCBI taxonomy): Eukaryota > Metazoa > Chordata > Amphibia > Anura > Ranidae > Glandirana > Glandirana rugosa. Next base: position 304,787 of record BLSH010192998.1, on the reverse strand, counting down.
GGCACAGTGCTCTGCTCCCCGATTCCACCCTTTTTTGAAGCCAATTAGAGCCTCAGGCTCCAATCGCGTGCTTCAAATTAAAAAAAAAAAAACCCATTGGAATCCATGTGCCTCCGGCACCCCGCATGTAGATTAGGGTCCGGGAGCATGGATTAGGGGGGTGGTGCCCCTGCTAGGATTGGCCGCCACTGACATTAACCCCTTGGAAGCACCTACTTACAACCTAACGTCAGGTTCTATGGCACAAGAACAGGTCCAGGAGAGATGAAACTAGCTTCTGCTGCCATTTAAAACCCACCTCCTACATATCCCTAGGGTGGGGCACCATCCATTTTTTGAAATTATCAAATTATGCCAAAATGTCCTAATTTTCTTGCCGTTAATTAGATGTTAAAGTCACTTATCCATAAAGTAGAGTGCTAGAGTCATTTTAACCACTTCCTTACTGGGCACTTAAACCCCCCTCCTGCCCGGACCAATTTTCAGTTTTCAGCGCTGTCGCTCTTTGAATGACAATTGCGCGGTCGTGTGACGTTGTACCCAAACAAAATTTGCATCCTTTTTTCCCCACAAATAGAGCTTTCTTTTGGTGGTATTTGGTCACCTCTGCGTCATTTATGATCGCCGCTATAAACAAAAAAAGAGCAACAATTTTGAAAAAAAAACAATATTTTTTACTTTTTGCTATAATAAATATCCAAAAATAAAAAAACAAATTTATTCATCAGTTTTGGCCGATATATATTCTTCTACATATTTTTGGTAAAAAAAATCGCAATCTGCGTTTATTGATTGGGTTGCACAAAAGTTATAGCGCCTACAAACTATGGACATTGATTTATGGCGTTTTTATTATTTTTTTTTTTTTTTACTAGTAATGGCGGCAATCTGCGATTTTTATCGGTACTATGATATCGGGGCGGACATGTCGGATGTTTTTGACACTTTTTTGGGACCAATGACATTTATACAGCGATCAGAAATGTAAATATCCACTGATTACTATATACATGTCATTGGCATTGAAGGGGTTAACCTGCAGGGGGCAGTGAAGGGGTTAACTATGTTCCCTGGGCGTGTTCTAACTGTGGGGGGGGGCGGGGTTGGCAGGGGCATGACAGATCTAACTGATCCCAGTGACAGGGATCAGTAGATCTGTCATGCCCCCCTCACAGATCGGGGAATTGCCGTGTTTAGTTCGGCGGTTCCCCGTTCCTCCTCTCTGTAAGGAGATCGCAGGTCTCTGGCGGACATCGGGTCCGCCCGACCCGTGGGCACGCTCCTGCAGCGTGCGGCGGCACGTGCGCGCGCCGCTCGTGCCCGCGGGAGCGTGCCCAGCACGAGCCAAATGGGAGGACGTCTATAGATTTTAGAGCCGCACTGTAGCCGTCATTCGGCTATGGCGCGGATGGGAGGAGGTTAAGGTTATTCTTTAGGTTGACCATAAAAAGGTAGATCCCAGTGTTTGCCCATTTCTGTCTGTTGGGCAAGATGTGCTGTACAAGAAACAGCATAAGGTCCCAACTCTACAGAGCACGGGCAGAAGTCTCCCCATCTGTTGTTCTTGAGGAGCTACCAGCCGGTTTATAATCAGCTTTGGTTTTGCCACAACGCACCAAGCTGTATATGTAATTCATACATTTTGAAGACCCAAAATAATAGATGACCGGGTCAAGACAACAGCTAATGCTACTAACAGTGACCGATACGATGTAAGCAAAATACATAGAGTCTCCCAATAGCTTATCAAAATTCAGATAATTAAGGAAAAAGAAGATGTTGGTGGGGCCAAAGCAAATAGTAAATTCAAAAAGTACTGTGACACAAAGGAACACGGATCTGGACTTTTTAAAGGGGCTCTTAGTTTTCGGTGAGCTCAGACTTCGGATGGTTGCAGCGTAACAGAACGTTGTTATAATAAAAGGCAACAAAAAGAAAATTGAAATATAAGCAGTGAAATAATGAAAGTAAAAGCTCTCAATAGCTGAATGTCCCAGCATGTCATAGCAAGTTGTAATATTCAGTTGGTCCACGCGAGCCGTTAGTTTGCTTATAAAAAGCGGCACAGCGCCGGCAATGGAAACCATCCAGATGAGAAGACAAACATGCCAGGCTCTGCTCACTGTGCGCCATAAGAGAGACCGCATGGGATGGACCACAGCCAGGAAGCGGTCCACGCTGATACCGGTCATGAGCAGGATGGAGCAGTGCATGTTGCAATAAAAAGCAACAGTGACAAAGCGGCACATTCCTTCTCCAATCACCCAATTGTTTCCCGAGAATCGGTAAATTATTTCAAAAGGCAGCAAGATGACGAAAAGGACATCAGCCATAGCCAAGTTCAACATGAACACCACTGCTGGTGTCTTCAATGGAATTTTGAACAGGAATATCACGATGGCTGTTATATTTAAAGGCAGCGATAGGAGGAACACAACCATACAAACCGAAGGTATAAATTTAGTCAACCAAGGACTGCGAAGAAAAGCCAAGGATTCATCTGAAATGGAGGTCTGGTTGTTTCCATCATCAGCTTTACGATCTAAAAAAAAACAACAGACAAAAAGAAATTAACTGAATAGGCAAACAGTATTATCACATTATCTATGCTACAATGAAATCTCCAACATGAAACAAGGTAGTCTACTAGGGTTGCCACCTCATCCCCTTAAACCGGAACACATATGAATTACACAGGTTGTTCTGAGCCCAATTTAATGCAAATAAGGCACCAACTGAGTCTAATTACCACCTTAACCACTTGCCGACCGCCGATCGGCATTTGACGGCGGCAAAGTGGCTTGTTCCCGCAAAACGCCGTCATACGACGGCGGCTGCGGGAACGAGTTTAGTGAGCGCGGAGGCGCGCCCGCACGCTCACTGTGTTCGGGGAGGGCCAGGGAGCGGGTGCGGCGGCTTCGATTGCCGCCGGCTACCCGCGATGGCCCCCCCCCCGGAGTGAAGGAGCGGAGGTCCGTGTAAGTAAACACGGACCTCCGCTCTGTGTGAGGGGGAAGGGCTGTGATCACAGCCTTCCTGTATATGGAGGCTGTGACCACTTCCCTTCCCCAGCTAGGGCAGTCCCCCCACAGTTAGAACACGCCCAGGGAACACAGTTAACCCTTAGAGCGCCCCCTGCAGGTTAACCCCTTCACTGCCAATGGCATTTACACAGTAATCAGTGCATTTTTGTAGCACTGATCGCTGTATAAATGCCAATGGTCCCAAAAAAGTGTCAAAATGGTCCGACATGTCCGCTGAAATATCGCAGTACCGCAAAAAATCGCAGATCGCCGCCATTACTAATAAAAAATAAATAAATAAATAAAAACCCCAAAAATTAATTCTCATCATCCGTAAACGCGACCACTTTTGCGCAAACCAATCAATAAACGCCGATTGCGATTTTTTTTTATCGCAAATATGAGGAAGAATATAAATCGGCCAAAAACGGTGAAAAAAAATGTTTTTTTATATTTTTTTTTTTGGATTTGTATTTTAGGAAAAAGTAAGAAATTTGGGTTTTTTTGCAAAATTGTTGCTCTTCTTTTGTTTATAGCGGCGATCAGAAATGACACGGCGGTGATCAAATACCACCAAAAGAAAACTCTATTTGTGGGAAAAAAAGGACGCAAATTTCGTTTGGGTACAACGTCGCACGACCGCGCAATTGTCAGTTAAAGCGACGCAGCGCCGAATCGCAAAAAGGGCTCCGGTCCTAAAGCTGGAAATCCTTCCGGGGCTGAAGTGGTTAATCAGCCACAGAATCTGTGTAATTAATCTGTGTTCCGGTTTAAAGGGATGAGGTGGCAACTCTGTACTGTACCCATAGAGGTAAGCAGTGATCTAAGGCTATAAGGAGTATACTTCTCCAAGATAAAATGAGAGCTACTTTTTGGTTGGATGGCTCTTTGTGGTGGACATCCATCAAAGTTTAAAATGGGCTAGCCGCTAGAACTGCTGTCAGATTTTGGTTGAACGCTTACCAGGGGCGTACTGTAACTACAGATCATGGGGATCCATAGCAAAATTTGATGGGACCCATTGCTGACCTTCCTACTGTTATTACTCTTAACGTAAAGTATGCCTAAGGCAGTGGTTCTCAACTCCGGTCCTCGGGACCCACCAACAGGCCAGGTTTTAAGTATTACCTTGCGGAGATGCAGACTGGAACACTGCAATCACTGAGCAGCAAATAATATCACCTGTGATGTATTTCAGTTATCCTGCAAACCTGGCCTGTTGGGGGGTCCCGAGGACCGGAGTTGAGAACCACTGGCCTAAGGGCCAGTTCACACAGGTTCACACAGGGGCGACTTTGCTAGGCGATGTGAATGCTACTTCAAGGCGACTTCAGAGTGACTTCATATCGACCTCCTTTGTCTGTGGCCAATCAGAGAAGAGAGGGAGAAGGGCTGCCTTCAAAAATTATTTTCTTTTTCCTGTAAAGTCGCTTCAAAGGTGTTTCAATATAGATGGGGGATCCGACTTGGAGGCGACTTCCATTGAATTCTATGGGCACAAATCGGATAGAAGTCGCCTTGAAGTAGTACAGGAAGCTTTTTTGAAGTTGCCATGAAGTCGGAGCGACTTCAGTAGTGTATATTAACACCGCTCCCTTCATTTCAATGGGATTTCTTATGTCAAGCAACCTTAGGCGACTTGAGTTGCCCCTGTGTGAACCGGCCCTAAAGCAAAAATAAGCAGTGGGAGAGCTGTTTTTCCTCTTACACCTCTGTCATCAGGAGTTCTTCAGTCTTTTTCAGCATTTCAGTGTAGTCTGTCCCCCTGCCCAGCCAAGCACACAATCTCCAGTCACTCATTAGACAGAAAACAGTCCGTGCACTGTGTTTTTTTGTTTTTTTTTATTGGGGGAATTAATCTTGGATGGGGACTTAGGAGATATGGGATGCCCCGTAGATTTCAAAGAAGACGATGTATGGACTAAGAACTATATACACTTCCAGTATATACAATTTCCTCTCTTCCTGCAGCACAAACTTGCTTGCAGACTATCACTCCCAGAACCAGAGAGAAGGGTCAGGGTGTCCCCGCACAGATGTTGGAAATCAATACTTAGTGAACAATAGCTGCTGCCCCTACTAATACTCAAATGAGTGAAGGTTATTAACAAAGGTGTATTTAACCACTTCAGCCCGGGAAGGATTTCCAGCTTTAGGACCGGAGCCCTTTTTGCGATTCGGCGCTGCGTCGCTTTAACTGACAATTGCGCGGTCGTGCGACGTTGTACCTTCCCGAGGCCAGGATTTCGACCTTTAGGAAGGGCCCGACTTCACCAATTTATGTGGAAACAATTATTGGAAGTGAGTAAACTCATAATCATCCCCGTCGTCGATAACAAGTGATTCATAACTAAAGGTTGTAGACACGCCCCTGTGGGACTGGGAAGAGAGACCAAGACCCTCACTATCAGACGTTCGTTCAAACACGACGTCCTTCTCTCCTTTAACATATATGACCTTCACATATATCAAGAATCAGGTATGTAGCAGAAGAAACTTTAGATGCCCCGTAGGGTATAGAGGATTC
>BLSH010192998.1:241529-256982 GCA_018402905.1 Glandirana rugosa | reverse complement strand
ACATTGCAGAGATCCCCCCCCCCCCGCACTTACCCCATCCAGCAGGCAGGATTGTTGCAGAGGTTCGGCATGCGGAGAGTGCACTGAGTCTGCAGAGTTTGGCACATGGAGAGCGGCTGTCCCCCTCATCTGTCCCCGGCGGTCATGGTCTCTGTGGGAGCGGAAGTCACGCCCGCTGTCACAGTGACCCTCCCCCGGCCCCGCATCCAATCACATTGAGCGGAGGCTCAGGGCAGCCAATCAAGCTATGAGTGTGAGCCTTTTCAGCGCACACTCATAGCTTTTAACCACTTCAATACTATGCACTTAGAACACTTTACTACCAGATCAATATTCAGTTTTCAGTGCTGTTGCGCTTTGAATGACAATTGCGCGTCGTGCGACGCTGCACCCAAACAGATTTTTTATCATTTTGTTCCCACAAATAGAGCTTTCTTTTGGTGGTATTTGATCACCCCTGCGGTTTTTATTTTTTGCGCTACAAATAAAAAAAGACCGAGCTTCATATGCCATCTTATGTAGCATAATATTTGTATTTATCAGACTTTTCCTGGCTGAAAGCGTGATATATTCCCTTCTGATCCATTGCATGGCTATCAACTTACGTACATAAAAGAACAACAACCTCAGCAAGGTCTTGGTATTCATGTCCATCTGGTCATCTTCAAATATCACTAAGAATCCCCGCAATGGGCTACATATATTTGGGAGGTCTAAGGTATCTGCAATAAACTGTGTGACCTGTGACCAAAGTGGTCGTACCCTATCACATTCCCAGACCATGTGGAAAAAGGTCCCCTCCGATACTTGACATTTATGACAAATTGGATTATCTCTCCTACCCATCCGGTACAACCTTACCGGAGTGTAGTACATTTGGTGTAGGTAACGTAACTGAATCATCTTATCCCTAGCAGATATAACCGTACAGGTATAGGTTGAGAGTACCTCCTCCCAGTGCTCCTCCGATAACTCAGGAATAATATTTTATACTCTAGTTTTATCTCTAGTTTTTTTTTGTATAACTACTCTCCACCCCCGTCAGGGTACCATAATAATTGGAAATTAGTTTGGTATGTTCAGGATCCAGTAATAGTTTTTCCAATTTAGTGTTGCTCAGCAAAATGTGTTCCCTTCTGAACTGCGCATGTATTGCATGCTGCAGCCCGGAATAGTGAAACCTCCAGGATTCTGGGGCCCCCAATTCCCTCCTTAATTGTTGGAAGGTCTTGAGCCCCCTCCCCCATCCAGCAGTTGATGCAGATATTTGAGGCCGTAGGTAGCCCATCTATGTCCATCCTCAAGGCAATACAATTCAGCTAGACGTGGGTTAAACCACAATGGGATATTAGGGGATAACTGTGTAGGTTGATCTCCAATACGTTTCCTGCAGATAGTGAGTATTTGCTGAGCAGTTGTAAGCATAACCTTGCCTCCCCTAGTGGGTACCTCACCCCTGTGAAAGGAGTTTAGCAAAGCCTCAAAAGAGGAGGCTGCTGCCGCCTCCACCATCATTGCAGCATTAGGAAGCTGTGGGAACATTCGCCAATGTGCAAATACCAGCTGAGATGCACAGTAGTACATACGGAGGTCCGGTAATCCCAGACCACCCTTCTCCACCGGCAGTTGCAAAACGGCCAATGACACCCTAGTGGGCCCCGATCCCCACAGAAAGGAGTTCAGTAATGAGTTAATATACTCAAAGAGTTTTTTGGGCATATATACTGGTGCATTGGATAAGACATATAGGAATTTGGGTAAAAATACCATTTTAAAAAGATTTACTCTCCACAGGAGTGTGAGGAGGAGATCCCTCCATCCCTGTATCCTATCTTTAAATTGTTTAATGACTGGCCAGAGGTTATGTTCCAGAAATGATTGCAGCGGAGCCTGTACTACAATGCCTGAATACTTGAATCTCGTTGAGACAGTCAAGGGGCATTGCGCTGGCAATACCATACTGGGCTGTGGGTCTACCGGGAACAGAGTCGATTTCTGCCAATTTATGCGGAAACCCGAGAAATCTCCAAACTCCTGTATCAACGAGAAGGCCGCGGACAGAGAGGCATCAGGATCATTTAAATATAGAAGCATATCATCTGCATATAATGATACACGTTCTTCTAACTCTCCTATTCGCAGACCCCTTAATCTGTCCGCCTCTCTAATCTTGGCCACCAATGGCTCAATGGCCAGGGCGAACAGGAGTGGAGAGAGGGGGCAGCCCTGCCTAGTACCTCTATGTATCAGAAAAGAGTCAGACACCATCCTGTTCACTCTGACCCTCGCCTCCGGATTGTTATATAAGAGGCGCACCCACGAGATATATTTAGGCCCAAATCCCAGCTTATCCAGTAGACTGAAAAGGTACTCCCATTCTACTGAGCCAAAAGCTTTTTTTGTATCTATAGATGCTATCACTCTGCTAGCATCATTTTCATGCTCCACCTGCAAATTAACAAAGAGTCTCCGAAGATTTATTTGGGTGCATCTTCCAGGTATGAGCCCATCTGATCAGGATTAACTAAGGTGGTAATCACTGCTTGTAGTCTGTAGGAAAGTACCTTGGCCAGTATTTTTACATCCGCGTTAATGAGCGAAATAGGGCGATATGATTCACACTCTAATGGGTCCTTCCCGGGCTTGGGGAGGACCACAATCAAAGCCTCCCTCATGGATTTGGGGAGTATACCCTCTCTCCTAGCTGCTGTGAATACCCTAAGTAAATGGGGTGCCAAAGCCTCCCTGTGTAATTGATACCACTCAGCAGGATAACCATCTAGCCCGGGAGCCTTGTGAGGTTTGAAGCTGGATATAGCCTTTTCAATTTCCCCTTGTGTTATGTCCCCTTCCAGTAAATTCCTATTTTCAAGGGACAAAGTAGGCAAAGTGATACCAGCCAGGTATTCGGCAATTCCCTCCCCGGAGGTTTCTATCTGAGATTCGTACAGTGATTCATAGAATGTCACAAATGACTGAAGAATCTCCCGGGGCTCCTGTATTATCTCTCCCGTTTGTCCCCGAAGTCTCATAACCGACACTGGCGTATAAGATGGTCTTGCCTGAAACGCCAGCAGTTGACCATTCTTATCTGCCTGCTCGAACATTCGTCCGGCTGGTTTTTGCTGGCCTGCGCTGCCAAAAGCAAATTATATTCCCTCAGTTGATCCTGTCACAATCTGTAATTATTTGACGAGGGGTCCCCAATATAAACACTTTCCGCAGCAACCATCCCGGTTTCAGCCTGTGCAATCTCCGCCCCAAGAGCCCTGGAAAACTCTCTTACTTCCTTACCAAACACCCCTCTCAGGGTTACCTTAAAGGCTTCCCATTGGTTAGATATAGATGTCTGGACCCCATTTTCTTTCCAATAATTAGTTATGGCCAACTGACACTGGATGTTTACGTAGTCCTCCTGCAGCCACTGGGCATTCATTCTCAAATATTTCTGTCCCAAATTTACATTTAGGTTAAGGGTGACCTCTAATGGGGAGTGATCAGATATGGCCCTAGGAAGGTATTTAACTGTAGAGATTAGCGGGAGGCCATCCATAGTGGATAACACTAAATCTATCCTAGAGAGGGTCCTATGTGATTCAGAGTGACAGGAAAATTCCCTAAGTCCAGGGTTATGATATCGCCATACATCAATAAAAGAGAAACTCTCCATCCACATGACAAAGGATGGGACCGCTCCAGTTGTTCCCCCTTGTCTATCCAATTGGGCATCAGACACCGCATTAAAGTCTCCCAGCAGGAGCACAGGTCCCTCCGCCATCTCCCCACCAACCACCATTATCTCCTCCAATACTAATAGAGAGAACGGGGGAGGGACATACACACCTACCAAGGTCAGACAAACATTAAAAATCGAGCATAGCAAGACCACATATCTCCCCTTGGGGTCCGTTTTTATACTTATGACGTGGGCGCCCAAACTCTTAGTCACCAGTATTGCCACCCCCCTAGAGTACGATGAATACTCCGCATATAGGACATGTAGCATATTTGCCCGTTTCAGGGCCTGAACCCTGGACCCATGTAGATGGGTCTTCTGCAAGAAGATGATATTCGGTTTATATTTCTTTAATGATTAAACACCAAAGAGCGCTTAATTTTTGAATTCAGGCCCCAAACATTAAGCTAATTTTATGTGCCATCAGTAACCGAGTAACATATTCCAAGCCCCCCAGGCGCACCACCCAGAATATAAATCGGCCAAAACCGATGAAAAAAAATGTTTTTTTATATTTTTTTTTTGGATTTGTATTTTAGCAAAAAGTAAGAAAATTGGGTTTTTTTGCAAAATTGTCGCTATTCTTTTGTTTATAGCGGCGATCAGAAATGACGCAGCGGTGATCAAATACCACCAAAAGAAAGATCTATTTATGGGGAAAAAAGGATGCAAATTTCGTTTGGGTACAACGTTGCACGACCGCGCAATTTTCAGTTAAAGCGACGCAGTGCCGAATCGCAAAAAGGGCTCCGGTCCTAAAGCTGGAAATCTTTCCGGGGCTGAAGTGGTTAAAGAAATAAGTTTTACCCTTATCCACAATGCGTAGTTTCGCAGGATATAACATGCTGTAAACCAGTTGTAGATCCCTGAGTCTCTTTTTAACATGAACAAAACTTGCACGTTGTTTTTGCGTTGCTGCTGAAAAATCCAGATATATAGAGATGCGATCCCCATTACATTGCAGTTCCCCCATATTTCTGGCTGCTTTCAGGATATTTTCCCTATCCCTGAAGTGGAGTATGCGTGCTATTAGGGGTCTGGGGGGGTTTAGCAGGGATTCTATGCACGCGCTCAATGGCAAAGAGACACGAGAAGGTGTTTTTGTCCATATTTTCAGCCAGCCACATTTCCAAGAAATCTTCAGGCTGTTCCCCCCCCACCCCCTCAGGAAAGCCCACGAAACGCACATTGTTACGTCTTTGGCGATCTTCCATGTCGCAAAGTTTGTCAGTATGTGCCACCATGTCTCTCTGTATATCCCGGACCGTGCCCTGCATGGGGTTAACAATGTCCTCCAAATTACTAATACGTTACTCTACGGCTGCAGTCCGGTCTTTAGGCCTCATACACACGGACATTTTTTGACGCCGGCGTTTTCTGGCGTTTTTTGCAGCTCTCCATGTTAGTCAATGGCCCCATAAAAACGCCGACGTTTTTGAGCTGTAGATGGCGTCGGCGTTAGTGAGCTGAAACTAGAACCCACGGCCAGCGCGTTCTGAGGCTGTAATGTTTTGGCATTTTTTGAAGCCGACGCCGCAAAACGCCAACTAACGCCAACAAATGCCAACTAATATTGTACCAGCGTTAACCAGTGTTTTTTAACGCCGACGTTTTTAGGTTGAAAAATAGCAGAGGGATGATTTTTTTAAAAAAACGCCTATTGACGCCGACGCTCACTAGCACTCACTAACGCCGATACATAACGCCGAAAAACGACGATTTTTTTTTTCTTGACATCGGACTCGATGTTTTGTTTATTTTTTGTCCATTTGTATGAGGCCTTAAGTTTAGAGATGTCCTGCTTGACAAATGACATCTCTATTCGCAGGCCATCAATGTGCTCTGTCAGTGTGGTTTGACACGTGCTTATGGCCGCCATATTCTCCTTCAGGGAGGGTTCCCCCTCCCTCTCCCTCTGCTCTTCTTCCACCGCCGCAACCTCTGGGTGCGCCAAGGTCCCTATGCTGCCTCTCTTCCCTCGGCTTCTACGGGGCAGTGGACTTAGGTCCCTGGAATGTGTGGGAGACTCACCCCCCTCCTGGAGATTCCGCACGGCTTCGTCCTCCAGGCCCTCCGCCATGCCGCCGCCGCCATCTTGGGATCCCCAGGCATATTTGGCCAGGTGCTCTCCCGCCGTTTCCTCAGGCGCCGGGCCATATTTCACCATCTCCGCTGGTGTAGAAGAGGCAGTGGAGATTCAGGCACCCACTTGTGCAAAATTTGTATGGCACTGGGGCTCAGGATACGTTCAGGATCGTCCTAGCTGGAGCTCCGGAGATCTGCTGCTCACATGTCAGCCGTTGGCTCCGCCCCCTTCTTAATAGTATTTACGTGTTCGGCAACCTTACCCCCAGCCTCCTCGTGGTCCTCCCCACATATTGAAATGTGTCATCTTCCTAGTTCTAAATTTGAAGGTCTTGCATATGGCACACCTTCCGCAGCTGAAAAAACCCACCTGGTCCAGAAATGTGCAAGTCTTTTTGGGGGGATTGACTACATTGCATGCAAATTTTGTGCGCAATGTTGGGGTTTATTTATAAATAAATTGTGGTTTATATGGTAGGATCTTCTTCAAATCTTCATCTTTTAACAATATATGCCAATGTTTTTTGAAAATGGATTTAAACTGTTTGTATTGTCTGTTGTATCCGGTAATAAAAGCTATTCCATAATCTTTATCTCTACTTTTTTTCTTGCTAAATAAATAATTTCTGCTCATGTTCCGCACTTGTTCTTTGGTTTTCTTTAACTCTTTTAAATCATAACCCTTTTCTCTGAATCTTTCAACCAACACTTCCGCTTTTTCTTCATAATCATTTTCGTCCTGGCAGTTCCTTCTAATTCTAAGCATTTGACTCTTAGGTATGGAACTTTGCCAGTTGGGGTGGTGACAGCTTCCCATTGGGATATAACTATTTCGATCGACTTCCTTGAAGTAAGTCTTAGTTGCCAGTTTGTTGCCTTTTTTGAATACAACAAGATCCAGGAAGTTAATCGCATCTCTGTTAGAGGTTGCTGAAAAGGAGATCCCATATTGATTGATTCCAATATCATCAATAAATTTGTCAAATGATTCCTGCGATCCTGCCCAAATAATAAAGATGTCATCTATATATCTTTTGTAGGCCCTAAGTTCGGGTATATGTCTTCCAAAAATGGCATCTTGTTCCCAGCGGCTCATGAATAGGTTGGCAACCGAGGGCGTTTCTTAAAAATATTTTTTTTCATATTTTTATTTCTATATATCTAATAAAATATTTTTATTTTTTATCACATAAAATAGATTACCAAATATATATATATATTTTTTTAATTATTTTTATTGATTTTCACTTTAGTTACAAAACAGAGCCTATCAGGCATACCCAGGCTCGGGTTAACACATCACAACAATCTAACTACAACCTCTATACTAACAATACTCATCGCTCCAGTAGGCACTTGAATTGTCGGAAAGTATTTGCTGCAGCCATCCTCAGGGCACTTCAGTCATCGTTCAGGAGAGAGACCCCTTTACATAGTTTATGGGGTGGGCATTGGTTTGTCATGCTCTTACACGTATCTCTACCCCCACTTTGCCCTGGACTAGTTGGAGGATTTGGGATCAGAATTAGTAGACAGGTCCTCCACCCAAATGTCCCAAACTTTATGAAATTTTTTTGGGCATCCTCTCGCCAAGTAGGTAGCCTTGTATAGCGGCAGGTTAACATTAATACATTTTTTCCAGGATGCCAGGGTTGGAGCTGAGGGGGATTTCCAGTGTAGGAGGATGTCTTTCCTGGCATAGAACAGGAGCAACCCTATCAACGTTCTAGAGGCCTGGGTGTGTGCCAGGGCGCCCACCAGACCCAGCAGGCAGACCCCCACTGTCCGGGGAATTTGAATAGTGGTCACGGATTGTATGGCCGAAGCCACCCCCGCCCAGAAGGGTTGTATATTGGGGCATGTCCAAAAAATGTGGAGAAAGTCTGCCGAGTCCGCCACGCACATCCAGCACCCAGCCGGGACAGCGGGATATATTCTGTGTAGACGTGCCGGTGTTAAATAGATCCTATGTAGGATTTTAAACTGGATCAGTCTATCTTTCACAGATACCATCTGAAGGAATGGGCCTTCCCACATTTCTTCCCAGTCCTCATTATCTAGCTCAGGGGCATCCAGCACCCATCTATCTCTGAGGGACTCTAGTCCACTGTGAACTGAGGGGGCCATAGTCTTGTAGATGCTAGAAAGGGGTTTAGTGAGAGTATCGTCCCTAATCGTGTCTTCTAGAGCTGAGGTATAGAAGGCTACGGGCTGGTGCTTGAACTGTGTGCGAAAAGCATGTCTCAGTTGGAGGAATCTAAAAAAGTAGGTATTGAAAGGTCAAACTGTGATTTTAGGGTGTCGAAGGACTTCAACTCCCCCGCAGAGCAGAGCTGTTCAAGGTACTTAATGCCCTTCACTGCCCAAATCTGCGGGTCGGGTACGGTGGCAAATCCCGATAGTGTTAGATTGTGCCAAAGAGGAGTGTGCGGTGAGTGGTGGCCGGAAGGACCAGGTCTGAGAGCCCGAGCCTATGACCAGGCCCTCAGCACTGCTCTCATGGCTGTGGTTGAGGCTTGGGGAGCCACAGTGTTCCTGTACAATAGATTTTTGAGGGCCTCAAAAGAGCCCACATATGCGGCCTCCAGTGCCACCGCTGCATTCGTCCTATCCTGTAGGAGCCAGTTGTGGGCATGAGTGAGCAGGGCTGCCAGAAAATATTTGTGGAGGTCTGGACAAACCAGTCCTCCCTGTAACCATGGGCGTTGGAGGACTGTCAGTTTAAACCTTGGTTGCAATGAGCCCCAAAGAAAGGCAATCAGGTTGGAGTTTATTGATTTGAATAATTTTTTGGGGATCCACTCCGGCGCATGCCGGAGCACATAAAGAAAGCCGGGTAGCAACTTCATTTTAAAGAGATTAATGCGTCCTACGAGGGACAGTTGAAGGTTTGACCATGCTTTCAGCTTAGTTTTTATATTGTCCATTAATGGTACTAAATTAAGGGTGCAGTAATCTGAAGTGTTAGGGGATATGTCTATACCTAGGTATCTAATCTTGGATGCCCATTGTAGGGGTAGAGTGGGGTCAGCAACCGCCCGTGCCTTGCTGTCAATTGGTAGAATCTGCGATTTACCCCAGTTGATATGTAATCCTGAATAAACAGCAAATTCCGCCAAAATCTTTAGTGCCTCCTTAAGGGATGGCCCCGGGTCATTTAGGAATAATATGAGATCATCGGCGTAGAGCGCAACTTTTTCACCAAATATAATTTTTAACCTTTAATTCTCCATGGGGATAGGTATCTGTTATAGTAATAATTTTGAACCTATTTTTCTAACTATCAAGCCCCGTATTTTATCACAGGAAGTCAATGCAGCTCTCTAGTGACTGTAGGGGCATAGCTTAATATTTTGATCCGATTAGAGATGTCATCGGATCGGACGCAACTGAATGAATTAGGGTGTAGGAAGTTCTATAAGACACCTATGCGTCTGAAGCCAGTACACCTAATAGGAAGTGATGTAAGAATTGACGCCCACACAGGAAATTGACCTTTCTCCTGTGTATATAAGACGGCCTAGTAGACTGGAAGTGATGTCCTTGATGACGTGGGCAAAACGCGTTGACGCCACTTCCAGTGTTCGTGCAGCGTATAGCGTGGAAAAGACAGGAAGCATAGCATTGCATTGATTACCTGCCTGTATACATCAGAGATTTTGTAAGTTTTATCTTGTTTTGCGCAATAAACCTTTTTTAAGCAATACTTCACTATGTTTGCCCTTACTTTGGTTAGAGGTTAACTGCCTATCCCGGTCCTGAAGGGGAAATCATTTTAAAGATACAATAACTTTGGTACCACTAACACCATAAAAAGCTTCTTAGACCCCAAACGGCAAAGCTGTGGGTCACCTGTTTCTGGTGAGTAGGAGGATAAGAGGGGAGTGTGTTGCACAGCACGTCTGGATTGTTTACAGCTGGTTCATATATCGCTGGCTTGCACATCAGTTGGATTTATTGATGGACTGATTTATGGCACAATGAATTGTTTTTTTATTGTTTGGCACACTAGCACTTTATGATTAAGCATAATATATTTTTTTATTTTTCTGTTATAGCACAATTTATAGTGTATATATTATAGAAGAGGGTACTGCCAGTGCTGTGTTATATCACATATAATTAGGTACCCATATTCACCAGCGGCTATTAGAGGGGGTAGCACTACATATATACTGTATATACACTATATTACCAAAAGTATTGGGACACCTGCCTTTACATGCACATGAACTTTAATGGCACCTCAGTCTTTGTCCATAGGGTTCAATATTAAGTAGGCCCACCCTTTGCAGCTATAACAGCTTCACCTCTTCTGGGAAGGCTATCCACAAGGTTTAGGAGTGTCTATGGGAATGTTTGACCATTCTTCCAGAAGCGCATTTGTGAGGTCAGGCACTGATGTTGGACAAGAAGGCCTGGCTCGCAGTCTCCACTCTAATTTATTCCAAAGGTGTTCTATTGGGTTGAGGTCAGGACTCTGTGCAGGCCAGTCTAGTTCCTCCACCTCAAACTCGCTCATCCATCTTCTTATGCACCTTGCTTTGTGCACTGGTGCGCAGTCATGTTGGAACAGGAAGGGACCGTCCCCAAACTGTTCCCACAAAGTTGGGAGCATGAAATTGTCCAAAATGTCTTGGCAGAGAGTTCCCTTCACTGGAACTAAGGGGCCAAGCCCGACCCCTGAAAAACAACCCCACACCATAATCCCCCCGCCACCAAGCGATTTGGACCAATGCACAAAGCAAGGTCCATAAAGACACGGATGAGCGAGCTCTCTTTGTATGGACCGTGAACTTGTACAGTGCTGTTTTTATCAAGCTCTATGTGAGTAGCTTCAACCCTTTGTTTTAATAAAAGTTTTTTTTATGGTTTTACACTATGAAGGCCTCCTCTTTTATTTTGCCCTAATGATCATTACCCTGCACTGTTTATCCACCTGAGATGCTCCTGGAATGATTGAGATCTCCAGTGGTTCTACATTTCTGGATGGGATAATTATTTCAGGTGCAAGTGACTCTGTAATAGGGTTTACTGGTTCCGGTAAGAGTCCATTTTGAATGGTGGTGGATCACGAGGTGGAATTGGACTATTTATTACCATTGTTATTAGCGCTGCAAAATTTGTTTTAGAATTTTGAATGCACGGTGTCTCTGACTGTTTTTTTTGCTATTGGCTTTATTTCAGCTTTTAGTTATTGCCAGCACGTTTTTTTTCCTTCTTTCCATATTGTCCACTATAGTTGATGGCTTGAATGGAAGGGGACAATGCAAGTGTCACAGGGTGGTTTCTGGCTCTGGACAGAAAACAAACAAAGGTACCCTAACTTCAGTCATGAATTTCTTGTATAAACAGAAGACTTTATTTTTTAAAGGTAACTTTATTGTTTGCAGAGAAACAGAGACGATACAAACTCAAATAAACAATGCACATCTACAAATGACGAGCAGCATAAGTTCAAAATGTCCATTCAATATACTCGTAACTGATGTGAGAGTATCATATATAGCTTAAAGACATTATAGAGAATGCAGTACACAGAGGGTATAATGGTCAAACGATAAAGGGGACATAATCACGATAGTATCCATGAATCGTGAATTACAAAAATAGAATATACAATGCAAGTAGTCAAAGTAAATCAAAATTCTCTTGGTCTGGACATGGTATGAGAAGAGGTAACGGGTATACCAAACACAGGCTGTCAAAGATTGTGGACAGTGTACATATTACACAGTTACATAGTTGAATAAGGTTGAATAAAGACACCACCCAGTTCAATCTGTGTATATGTGCGTGTTCATAATCATACCCCGTATTACTGTATAACAGTGGTTCTAAACTCCGGTCCTCGGCACCCACCAACATCCCAGATTTTAAGTATTACCTTGGGGAGATGCAGACTAGAATACTGCAATCACTGAGCAGAAAATGATATCACCTGTGATGTATTTCAGTTATCCTGCAAACCTGGCCTGTTGGGGGGACCCGAGGACCGGAGTTGAGAACCACTGCTGTATACTGTGCTCGCTCAGATACAAGTCCAAGTTTTTAAATTTATGAATACCTACATGTTGACACCACCGATTGTGGAAGTAAATTCCACATCCTTACTGCCCTGACAGTGAAAAACATCCTACGCAGCTTAACCACTTGCCGACCGTCATCCGACGGCGACAAAGTGGCTGGATATCGCAAACCGCCGTCATATGATGGCGGCTGCGAGATCCCGCACTGTGAGCGCGCGCACGCCGCCGGAGGCGCGCTCGCTGTGTTTCAGGGTGGCCAGGGAGCGGGTAGGGCAAACTTGAAATACAATCAATGTGACAGAAGGAAATAGGGACCCTATTTCCTTCTGTCACATTGATTGTATTTCAAGAGCTCTTTTTATCCATGATTACAAGTGAGTGTTTGTAAACCCTTTTACTTAATTAAATGTTTTAAAAACCGTATCACGATGGTGGGCTTTTCTGTTTTCTATAATTTATGGTGAATGTCGGTGAGATATTCGATGTCCCGATTGGAACGACCTGCCTCAGAGGAGAATTTTCTTAGCCAAGTGCACCCACATTGTGACCACTTGAGCCAGATTGGAGATATTGCCTGGAGGATCTTTCTTGCGCTATATCTACCAGAATCTGGTAAGCATATATCTTCACCTGTTTGGAGGATTTGCTGAATATTTCCTATGTACCAGCTCCGGAGACATTGACCTTGTTGCTCTTCATGTTGGACATTTGCTTATCCAGTGGAATGTGCTTCTTCCTTTAAGAGTTTTTCTTGGACATTCATTATCTCTTAGGCGCCGCATTTTGGTGTAATTGCTGTAGAAATGCCAATGGTCCCAAAAAAGTGTCAAAATGGTCCGAAATGTCCGCTGCAATATCGCAGTACCGCTAAAAATCGCAGATCGCTGCCATTACTAGTAAAAAATGAAAAAAAATAAAATAAAAACCCCATAAATTAATTCTCATCATCCGTAAACGCAGCAACTTTTGCTCAAACCAATCAATAAACGCCGATTTCTATTTTTTTACCAAAAATATGAGGAAGAATATAAATCAGCCAAAACCGATTAAAAAAATGTTTTTTTATACATTTTTTTTTTTATTTGTATTTTAGCAAAAAGTAATAAATGTGGGTTTTTTTGCAAAATTGGCGCTCTTCTTTTGTTTATAGCGGTAATCAGAAATGACACAAAGGGGATCAAATACCACCAAAAGAAAGCTCTATTTGTGGGAAAAAAAGGACGCAAATTTTGTTTGGGTACAACGTCGCACGACCGCGCAATTGTCAGTTAAAGCGACGCAGTGCTGAATCACAAAAAGTGCTCTGGTCCTAAAGTGGGAGATCCTTCCGGGGCTGAAGTGGTTAAGGTTAACTCGCTTCTCCTCCAATTTCATTAAGTGTCCCTGTGTCTTCTTACACTACTTGAGACTGGATAGTTTTCTTCCTTCACTGGGATCTCCATGTAGGTGTTTGTATATCGCTATCATATCTCCTCTCAAGTATCTCTCCTCCAGAGGGAATACGTTTAGTGCTTGTAGTCATTCCTCATAATGCCCTTCTCTGACCTCTCTCCAGTTCCTGCACTTTCCTTCTGAGGATTTGTGACCAGAATTGGACAGAATACTCCAGATGTGGCCGGACCAGAGTTCTTAATGTGGCGGGATTATCATTTTATCTCTGGAATAAATTCCCTTTTAGATGCATGCTAATATTCTGCTATCTTTGCTTGCAACAGCGTGGCATTGCATGCCATTGCCGAGTCTGTGATCTACTAGGATCCCAAGACCTTTCTCCATCCTGGATTCCCCCAAAGGTTCTCCCCCTAGCGAATAACTTGCATTAGCATTTTTAGCCCCCATGTGCATTACTTTACATTTTTAAGCATTAAACCTCATTTGCCATGTAGATGCCCACCCCCATTATTTCATTGAGGTCCTCTTGTAAAGTTTCTATATCTTGCTGTATAGTTATGTCCCTATTTAACTTTGTGTCACCTAGGTTTTTCACCTACACATGGTAAGGGTCTCTAAGATTTGTGACTGATATGGAGAAAACAAACAGGTGGTTTTCTCAGATCTTAAGTCATTTTCTGGATTCGGGAGCATGGCGGCTGTGTAGAGCTTTGGGTGGGATAAAGTCTATATTCTATAGGTTCACATTTTACTTGGTAGCCAGACCTCATTGTTAGTTGCAACCGTGCACCTGTCTTTATATGTACGAGTTCACTGATGCTCAAGGCTCTCTTTCTCACTGTCTGCTGCTGTGTCAAAGGGCTGATTGTTGACAGAAAACTATTGTATAAAGGTACAAGAGATGCCTGTTTGTTTTGGGGAACCCTTTATGGGACAACCTGTGCAAGTGTAAGATACCTGCAGGCTAGGATCTAGGCCACATCATTATTTAAGAAGTTCCCAAACTGGTCAGGTACAATGTGGGGGGGGGCATAACCAAGGAGTAGTAGGTTTCTTCCAGGCTCTGGCAATGGCTCTCTTTGTGGCAATAAACAGGTAAGTTGTCAGTTTTTGTTGACATGAAAACAGGCCCTGAATCGGGCAGTGCAGCAAAGCCAATGTTGCATTCTTACGCATGGATATATGGAATAAAGTTTGAAGGAGCCCAACGAAACCTGGACCAGAACCCTGTCGAGGACAAGACCACCAGGTGTGGATAGCGTGTCCACAGCCTCTGAAGCATCTGTCGCTACAGGATGGAGTCACACTGGCTATATGGGCTGGAACCCAATACCACCTCAAGAGAATCTTGTAGGCAGCCTCCAATGTAATAGTGTTAAAGGAGCACTTTGCGATGTGGGACCAGGTCTTGCTCCACTCCTCAGGGTCAATGGATGTCACCAAATCATGTTCTCATCAAGACTTTTAGGATGCGGCAGCAAAACGATTAAGTGCGTTGAGGGAGGAATAAATCTTTCCTTGCCAACCCCCAGAACCTGGACAGGAGAGGCAGCGGGGGTGGAATTTAGCAGAAACGATCTGTAATTTCCTCCTGCAGCAGCTGAAGGTAGGCTTCTCCTCCTTTCCTTCTCATCAACATTCAGCTGCCACAGGATAAAAATACAGGGGATTGGTACCAATATATGCCACCCCTCCTGTCCCTGCTCCTCTTCTTTCTGCTGCCTGGCCCCCCCTGTGGGCTTCCTTGCCCCCCCCATTGTTTCAGGATGGAGAGCGGGGAAGAGACCAGTAAATATGTCACACATGCATGTAATTGTGTGGTGGTGGCGCTAAACTGAATACATGACAGATAACAGGTGATGGCAAATAATGATATTATACCAATCCAGAGAGATAATAAATAGTGATCAATCAAATTAAATGACCAGAGAAGGGGCGAGAGGTAGGACTTTGTTACCCCCCCCGTTCCTTCGGGTGTCCCCCCCGGTCCGTCGTCTTTCTTCTCCTCGTCCCTGTCCTCCCCACCGTATATAACCATGGTTAGGGGACATAAAAATAGGACACCGTCGACTTACAACTACTCTTCCTTTCCTCCTCTTCGGATGGAAGTCGACGACGTCCTCCTTTAATGTCTAGCAAAGACGATTTAAGGTGGGGGCGACGGAGAGGACAGGTCCAAGACCCCCAACCGTTCCTTTCTAAATAAGGAGG
>BLSH010192998.1:207499-220375 GCA_018402905.1 Glandirana rugosa | reverse complement strand
TAAGGGAGGTCTCTAATCTAAGGTGGGCTCCTGATTCACATGAAAGTTGTTTCTCTAAGGAGGGTCATTAATCTAAGGGGCAGCTCCTGATCCAGGGGGGTGCTGATCTAAGAGGGACTATGATCTAAGGGGGAGCTCTAATCCAATGAGGGACTCATGATCCAAGTGGGAAACACTGATCCAAAAGGGGGGGTCTCTAATCTAAGAAGAGGCTTCTGATTCAAGTGGGACACGTTTATCTAAGGGGGACTCCACTCTGAGGGAGTCTCTAATCTAAGGGGGAATCCTTATCCAGGGGAGAGCCACTGATCTAAAGGGGACTCTGATCTAAGGGGAGTCTCTAATCCAAGGGGGGACCTTAATCTAATGGGGTCTCTAATTTAGGGGAAGACAGCAAAACCAAGGGGGGGGGGGCAATGATCTAATGGAACTGTGATCTATGGGGAATCTCTAATCAAAGGATGGACTCCTGATTCAAGGGGGAAACTTTGACCAAGGGGACTCAAATCTAAGGGGGTCTCAAATCCAAGGGGGGGGGTACTGATCCAGAGGGATACACTAATTTAACACTAACTAATCTAGGAGGGACTCATGATCCAACTGGAAGATGCTGATCTAAAGGGTACTCTGATCTAGGGGGGGCCTCTAATTTAAGAGGGACTCCTGATCCATGACAGAGATGCTGATCTAAAAGGGACACTAATCTAGGAGGTCTCTAATCTACAGGGGGACTCCCAGGGAAGACGCTGATCTACGGAGATCTTTAGGGGGGACTCCTGATTGAAGGGGGAGACACTGATCTAAGGGGATGTCTCTATTCTAAGGAGGGACTCTTGATCCCAGAAAGAGATGCTAATTATGGAGGGCCTTGGTTTAAGGGCGATCACCAATCTAGGGGGGGGCTCCTAATCTGGGGAGTGTGGGGGGGGGACATTGGTCTAAGATTGGTCTCCAATCTAAGAGGGAGACTCCCGATTCTAGGGGGAGATGCTGATCTTTGGGGGACTCTGATCTAAGGGAGGTCTCTAATCAAAAAGGTGACTCCTGATCCACAGGAGAGATGCTAATGTAAGGGATACTCTGAATTAAGGGGTCTCTTTTCCAAATGGGGACTCCTGATCCAAGGGGATGATGATGTAAAGGGGGTCTCTAATCTAAGTGGGACTCCTGATCCAAGGGGGAGGATGCTTATCTATATAACCTCATGGATGGCTCATAATCAGAGTTTATAATTAATTGGGACAAGTCCACTCTGCTTCCAGGATCTCTCCCCAAATGAGCTTTGTCTTCACAGTTTCAACATTGTGCTGGCTAGGAATCAATTTTTCGGAACCTTCAATTCCAAGATTATATAATATTGAGACTGCTCCTATTAAAAAAAGAAGCTATGGGAGAAAGGTAAAAGCTGGTTTCATCTGCCCCTCTTGGTGATCGGATGGGTCAGTTAGATAAACATGATCTGGATACCCCAACTCCTTTATATATTACATAATGCACCCCCTCTGTAGAGCCATCCAGCGTGACCTGCAGTAACCCTGACCCAATTTCAGACTCACAACCCATGAGTCATAAACTTATATTGGCCTGCACTAACCCTAGTAGCACACTAGATCGTTCTGCAGTTATAGAAACACTTAACATTGAACTGAAATTGCAGGTTTAAAAACTGTTAAGTCCCCCCTTCCCTTGCCCAGAATAACAATACTGTCCTGACATCAGGTGCATCTTTTCTGCGGCTTTTAGGCCTCATACACACGGACGTTTTTTGACGCAGGCGTTTTCTGGCGTTTTTTGCAGCTCTCCATGTTAGTCAATGGCCCCATAAAAACGCAGACGTTTTTGAGCTGTAGATGGCGTCGGCGTTAGTGAGCTGAAACTAGAACCCACGGGCCGTGCGTTCTGAGGCTGTAACGTTTTGGCATTTTTTGACGCCGACGTCGCAAAACGCCAACAAACGCCAAGTAATATTGTACTGGCGTTAACCGGCGTTTTTTGACGCCGACGTTTTTAGGTTGAAAAATAGCAGAGGGATGATTTTTTAAAAAAAAAAACGCCTATTGACGCCGACGCTCACTAACGTCGATGCTTAACGCCGAAAAATGCCGATTTTTTTTCCTTGACTTCGGGCCCGAGGTTTTTTTTTATTTTTTAAGAAACGTCCGTGTGTATGAGGCCTTAGTAGTACAGCATGGTGACAGTTTATTCTCTCTGAGCAGCTGGAGTGTAGGGTGGCTTTGTTTACTCTCTCTGAGTGGCCTAACTTTTATGATCTCTAAGCTTGCAGAAAGTATTGCAGCCAGAGAATGCCCCTCTGCCCACATAAATCTAGTGCAGGGGTTGCTTGCATCTGTGAGCGAACGTCCCATGGACTTCAATGGATACCTCCAACCCCAGTCTATGAAAGATTAGGACAAGGGTTGCCACCTTTCTTCAAGCCAAACCTGATCACTTTAGTGGCCTGGGACACCTTTGGGTTCCCCAAGGAGAGTAGTAATGCGGTGCGCATAGTGTGCCACAGTGAACAGTGGGTGTGGCCAATTTGCTCTTGCTGACATAATCACCCTGCCCCCCAGTGATGCTGAACCTGCCCCCAGACGCAGCTCCCGGATGTGTGTGACTATCATGGTTACTTGGGGAGCCACAGCCTGGTCTGAATAATCTGTCCGGGTTTTAGTCTGCCTGAAACCCAGACACATGATTCAAAACCCGCACTGTCCAGGTGAATCCCGGACAGCTGGCAACCCTAATTAGGACACAGGCGTGGGTAGCTGCCATGACATGATATAGTATTATGGGCTGTTGTAGGTTATATGAAAGTACAGTTATATTTATTCATTACCTTATTATTTACAAATCTCCTTTTTATTTTGTTACTTTATTAACTATTTATTATTATTATTATTAATAATAATGAATTATTTTATTAACATAGATGAACTTACCAACATAAGCAAAACGGTCATCTGAAAAAAAAAAATATATATTATTTAGTAGCGGAAATTGCATAATAAAACTATTATAAAGCCCTCCACTGCCCTTGTCCTGATTAACAATACTGTCCTGAGATGAGATGTCCCTTTCTGCAGCTTTAAGTAGCTCAACGGGGCGGCTTTGTTTACACCCTCTGAGCTGCTTGAGTGTGGGTTGGCTTTGTTTACACTTTCTGAGCTGCCCGAGTGCAAAATGGCATTGTTTACTCTCTCTGAGCTGCTCGAGTGTGGGGTGGCTTTGTTTACTCTCTCTGAGCTGCTCGAGTGTTGGGTGGCTTTTTTTACACTCTGAGCTGCCCGAGTGCGGGGTGGCTTTGTTTACACTATCTTAGCTGCCCGAGTGCGGAATGGCTTTGTTTACTCTCTCCAAGCTGCCCAAGTGCAGGATGGCTTTGTTTACACTCTCTGAGCTGCAGGAGTGCGGAATGGCTTCGCTTACTCTCTCCAAGCTGCCCGAGTGTGGGGTTGCTTTGTTTACACTCTCTGAGCTGCTCGAGTGTTGAGTGGCTTTGTTTACACTCTCTGAGCTGCCAGAGTTCGGGGTGGCTTTGTTTACACTCTCTGAGCTGCCTGAGTACAAGGCCAAGCTTGTATTTTAAGAAGCCACTGACTTGGAACCAAGCATGCAGATCAAGGATTGTGACTTCATTCTAATTTGGAGCCATCCACTGACCCTGAGAGCTCAGGCAGTGCAGTGCTCAAGTGGTCAGTCCGCCCCTGGCTGCGGAAAACTAGGGGACACCGACCTGGGGACATTCCCTCCCACTCCCACACACGTTAGGTAAATTAGGCGGCCGCGAGGCCCCTGGGAGTGCGAAGCCTTAGGCCAGCTCCTAATTTGCCTAATTAGAGAGCCGCCTCTGTTTAAGGTGACCAGATTTTTAAAATTAAATCCGGGGACATATATTTTTGTATTGGTAAATGATAAACTATTTTATAAGCATATTTTCCTCAAATTATATACTGTATGTGTTTATGGAATAATTGTATGATATATACCAGGGCTCAAAATTTCAAGTCATGAGCTACTAGCCAGGCCTTAAGGGTTACTCGCCACCAGTTGCCCCACCCAACCCCATAGCATGCCCTGCCCCTAAACACACTCAAATAAATTAATTATCTCATGAAATGACACATAAATGTTTTATACAGAATTAAGTTACAAAAATAAATATTAACAACAAAGAAAAGAGCTGACCTGTGCCCATCAATGCAGCCTGACCTGTGCCTATCAATGCAGCATAACCAGTGGCCATCAATGCAGCGTAACCAGATCCCATCAATGCAGCGTGGTCTGTGCCCATTAATGCAACCTCAACTGTGCAGAGGGAGAGGCAGTCCAGATTGGCATTGGACCGGTGTTCTGTCTATCAAAGACGCCGAGCCAGGAGGTGGGAGCTCTGGGAACACCAGGCAAATCAAACGAAAGCTGTTAGAGCGGGAAATCCCTGCTCTCTGATGACTTCCTTTCTTCTCTCTTCCCCTGGCTGGGAGAACGGGCTCCCATTCAACCCTGTCTGGCAGCTCTGCTCACCGCCCCCCCCCCCACCACCCAAGCAGCCCCACACTCGCCAGCAATCATTTTCCAATCGTGAGTAGGGGGGTGGAAAATTTGAGGGCTGATATTATAATATTTCTCACATTTCGTCCATGAGATAAAAAAAAGATACTTCTTAGAATTCTTTCAGATATGACTACCAAATGTTACGGAGATAAAATAAGAGAAAAAAGTGTGCAGAGTTGCAGAGTTCAGGAGCGCTTACATAAAGAATGCAGGGCTCATCCTCACCAGTGCCCATCAATGCAGACTGACCAGTGCCCATTGATTCAGCCTCACCAGTGCCCAGCAATGCAGCCTCACCAGTGCCCATCTATGCAGCCTCACCAGTGCCCATCTATGCAGCCTTACCAGTGGCCAGCAATGCAGCCTGACCAGTGCTTAGCAATACAGCCTCACCAGTGCCCATCTATGCAGCCTCACCAGTGCCCACCAATGCAGCCTCACTGGTACCCATCAATGCAGCCTCACCAGTGCCCATCTATGCAGCCTCACCAGTGCCCAGCAATGCAACCTGACCAGTGCCCAGCAATGCAGCCTCACCAGTGCCTAGCAATGCATACTGACCAGTGCCCATGAATGCAGCCTAACCAGTGCCCAGCAATGCAGCCTCACCAGTGCCCATTTATGCAGCCTGACCAGTGCCCATCTATGCAGCCTGACCAGTGCCCAGCAATGCAGCCTGACCAGTGCACAGAAATGCAGCCTGACCAATGCTCAGCAATGCAGCCTGACCAGTGCCCAGCAATGCAGACTGACCAGTGCCCAGCAATGCAGCCTGACCAGTTCCCAGCAATGCAGCCTCACCAGTGCCCAGTAATGCAGTCTGACCAGTGCCCAGAAATGCGGCCTCACCAGTGCCCATCAATTGCAGCCTCACCAGTGCCCATCCAATGCAGCCTCACCAGTGCAGGGGATCAAAGAGAAGAGAGGAAGTGGAGAGTCGGCAGAATCATCACACATGCCGGCGTCACCCGCTGTGACAGCTTTAATTTGAATCGCTGTGCGCATGCCTTCTGGATTGACTCCTATCTATGATAGACAGCAAATGTCCAGGCATTGGTCAAGTGTGCTGTCTATCAAAGGAGCCAAACCAGGAGGCGGGACTTTGTGTGACGGTGGGCCCTCAGCGATTTAAATTAAAGCTGTCACAGCTGGTGACACCAGCCTGACACCCCTCAGTGTGGCACTCAGGGCATTGGTATGCCACTGGCTTTGGCACCCTCTCTGCCTCCACACCCGCCCAGGATTGGCCCTTCACCTAGTACCGCCCCTGCAATCCAGGGACACAACCAGGGACAGGCTAGTTCCATCAACAGTGTCCTCAGTCCAGGGACTGTCCCTGGAAACCAGGGACTGTCCCCAGAAACTGGGGACATCTGGTCACCCTATTCTAATTTGTATGATCTGCATGCTTGTTTTGATTCAGAAAGAAATGAGGCCAGAAACAGCCAGGAAGCAAATAATTATAAATGAAGATCAGCAATGGCATCCCCTATGTTTTTTTCAGTGTATGGGTTTTCTTCAAAAGGTGACAGGTTGGTTTTTACCATACCTCCTAGGTTAGGGTTCTCATGTATCCAGGTCATAGTATAATTAGTAGTTAGTCACATTCAACAGGACCGGTTCTGTAATATTGAAGAACATACGCTGCTCATCCAAGTGGATTTCTCAGGTCTGAAGTAACAACATCAAGTATGTGGTTGGAATGTCACAGATTTATAAGGATCTTTAACAAATCACATCTTCGTGTTTTTAAAGCTAAGCAATAAATTGAGATAGAAGCTTGTAGAAGACCCAACACCAAAACACAAATTAAAGTGATACTAAACCTTCTTTTTTTTTTTTTTAAATATAACAAACATGTCATACTTACCTTCGTCTGTGCAGCGGTTTTGCACAGAGTGGCCCCGATCCTCTTCTTCTGGGGTCCCCCAGCGGTGCTCCTGGCTCCTCCTCTACACGAGTGACCCGTTAGGGAAGCTCTTTCTCTGGGGTCACATGTGCGGGCGTGCTTCCGAGTCCTGTTTCTGTGTCCATTGACACAGACAACAGGACTGCCCCTGCGTCACTGGACTTGATTGATAGCAGCAGGAGCCAATGACTCCCCTGCTATCAATCTATCCAATCAAGAACCGAGATACCGACTGGAGGTGGAAGGCTCATCCCTGGTGCAGGAACAATCAGGCTCAGGTAAGTAAACGGGGGCTCTGGGGGGGAAGCTGCAACTGAAAAGGTTTTTTACCTTAATGCATAGAATGCATTAAGGTGAAAAACCATGAGGGTTTAGAAACCTCTTTAACCACTTGCCGACCGTCAACTGCAGGTTGACGGCGACAAGGCGGCTCTCCTGCGCAAACCGCCGTCATCTGACGGCGGCTGCCAGAGCGCGCTCACTGTGTCCGGGGAGGGCCAGGGAGCGGGTGCGGCGGAGTCGATCTCTGCCGCCTACCCGTGATGCCCCCCCCGGAGTGAAAGAACGGAGGTCTGTGTAAGTAAACACGAACCTCCGTTCTGTGAGGGGGGAAGGGCTGTTTTCACAGCCTTCCTCTACACGGAAGCTGTGATCACTTCCCTTCCCCAGTCAGGGCAGCCCAAACACAGTTAGAACACGCCCAGGGAACACAGTTAACCCTTAGAGCGCCCCCTGCAGGTTAACCCCTTCACTGCCAATGGCATTTACACAGTAATCAGTGCATTTTTATAGCACTGATCGCTGTATAAATGCCAATGGTCCCAAAAAAGTGTCAAAATGGTCCGACATGTCCGCCCCAATATCACAGTTCCGCTAAAAATCGCAGATCGCCAACATTACTAGTAAAAAATTAAAAAAAAATAAAAACCCCAGAAATTAATTCTCATCATCCGTAAACGCGGCAACTTTTGCGCAAACCAATCAATAAATGCCGATTGCGATTTTTTAAAATCACAAATATGAGGAAGAATATAAATCGCCCAAAACCGATGAAAAAAAATGTTTTTTTATATTTTTTTTGGATTTGTATTTTAGCAAAAAGTAAGAAATTTGGTTTTTTTTGCAAAATTGTCGCTCTTCTTTTGTTTATAGCGGCGATCAGAATTTCGCAGCGGTGATCAAATACCACCAAAAGAAAGCTCTAATTGTGGGAAAAAAAGGACGCAAATTTTGTTTGGGTACAACGTCGCACGACCACGCAATTTTCAGTTAAAGCGACGCAGTGCCGAATCGCAAAAAGGGCTCCGGTCAGGAAGGGGGCAAATCCTTCCGGGGCTGAAGTGGTTAAGTTACTTGGTATATGCAGTGCACTGAGAAATGTAAAAACCACTACATTGGGAATCAGACCAACTGATCAACAAACAAATTGCCCAACATGTTTGCTGGTAAATGGTGGTAAATACTACAGGTCAGGACTTGGCAGTTGTCCTATACCTTAAGGAAAAGGTACAATTTTTTCCAGGACTTTGAGGTGCACCGTCTTCACAGAGAGGGCAACCGATTTGCAAAAGGCATGAAAGCGACCATCTATTCTACATGATACTGGAACCATCCCTGAAAAGTGGTGGAGGACTTTGATACCAACATAGTGTACTGTGCAAATGTTTTAGGTAGGTGTGAAGAAATCATGCAAAGTAAGCTTTCAAAAATATATATTTTAATTGTTTATTTTTATCAATTTACAAAAATCTAAACCAAATCAATATTTGGTGGGACCGCCCTTTGGCTTCAAACCAGCATCAGTTCCTTGTACCTTTGGGTACTTGCCGACATTTCTTTATTTTCGGTATATAGATGACCTGGTATTTGTGGCTCATGAGTGTGTTGACTTGGAGGGTTGGTTAAAATTTTTGAATGACAATGACCTCAACCTTCGCTTTACAGGTAAATCCAGCTGCAAATGCATGGAATTTTTGGATGTTTTGCTTTCCAACGATAGTGAGAGCGTTGCCCCTAGTCTATACAGGAAACCGTCCGCAGGCAACACCCTCTTGAGAGCAGATTATAATCATCCTGGCCATACCATAAGAGGGGTGCCTGTAGGACAATTCCTGAGAATCAGACGAATTTGTAGTAAAAACTCAGATTATGAACAAGAGGCAGACAGGCCCGTGATGATGCTCCTTTGACGAGCGAAACACGTTGACGTCACTTCCGGGTCTGTCGCGGTCACTGACGTCACTTCCAGCAGCATGGTTGCCGGGTGGAACGCACACCATACGAACCCACGGGAACGTTTTATCCGATGCTTGTTTTAACAATTAATTTTGTAAGTAGATTTTATATTTGCGCAAATAAACGTTGTTCAGCAGTCTGCACTATGGATTGTTTTTATTTCCTTTGAGTGCCTTGGAATTTGGATTTTCCATTGTGGTCTCGTTTGGATTGGATTACAAGCCCCCTTCAGCCTGTTTGACCCACTGACTGAAAAGCAGTGGGTCCATATCATCTGGTGAGTGCAGGCATTTTAGGGGGTCACCAGTCACGTCACTTTACTGTTCACTGGAATGTCTATGTCGAGCACTGAACAGCACTTCATTTGGAGCACCGTTTTTGCACTATTTGAACTTTGTTAATTTATAGTTGGATTGGACTTTTTGTTTGGGGTTGGCGCTGATCAGAGGCGTTGCTAGGGGGTGGCTATTGGGGCTATAGCCCAGAGTCTGGGGCCCATAGCCCCGGGTCTCTTACAGGGTGGGTGCAGTTCTGCAATTAGCAGGTATGTCCCAGTCTGGAATGCAGACTGTGTATATATATATATACACACACATATATATATATACACACACACACACATTATTTTATTACATGTATGCCCGCTCAAGCGTAGGTCTTTCTTTACTTCGCTGCTATGGGCTCTAGCCCCAGATCTTTTGTAGACCAAGCAACGCCCCTGGCGCTGATATTTCCATTCTCATTGTCAAGCAGGTTTATGACCTGAGGTACAGCAGCCCCCTTTTGATTATTTAATTTTATCATAATTATTAATTTTCACAGGAATTATTTTTTACACACTTATACTGTTTTCACAGTAATGATATTTACACATAGGTAGGCGCTGATATATATTGTGTACTATACAGGAAACCGTCCGCTGGCAACACCCTCTTGGGAGCAGATTATAATCATCCTGGCCATACCATAAGAGGGGTGCCTGTAGGACAAGTCCTGAGAATCAGACGAATTTGTAGTAAAGACTCAGATTATGAACAAGAGGCAGACAGGCCCGTGATGACGCTCCTTTGACGAGCGAAACACGTTGACGTCACTTCCGGGTCGGTCGCGGTCACTGACGTCACTTCCAGCAGCGTGGTTGCCGGGTGGAACGCACGCCATACGAACCCACGGGAACGTTTTATCCGATGCTTGTTTTAACGATTAATTTTGTAAGTAGATTTTATATTTGCGCAAATAAACGTTGTTCAGCAGTCTGCAATATGGATTGTTTTTATTTCCTTTGAGTGCCTTGGAATTTGGATTTTCCATTGTGGTCTCGTTTGGATTGGATTACAAGCCCCCTTCAGCCTGTTTGACCCACTGACTGAAAAGCAGTGGGTCCATATCATCTGGTGAGTGCGGGCATTTTAGGGGGTCACCAGTCACGTCACTTTACTGTTCACTGGAATGTCTATGTCGAGCACTGAAGAGCACTTCATTTGGAGCACCGTTTTTGCACTATTTGAACTTTGTTAATTTATAGTTGGATTGGACTTTTTGTTTGGGGTTGGCGCTGATCAGAGGCGTTGCTAGGGGGTGGCTATTGGGGCTATAGCCCAGAGTCTGGGGCCCATAGCCCCGGGTCTCTTACAGGGTGGGTGCAGTTCTGCAATTAGCAGGTATGTCCCAGTTTGGAATGCAGACTGTGTATATATATATACACACACACACACACACATACATACACATGTATATTTACTACTATTATTTATTTTATTACATGTGAATGCCCGCTCAAGCGTAGGTCTTTCTTTACTTCGCTGCTATGGGCTCTAGCCCCAGATCTTTTGTAGACCAAGCAACGCCCCTGGCGCTGATATTTCCATTCTCATTGTCAAGCAGGCTTATGACCTGAGGTACAGCAGCCCCCTTTTGATGATTTAATTTTATCATAATTATTAATTTTCACAGGAATTATTTTTTACACACTTATATTGTTTTCACAGTAATGATATTTACACATAGGTAGGCGCTGATATATATTGTGTACTATACAGGAAACCGTCCGCAGGCAACATCCTCTTGGGAGCCGATTATAATCATCCTGGCCATACCATAAGAGGGGTGCCTGTAGGACAAGTCCTGAGAATCAGACGCATTTGTAGTAAAGACTCAGATTATGAACAAGAGGCAGACAGCATGGCCAATAGATTCTCTGAAAGGGGTTCTTCTGTAGCGATTATACATAGAGCTCGCAGCATTGCAGACAATACCCCTTGTACAATAGAATCTATTGAAAGACAAATCTCCCCACAGAGGTGGAAGAATGAATGTTCTTCATCCTGCTGAGCCTCCAGTTTTTTTTCCACTCCACACAGATTTGCATTCAAGAGGGTCAGAAATATTATTAAGGCCTCATACACACGGACGTTTTTTGACTTCACGTTTTTTAGCATTTTTTGCAGCTCTCCATGTTATTCAATGGCCCCATAAAAACGCCAACGCACTCGAGCTGTAGATGACATCGGCGTTATTAACCACTTCAGCCCCGGTAGGATTTCCCAGTTTAGGACCAAAGCATTTTTTGCGATTCGGCACTGCGTCGCTTTAACTGACAATTGCACGGTCGTGTGACGTTGTACCCAGACTAAATTGTGTCCTTTTTTTCCCACAAATAGAGCTTTCTTTTGGTGGTATTTGATCACCTCTGCGCCATTTCTGATCACCGCTATAAACAAAAAAACAGCAACAATTTTGCAAAAAAAAAAAAAAAAACTATATTTCTTACTTTTTGCTAAAATATAAATCCAAAAAAAAAAAAATATAAAAAACGAATTTATTCATCGGTTTTGGCCGATTTATATTCATCCTCATATTTTTGGTAAAAAAAATGGCAATCGGCGTTTATTGATTGGTTTGCGCAAAAGTTGCTGCATTTACGAATGATGAGAATTAATTTATGGGGTTTTTATTTTTTATATATTTTAATAGTAATGGCACCAATTTGCGATTTTTAGCAATACTGCGATATTGCAGCGGACATGTCGGACCATTATGACACTTTTTTGGGACCATTGGCATTTATACAGCGATCAGTGCTATGAAAATGCACTGATTACTGTGTAAATGCCATTGGCAGTGAAGGGGTTAACCTGCAGGGGGCGCTCTAAGGGTTAACTGTGTTCCCTCAGTGTGTTCTAACTGTATGAGGGCTGGGCTGGCAGGGGGAGGGGAGTGATCACGGCTTCCATATACAGGAAACCTGTGATCACAGCCCTTCCCCCTCTGTCAGAACGGAGATCCGTGTTTACTTACACGGACCCCCATTCTGTCACGGCAGGGGGGCCATCGCGGGTAGCCGGTGGAGATCGAGTCCTCCCTACCCGCTCTCTGGCCCCCCCGGAACATAGTGAGCGCGCGAGCGTGCCTCCGGCGGTGCGCACTCACAATACTCGTTCTTGCGGCCGCCGTCAGGTGACAGCGGCGTGCGATAACAAACCACCCGTGCGTTTCCGAGGCTGTAGCGTTTTGGCGTTTTTTGAGGCTGAGCCGGCAAAACGTTCACTAACACTCACTAATGTGCATTGACACCGTAGCGATGCTAACCAGCATTTTTAGCGCCGGCGTTTTCAGGTTAAAAAATAGCAGAGGGGGGGGCGTGGTTTGCGCGCACTGTAGATGGCCGCAAATCTATAGAGCTCCGGCTAAGCGAGGGGAAAACACATCAACCCGGGCCGTACAACGCCATCAAAAACCAGCAAGGAGCACTACGCCACTCTCCGATCACCCTAAACGACCAAAAACTACCGCAACATGCCGGGCCCAACTACACAAAAGGGGAGCGAATCGGCCTCGAGATATCTAAACGCCGGTAGATGTCACGCGCGTTTGGTGCGGGGGGGGAGACGATAAAAAATTGGACTTTTGCGGCCGCGATTTTTACGACCAATCGTAGCGATGCCACAGTTACGTGTAATCACTCACAATCACTTGCAAAACGGCCGAGTCGGAGTTTTTTGCGGTTTTGCGATGTCGGAGCCTTTGCGTGCCCACCAAACAATAGCGTGCGGCGACAGTGGACTGCCGCCGGCGTTCTTGCTCATAACACTCACGCGTGGCGGCCTCCGTGCGAGCGCGCGAGTGATACAAGGCCCCCCCGGTCTCTCGCCCATCCCTCCTGAGCTAGAGGTGGCCGA
>BLSH010192998.1:177549-197367 GCA_018402905.1 Glandirana rugosa | reverse complement strand
CGTCGCTCTCTTTTATAGAGTTGTAATGGTCCTGTGGGTTGTCCGGGGACGGAGAAACCAACCATTCGTATTTTGCCATGAAGGCACCAGGAAAGGGGAATGTAAGAAAGTTGATGGGATCTGACAATAAAGGGGGAACACATGAGAAAGTTGATGGGATCTGACAATAAAGGGGGAACACATGAGAAAGTTGATGGGATCTGACTATAAAGGAGGAACACATGAGGAAGCTGATGGAATCTGACTATGTAGCGCCTGCCCCGACTCTCTGGAAGCCAGATGGTGACTCTCAGAGGTGGGGGAGGGTTACACATTCCTCAGGGTGTAGGGTATTGGGCATGGTGGGTGAGATCAAT
The DNA here is from genome assembly GCA_018402905.1 of Glandirana rugosa. NCBI lineage: Eukaryota > Metazoa > Chordata > Amphibia > Anura > Ranidae > Glandirana > Glandirana rugosa. Next base: position 197,011 of record BLSH010192998.1, on the reverse strand, counting down.
GAAAAAGAAGTTGAGCGCCAGTCACTTTTATGCTTTAAACCAAAGAAAGTTTATTTCTCAACAGGAGAAATATGGGAGAGGGGGGATAGGGCACAGGATACCCTCAGTAGCAATCAATAGGCAGGCAGACACCTTAGACAAAAATAGGTGAAGTGAGGCAGACCACAGTACAGTAAAAAGGGCCTTTAAGCTGAACCAGCACATCTGTACTTTGTAGGACAGGCTGTCTCCTCTAGTAACTAAACTTTACTCACAGTTACCTGCTCATGGATTCACTTGGATGAGTTCTCTCCTGAAGACCTCCCAGCCACTTCATAGCCTCCAGCTCATGAAGAGTCCCCTCTGGTGCTTCCTCAGAACTCCATCCCTTTCCAGAATCATTTTCGATTTTTGGCAGGCTTTCCTCAATAGTACGCAAACTCCTTGATAGGCCTCAAACAGGCCCAGCAAACGGCAACCAACCGGATAGGCCTCAGGCTTCAGGCCTAGCAACCAGGAACTACTCAATCACATCCACCTAGGCCGCAGCCCAGGGTGGAGACTCTCAGATCACCTGACTTCTTCCAGTTAAATAACTTTTCCCAGCATGCAACACTACCGAGCTGATTGGCTGAGAAAAGTATGTTTCACAATAACTTGCGTATACTGTAGCTCATCACTCTAATGTCAGAGGCAACAGCACCACCTACTGGCAGATGAGAGAAACCACACAAAACTGGAATAAGCCATTTAATCTAACACTACAAATCAATCAGACTGGCTACTTACCCAGCATAACTACATTTACCTGTCACACTATTCTAGGGTAAGGGTGCTACGACTATAAAGGGACAGCACATGAGGAAGCTGATGGGATCTGACTATAAAGTAACTACACATGAGGAAGCTGAAGGGACTATAAAGGGAATACACATGACTGAGAAAGCTGAAGGGATCTGACTATAAAGGGACTACACATGAGGAAGCTATTTGAATCCCTCTATAAAGGGACTACACGTAAAAGGAAGTGGTGATAGATATTTACAAGAGTGGCTTTACTTGGTCTAGAGAGGAGCTGTTCTGTCATATATTGTGCTGCTATGGCATGATATCATTTGGTGATGCTAGTTAAAGCAGAATTTATTCCTGGTTTTTCCACAATTCTGCAATATTCCAAGTCCAATTCTGTTGATTAAGTCCCACCTCTGGACGTAACATGTACAGCCAAGTACATCATGTCACCCCGTGGCTATCTTGCAATTGGGTATCGGTCTGATATTTTGCAAGTACAATTTGTTATTGCAGTGAACTTTCTTTATAAAACAGAGAACATTAGATGTAGTTTCCTTTTTATTCCACGTGATTATATTGGCATGCTTGGAGGGGGTTATAGGAGAAGAATTTTGCTGCAATTTCATGAATTTTACTCCAGAAAGGAATGAGCACTTCTGACCTACCTGTTAACTCAGAGGTCATTATCTGGAGGTGAGCAGCTGCTTAACACAGTGGTGGAGGCATGCCTGGCACTTACTATTTGCGATTCATTTATCACGATTTGGCACAGTGGTGATTTTTGACACGGAAAGGATTTGAAGAATTCTACCTAATTTATGGACATTTTATATTTGCTGATGATATTTTTATGCCACACAAAGGGAGCAGCAACTCTATTTACTCTCTCTGAGCTGGAAATACGGGTGCAAAATACTATACCTGCAATAGGTGTTTGCATAGCTATCTGTATGCTGATTATACATTAGCAAAGGGACTTATACAAGGGCAAGCCAACGTTTCTGAAGAAGCCAATGATAGGAAACCTAGTACAAAGATCAAAGGATCAGACTTCATTCTGAACTTTATGATTTGCACATTTCATTGACTTTTTCAGGTGGACAGCCAGGGTGCAGCAAAAGCAGGTGCAGCCCACCTGAGCTGTAAAGATACACCCTGTTAAGGCTATATACGTGCCGTGTCTGCAATGCTTTGCTTCGTGGCCACAGCATTTTTAACTCGGGCTGCCGAGTCTGACAGGCGGCAAGGCCTGTCAAACTTAACCTTTGAGTTCAATGGGGCCGCACCGCAACCACAAGCCAATCGCTCGGCTTGCAGGTTTAGAATGATTCCACAACCTAAAATTGCCATTCGACAATTAAAAAAATAAAATTAAAATAGGGCATCAGGAGGTGGCAGTAGCGCCTCCTGAATGCCAGTCAACTGCTACAATACTGCCCTCCGAAAAGCAATCTTGGATTGCTTTTTGGAAAAAGCTTACCGCAGATGTGAAAGAACCCTTAGAAAGCTTTGAAGCAAGAGACAGTCATTGATAGACCACTCACTCAGTCACATTATTCACTCGCAGCACACCGACGGACCTCACATTCAGTCACAATACACTCGATCCAGCTCACAGACCAGAATACAGCACACAGACCAGAATATAGCACACAGACAGATTTACTCACAGCTCACAGACCAGAATATAGCACACAGACAGATTTACTCACAGCTCACAGACCAGAATATAGCACACAGAAAGAACACACTCAGTAAAAGCCATGAACAGAATACATGCTCAGTCACAACATGCAGACGAAAGGAACAGTCTATCACAGAACACTCAATTACAGCCCATAGACACATAACACATTTTCTATCAAATATTTTAGCCAAAGGAACTTCCCACCAAGGTGTTTCAGGAAATGGGCCAAAGTTATTTTCTGCCAAAATGACAGCAGAAAATACAGGCATTTCTTTGGCTGTATGCTTCCGGCTGTGGATTTAGTCTCTTTCAATCTTTATCCTAGGGAGTCATAGGTCTGTCTTTTGGGGAGCTGTATAGACCTTTTAACTTTCTGCTCTTTTGGCTCTGATGGTCCTTCTCCTGAGGGGTCTTCTTCCTAGTCAAGGGCTGGTTGAGGGGTCTCTACTTCCTCCACAGCTGGTGGAATGGAAAACTCCACCTGTCTCCCTTTCGAACCTGAAGTTGGAATTCGGGGACCTCCGGCTTAAGAGTCCCTGAATAAGTCCTAGTAGTGAAAATTGATGGAGAGGCACAGATGACCACAACCAGTCTGTGCAGACATCTTCCACACCACTGCCACCCTCCTCCTCTTTGACAGGTGTAGAAGATTGTAAGTGGATCATGAGACCTTGTCTCAAAGATGTTGTCCTAGTAGAGAATAATTCTTTCTGCTGGGACATCGGGACGGCCTCACTCAGTGGTATGAGATGATTTCATTGTCATACTTTCAGCTGCCTTTTTCTCCCTTCAGGGCAGATCTGGTACACTGGCAAACCAGACAATTGCTTGCAGACTATGCAGAGCTGAGATCTGCACTGGTCAGCCAGCTTATGCTTCCCAAGTTTCTTAAAAGCAGTTGATAGCCTGACTGTAAGTCTTGGACTCTCACCCTCAAGTCAAAGTTACTTTTGTTCCATTGACCTTGAACATCAGACACAGCCTGGGCTTTTCATTAGCTGTCTCCAAGTTCCTTCTGAAATGATCCAGATGGCAAGTGTCTAATTCAGAGACAAGCCAAAAACTAAGTCACAGGCAGTCGGGCTTTTCTCGTAACATGAGCATGTATGCATCATAATCTATGGCATCACTCTTGGTGCATGCATATGCATGCACTGCTGCTGAGATGTGTCTGCTACAGTGTTACTTCCTTTCTGCCCTTAGGCTACTTTCACACTGAAACATTTTTCAGGCGCTGTGGTGCTAAAAATAGAGCCTTCGCAGCGCCTGAAAAACTCTCCCCCCATTCTCCTCAGTGTGAAAGCCAGCCACCAGGGCAGTACGCTTGCAGGACAGCAAGAAAAGTCCTGCAAGCCGCATCTTTGGGGCGGTGCGGTGAGCGGTGTGTACACTGCTCCTACACCGCCCCCTCCATTGAAAGCAATGGACGGCACTCCCATAGCAGCTGTACACCACCTCGGAAGCCCTGAGCGTCGCAATAATAGCGGTAAATGCGCCGGTAATAAGCTACCGCCCCTCCCCACTCCAGTGTGAAAGTAGCCTTAGAGTCCCAAGCGTGTCAAGAATGGTGTGGGCGAACCTTGTGGGTGATAGTGGGTCATTCTGGATTTCTGAACTCCCAAAAAATTAAGTAATTGCTGAATGAGACAGTTTTCAAAATCTCTACCCTGATCAGGGGATTCAGTGGGACAATCCATAGTAAAGAACTTCTCCACCAAGACCTTGGCCACTGTGGATGCTTGTTGGCTTTTTATTGGAAATGTCAGGGTGTAACAGTTGAAATGGTCAGTCACTACTTGGACATTCCCCTGTCCACTCGAATTGGACTCTAAGCACAAAAAGTCATTGCACACCAACTCCATGGGTTCTCGACCTTGGAGATGACCCATTGGGGCGGCTCTGGATGGCAAAGTCATTCTCTGTGTGCACCATATGCTGAGTGAAAGTAACTCCCAACTTTGGCCAGCATATAAGGCCAGTAGAACTGATTTCTCACTAACTTCAAAGTCCTCTCTGTCCATGTAACCATGGTCATCATACAAGGCAGCTAGCACAGTTCCTCTACACTTTTCTGGAAGAAACAGTTGCCACTTGTCTTTGGGATCGTCTAAGTGTCCTTTCGGTAGACCACCTCATCATTTAGCTGTAGTCAGCCCTACTCCTTGTGAACCAGATGTGTCTCCTTAAGTGAGTTCACTAGCAACAGCTCCAAGCAACCACTCTCCAGAGCTTGCAGGGTCAGACTGCAGAGAGGGTTTTCCACCTCTTCCTTTCTTAGAAAGCTTAGGCATTTGAGTAAGGCCACAATAGAGCTTGGGAACACATGGAGCAGTGATTCCAATGGCTTCAGGCTCTGTTGCTTCCTTGACACAATTCTCAACTCCTTGACATTACAATTGGCCCCCTTCTGACATCAGACAGACCCACTCTTCTGGGGGAGTCATAGGGTCATGGGGTCTCCTTGATAGGGCATCAGCATCTCTGTTTCTGGCCGCTAAATGATACTTCAGGGTGAAGTGAAAATGAGATAGGGCAGCCAACCATTGATGTCCTTCGGCATCTATTTTGGCTGTGGTGAGCATGTAAGTGAGTAGATTATTATCCATCTTGATCTTGAAGTCTGAGCCATACAGATCATTTTTCAACTTGTCCACCACCGCCCACTTCATAGTTACTTAGTTAGTCAGGTTGAAAAAAGACACAAGTCCATCCAGTTCAACCAAAAAAAAAAAATTGAAAAATGATATATAACCATACAATCCCTTATACAATCCTTCGCCCACAGTTGATCCAGAGGAAGGCAAAAAACCCCAGAAAAGCGTGATCCAATTTGCTATAGCGGGGGAAAAAAATCCTTCCTGATCCCCAGAGAAGCAATCGGATTCACCCTGGATCAACTTTACCTAAATACATTAGTGCCCAATTTTATTATTTACATTAAGGAAAGAATCCAGGCCTTTTTTAAAGCAATCTACCGTGCTGGCCAAAACTACCCTGGGGGGAGTCTATTCCACATTTTCACAGCTCTAACTGTGAAGAAACCTTTCCGTATTTGGAGATTAAATCTTTTTTCCTCTAGACGAAAGAGTGCCCCCTTGTCCTCTGTGATGACCTTAAAGTAAATAACAATACCAAGTTCACTATATGGACCACTAATGTATTTGTACATGTTGATCATATCCCCCCTTAATCTCCTCTTCTCAAGAGAGAATAAATTCAGTTTCTCTAATCTTTCCTCATAGCTGAGCTCCTCCATGCCTCTTATTAGTTTGGTTGCCCTTCTCTGCACTTTCTCCAGTTCCCTGATATCCTTTTTGAGAACTGGTGCCCAAAACTGAACTGCATATTCCAGATGAGGCCTTACTAAGGTTTTGTACAGGGGGGCAAAACGATGTCTCTATCTCTGGAGTCCATACCTCTCTTAATACAAGAAAGGATTTTGCTTGCTTTGGAAACTGCAGCTTGGCATTGCATGTCATTATTAAGCTTATGGTCTACCAAAACCCCCAGATCCCTTTTCTACTATGGATTCCCCCAGTTGTACTCCCCCTAGTATGTATGATGCATGCATATTCTTAGCCCCCAAATGCATAACTTTACATTTATCAACATTAAACCTCATTTGCCACACAGTCGCCCAATTAGACAGTGCAAAACAAGAAATTCCAGCCTATGTGTGGGATAGTTCTTTTTAGCATGGATCAGGCTCTGACTCATATAAGCAACAGTTTGTATCTGTCCATTATGCTCCTGGTACAACCAACACCCCACCTAGCCCATCCAGGTTGGCTAACTCATAGGGCTGAAATGGATTAGCATATGCCTAAACAGGGACATTGGTCAAACTTCTCTTTAGATGATGAAAGGCCTGTTCGTGCCGATTGGTCCATTTGCCCTGTATTGGAGAGGCCTGTTTTGGGAGTCTTGACAATTCTAAGTCCTCTTCATCCTCATTTCCCTGTGGATCAGCTTCAAAGACAACAAAGGGCCCTGGCTGGTCCCAGTTCAACTTCACTGAAATACTTAGGCACTCCACTTCTCTTGACTTCAGTATCTTCTCACCCTTGTCAAGCCTTCATACTTTTCCCTCTCCTTCCCAAGGTAGAGTACCCAAGGTGAAAGGATGCAGGTTGGACAGTGTTTAAAAAACAGTAGGTGGGACCCTAGGTAAGGTTTTAGGCCTCAGCTGACATATCTTCTTTCCACTGGAGTTGGAGCTAATATTTCAAAATGGTTACTTTTCTGAGGCCCTCTGACATTTCCTGCTCTCTTCACAGATAGCAGCTTCTGTAGCACCTCCGATGTTTCATTCGCAGTATCAAGGGTGAGTTCTGATCCTTGGGCATTGCCCTCCAAATTATCCAGTTTCCCCACAGCTGTAACATCTCTTTCCAGAAGGGGGCAGCGTAGAACATGATTCAGTCTCCCTGGAGTACTTCTTTTCTGAGAACAAAGCAACCATCGTATTTTGCATATCAGTGAGGGATTTCTGCATATTAGTATGAGTCTCTACCACATAACTGTCTCATGCATCTCGGTCTAAGCCTGCACCACCATCCAGTTGATCCTGCAGCATTCGCAGACCAGACAGCACTTAAGATGTGGCCTTTCTTGACAGCTCAACACCTGACTCACACCCTGAAGGCACTGCAGTCCGTAAACCTGTCTCTCTGGTCCTGGATGTTGGGCAGGACTTACACAGGCTACACATAGAGACCAGCAGTAGCAGTTATAATAGCCTGGATACAATAGCATGTGGAGAGGTGCAGCATTGTGTGGCGGCAGTAAATACTCAAAAGTCCAGTTGCAGAGAACAGAACTTGTATTGACGTTAAAGTTCAATAATTCACAATAGGCCCACATTCACAACTCATCTGAAAACCTCTCCCTGCCGCTAACCTCTGTCTCTGTCAGAATGGGTGACCTAGTTCTACACTACCCACATAAGAAATGCATGCCAAGCCTGTCAAAAGGCCCTGTCTGACTCAAGATGTCTGCCAGAGTCACATGGGGTGGCAGTATCCAATTGGATAGCTTCCACAGTGATGCAAGAAACCATAGAGGAACCATGACTTCCCCTTCAACTGCAATGCCGCAGCGGTCGAGCACCACCTACAGTGGAGAAAATAAACTGCACATGGCTACAAGCACACTAAATTGCAGCACACAAACAGAATACACAGTCTATCAAGGCACATAGACAGAAATTGCAGTGAGTCACAGTACATAGACTACAGGCTCTGGCTCAGCACACAGACAGCATATTATGCACTTGTGCGCATCTGGGAGATTTCCCTTTTGTATGTCTGAAAGGTGGCAAGGGTCAAGTGAAATATTAAAAGAAAAGCATGGCCAAAGCTCATTTGGCTATACTTCTCATGTGGGTCACAGGAGTGCATTTACCTGTGTGCTCCTGTGACCCAGAATCAGCCAACAGCAATCTAAAGCCTGCTGTTTGCTGATGTCACAGAGCCCCTCCAGACTCTGGATGTACCCCGCCAATAATGTTGGGATCCATTCAGATGCCTTACAGGCAGCTATCTCAGCCTCTCAGTGTGTTGCTGAGAGACTGAGCCTGCCGCTCCCTCTCCCTCCACAACCTTAGGGTCTAGTGAACGCTGGATGGGCAGAGCAGAGTGCAGAGAATGACAGTCACTGCTCTGTGCTCAGAGTGTACCTGAGAACTGAGTAATCAGCGATCATGTGAATGGAGGAGGACAGCTTGCAGCACCTGACCAATGCTGCAGGAGTTAGATAAGTATACAGTACCTCACAAAAGTTAGTACACCCCTCACATTTTTGTAAATATTTTATTCTATCTTTTCATGTGACAACACTGAAGAAATGACACTTTGCTACAATGTAAAGTAGTGAGTGTACAGCTTGTATAGCAGTGTAAATTAGCTGTCCCCTCAAAATAACTCAACACACAGCCATTAATGTCTAAACTACTGGAAACAAAAGTCAGTACACCCCTAAGTGAATTTGTCCATATTGGGCCCAATTAGCCATTTTCCCTCCCCATTGTCATGTGACTTGTTAGTGTTACAAGTTCTCAGGTGTGAATGGGTAACAGGTGTGTTAAATTTGGTGTTATCGCTCTCACTCTCTCATACTGGTCACTGGAAGTTCAAAATGACACCTCATGGCAAAGAACTCTTTGAGGATCTGAAAAAAAGAATTATTGCTCTACAGAAAGATGGCCTAGGCTATAAGAAGATTGCCAAGACCCTGAAACTGCGCTGCAGCACGGTGGCCAAGACCATACAGTGGTTTAACAGGACAGGTTCCACTCAGAACAGGCCTCGCCATGGTCGACCAAAGAAGTTGAGTGCTGTGTTCAGCGTCATATCCAGAAGTTGTCTTTGGGAAATAAACGTATAAGTGCTGCCAGCATTGCTGCAGAGGTTAAAGGGGCGGGGGGGTCAGCCTTTCAGTGCTCAGACCATACGCCCCACACTGCATCAAATTGGTCTGCATGGCTGTCATCCCAGAAAGAAGCCTCTTCTAAAGATGATGCACAAGAAAGCCCACAAATAGTTTACTGAAGACAAGCAGACTAAGGACATGGATTACTGGAACCATGTCCTGTGGTCTGATGAGACCAAGATACACTTATTTGGTTCAGATGGTGTCAAGCGTGTGTGGCGGCAACCAGGTAGGGAGTACAAAGAAAAGTGTGTCTTGCCTAGAGTCAAGTATGGTGGTGGGAGTGTCATGGTCTGGGGCTGCATGAGTGCTGTGGGCACTGTAGAGCTACAGTTCATTGAGGGAACCATGAATTCCAACATGTACTGTGACATACTGAAGCAGAGCATGATCCCCTCCCTTCAGAAACTGGGCCGCAGGGCAGTATTCCTACATGATAACGACCCCAAACACACCTCCAAGACGACCACTGTCTTGCTAAAGAAGCTGAGGGTAAAGGTGATGGACTGGCCAAGCATGTCTCCAGACCTAAACCCTATTGAGCATCTGTGGGGCATCCTCAAATGGAAGGTGAAGGTGTGCAAGGTCTCTAACATCCACCCGCCCCGTGATGTCATCATGGAGGAGGGGAAGAGGACTCCAGTGGCAACCTGTGAAGCTCTGGTGAACTCCATGCCCAAGAGGGTTAAGGCAGTGCTGGAAAATAATGGTGGCCATGCAAAATATTGACACTTTGGGCCCAATTAGGACATTTTAACTTAGGGGTGTACTCACTTTTGTTGCCAGCAGTTTAGACATTAATGGCTGTGTTGAGTTATTTTGAGGGGACAGCAAATTTACACTGTTATACAAGCTGTACACTCACTACTTTACAGTGTAGCAAAGTGTCATTTCTTCAGTGTTGTCACATGAAAAGATAGAATAAAATATTTACTAAAATGTGAGGGGTGTACTCACTTTTGTGAGATACTGTATATGATTTTTTTTTTATGTGCCCACACCTCTAAAAGAGGAGGGCAAGATGTTTGCTCAAGGTGACAAACGTCTGCCAAGGGAATCTCTGACAACACTGTTCCCTGGCAGAGAAATGTTTATGGGGAAATCTCCTTCAGGGGGTATAGATGGCACTGAACTTCATTAATTAAAAAGGTCCTCTTTAACCAGCTCAAGGCCTCTGGCTCAGGCCCTCTGCTCCCCAGTTACCACTATCACTTGTAAACATAGAAGTCTGGCTTCTGAGGTTACAAGTGACAGCTTGTCTCACAAGGGCTCCTACAGATCTGATCTTCTGAACGGCTCCCACTTAGTGCAGAATAAGGACAATGGACATTCAGGTGCCCGGGGTGCAGTGCAAATGCCAACACCCCCACTAGATGATCTTCCAGCAAGTCACCTACAGTGTGAGGGAATGGACTAGAGCCCGCTGGGTTCTTCAGCTTAATACAACATTAAAAGTAAGACATGTGGAAGGAGGGGGGATGGTGGGGGCAGTGGAGGGGAAGGTTGCATGCAGAGGTCATAGCTGAAGAGGGGTGGAAGTGAGTTGGGGATGGGAGATACAGAGGTAAGCTATGAAAGAAGGCTGAACTCTGCACTCTATGTGTATCCCCCTGCACTCCGTGCGTAAATCACTGTTTGTATGCAGTGCCCCTTTAACCACTTCAGCCCCGGAAGGATTTCCCACTTTAGGACCAGAGCACTTTTTGTGATTCTGCACTGCGTCGCTTTAACTGACAATTGCGCGGTCGTGCGACGTTGTACCCAAACGAAATTTGCATCCTTTTTTTCCCACAAATAGAGCTTTCTTTTGGTGGTATTTGATCCCCTCTGCATTGTTTCTGATCGCCGCTTTAAACAAAAGAAGAGCGACAATTTTGCAAAAAAAACACAAATTTCTTACTTTTTGCTAAAATACAAATTCAAAAAAAAAAAATATAAAAAAACATTTTTTTCCATCGGTTTTGGCCGATTTATATTCTTCCTCATATTTTTGGTAAAAAAAAAATCGCAATCGGCGTTTATTGATTGGTTTGCGCAAAAGTCGCCGCGTTTACGGATGATGAGAATTTATTTCTGGGGTTTTTTTTTTTTACTAGTAATGGCGGCGATCTGCAATTTTTAGCGGTACTGCGATATTGCAGAGGACACGTCGGACCATTTTGACACTTTTTTGGGACCATTGGCGTTAATACAGCGATCAGTGCTATAAAAATGCACTGATTACTGTGTAAATGCCATTGGCAGTAAAGGGGTTAACCTGGAGGGGGCGCTCTAAGGGTTAACTGTGTTCCCTGGGCGTGTTCTAACTGTGTGGGGGCTGCCCTGACTGGGGGAAGGAGGTGATCACAGCTTCCATATACAGGAAGGCTGTGATCATCGCCCTTCCCCCTCTAACAGAACGGAGATCCGTGTTTACATACATGGACCTCCGTTCTTTCAGTGCGGGGGGGGGCCATCGCGGGTAGCCGGCGGCGATCGAGTCCGCCCTACTCGCTCCCTGGCTCCCCCCGAACACAGTGAAAGCGCGCGCGCTCACAATGCTAGTTATCGCGCCCGCCGTCCTGTGACAGCGGTTCGCGATAACAAGCCACCTTGCCGCCGTCACGCTGCGGCGGGCGGTCGGTAAGTGGTTAAGACCCTCCCACTGTTAGTGAAATTTGACCACACCCAATATTTGATGAGGCTTGGAGGGTGTGTGTGTGGGGCGAAGGAGTTTTGGGGGTCATGGTTGAGTTCCTATTTTCTGAGAAAAAAAGCCTTGTCTTTAGCAGCTAGCCAGTACATGCAAGGAATAATGCCTCGTGCACACGGTACAAAGGTCGTACGACCGAACGGCCCAAATCGTATGTTGGCTGTTGTATCTCGCATACTGACATGCACTAAATGATCGTACAACCAAGCCGAACGTAATGACGTGCTATGAACGTATAAAGAGAAAGTTCAGTTGCTTGTAATTAGCATCTGGCCGTTCCTGACTTCTGAGCATGCGTGTTTTGCACAATACAACTTGTTGGACCAACTTCTCTGTACACACGGTACAGCGGTCGTACGACCGCTTGTTGGTACAACCAAAGTTTTCTAGTCTGCTCATACAACTACTGTTGCATTAACGTCGTACGTCGGCTGTTCTAATCGCGTGTACTAACGGTCGATTTAGCATACAATGGTCGTTCGTATGACCTGTTGTATACGATCGCCAACCCGTGTGTACGAGGCTTTAGTCTTAATGAAAACATTCTTATCCTTATTAATAAGAGAGAATAAAAAATAGCCTCCCACTTTTAATCCATTTGGATAAGTGTTTATTCAGCGTGGAACGACACTTAGTCAAACTTTTCCTTCCAAAATTCAGATGATGTGTATCCTGCAGAGATAAAAGGGATAGATTATTATGCAGATGCTGTGTCTGACATGGAATTTGACACAGTTACAGTAAATGAGAAGAAATCTTGCCAATGGGAACACAAGGAACAATATAAAGCTTGCAAAGGCACTAATACTTTCACCTTTCTATCCAAAACCAATAAAAGAAAAAACAAGTTTTGGCTAAAGCTTCAAGACAACTCAATGATCAATTTAAAAAATCGAACAAAACATGTAATACAAAAGAAGATCATTAAAGGGTAACGCCACTTTTGTGGGTAAAAAAATTGTAAAATTAAGAAAAAATAATAAAGCGTGTACAATTGTGATATAAGTCATATTGTAACTGAATGTTATTAAAAATGACCTTTCCTTTTCAATCTGCAGTCGCTGTAATTATCTGAAAATGCATTGAGATATGGCTACCTGGAGTTGTTCTGTACACAGAACGTGTACTGAACACTCCCCAGAAACATAATTTCCTGCTTATGTGATTGGCTCACCAACTTTCCCAGAAGTCTGCCTAAGTCAGATTTCAGGCATCCCATGCAACAAAAATGTCATTTTTGGTGAGATACTTCCAAAAGGAAAACGTCTAAAGGGAAGCAGGCCTAGCAGATTTCCTCATTAGTGTTCTGCAGCTGCACACCTGATAGATAATTATGAAACCTCTCCCATTAGACATACTCAGCACAGAGGCACAGACAAACACAGAGGGATTTCTTTAGAATAACAAAAGGTAGGAACCTGCAACAAAGGATGTTATAATCCTTGCAATGTACACAGATCACCCAGAGGGGAATGTTTCTTTTCTCAACAAAAGTGGAGTTACACTTTAATATTACGCTTTCCTTGTCCCCATAAATGAAATCTTCACTATTGCAGAGCTCTGGCTTCCCGCATTATCGTAACATTCATTACTTGGATGCCCGCTATTCAGCAGCTGTTCAGAATTTTCCCAGTATATGAACAGAAAGGAGATATTTGCCAGCACACCATGGATTGACGAAGTAGCGTCCAAATAGGTTGTTTATTGCATGATCACATTGGAAGAATAGTGCAACGTTTCAAAGTCACGCAGGACCCCTTTGTCAGGCATGTGATAAACATCACATCACATCTACCACATGCCTGACGAAGGAGTCCTGCATGACTCCGAAACGTTGCACTATTCTGGTGATGTGTTAATGCAATAAACAATCTGGACACTACTTTGTCAATCCATGGTGTGCTGGCAAACATTTCCTTTGTGACTTTCTGAACCAGTTTTCAGCTGGTTGTTGCTGCAGCACCCAAACTTTAAGGCCTCATACACACGGACGTTTCTTGACGCCGGCGTTTTCTGGCGTTTTTTGCAGCTCTCCATGTTAGTCAATGGCCCCATAAAAACGCCAACGTTTTTGAGCCGTAGATGGCGTCGGCGTTAGCGAGCTGAAACTAAAACCCACAGCCAGTGCGTTCTGAGGCTGTAAGGTTTTGGCATTTTTTGACGCCGACGCCACAATATGCCAACAAACGCCACCTAATATTATACCGGCGTTTTCCGGCGTTTTTTGACGCCGACGTTTTTAGGTTGAAAAATAGCAGAGGGATGATTTTTTTTAAAAAACGCCTATTGACGCCGGCGCTCACTAACGCTCAAAAAAGCCGATGCATAACGCTGAAAAACGCTGACTTTTTTTCTTGACGTCGGGCCCGACGTTTTGTTTATTTTTTTAGAAACGTCCGTGTGTATGAGGCCTAAGAGCTTATCCAGGAACGTGTGCAATGGGAATATGGAGTATTACTATTATATGAACAGAATCTCATAGTCCCGCTGGTCCAGGATAAGCCCCACCATAAAAGTAAATATGTCCTGATGGTCTAAGCTTTCTGATGTTTTTCCTCCCATTGATGCCTAAACATGTTTTCCTACTGTGGACACCTGGGTATTTTGTCTCTGACACCAGGGCATTTTTTCACGTGGACAAAAGCTTACATGCAGAGTCAGAAGGAGTTGTCTGCCTTCATAAAAAAAAAGTTAAAGCAGCAGGTATGAGTGGGAACAAAAATTGGCCAGTTGCACCAAAGCTTGATGGCACAATTTGTGAGCTTCTTTCTTTCCCAACACTGTACTGCATTGCTATGAAAGGTAAGATAAGGGTGAAAAAAGAAAACCAAAAACACTTCACAACACCAACCCATATTCCCTGAACCCCATTCTCATATTCCAGTTTTATCTAAAAAAAAATTAGTCAGATGACATGGAGACTTGTATCCATGGAGGAGCACTCACATTCTTGAGGCTATTGCAAATCCTCTTTAGATAGGACTTTTCCTTAATAAATAGCTCCAGATCTTCATGAGAAAGGTCAATTCCCATGTCATATGGGTCTTTTTGCAATCCTTTGGTACCTGGAACATAGCTATTATAACTGCATCTGAGACCTGTTGGGATACGAATCTGATCAGTTACCATCCTAAGTAAGCTTGCTAAAATCCTGGTGTATTTTTCTCTAACAGATACCTGGGTAGATATTTACACTCGTACACTTATATTTCTTTACGACATCTCAGGAGAGTCATAATTGGTAGAGACGAGCTAAAGTTCAGCCCTGAACTTGTCCTGAATGTTATCTGTCATTGCTGGGCCAATGAGCTATAGGAAGGAGATTCACTGCCCCACAGCTGCATGTACAATAAACAAAGGGTCGGAGATGCTTGTGACATTGATAAATGTGGACACCACTGACCTAATTTGGTCACATAGCCATATTGGGTTAATGGCATTGACATATTATGGCCTTGTACCAATATTAGGTCAATGGTGTCACGGGCATCCCCGTCCCTTTGGTGTGCTTCAGCTGTGGGGTTGGGAATTTCCCAATCAGAGCACATTGGCTCAGCAATGACAGCTAACTTCTTCATTTGGACCAAACCCAAGCCCGAACCCAAGCTCATCACTAGTAACTGCAGGATATATTTAGCCTACAATTAATTAACCCTTTGGAATTATCCATGCTCATTTGTTAGAAAGAATAGATAGCGTGTGCATGTGTATATTGCAGGAATGTTTTGTAATACTTTGAAGATCATGTATTGTTGTTACAATTTTAATAAGCGTGTGTGAGTATAGCATTTTGTTTTGTAACGCAAACATTAAACACCACAGAGGTTTTTACACTTCCTTGCTTTTACCACAAAGAACCTTAAGGCTCCATTTACACGGTACGCTGTTTCAACCTCTCCTGAACATTTCATCTTGACAGATAGAAACTGGCATCTACAACGTGTGTTTAACCGCGTTTTGCCTCGTTTGGGTCTAGGAGCGTTTTTTTTTTTTTAAATTGGAAACGCCTGTAAACGAAACGGTCCTAGATGCGAGTTACCGCGTTTAGGCGCGTTTAGCTGTGTTTACAAGCTGTTTGGCATTTCAAATGCCTCTGAACTGGCGTCTTAACCCGTTTTTTTGCGTTCCAAAAAAAGCCTCTAAACTCAACTGCCTGGAAACTACTATAAACGACCCTGTGTAAATGTACTGATAAGATAACATAGAGGAGAGTTCAGGGGCAGCTGAAAAAAATGCCCAACTGCTCCTAAACGTCAGTTTACCAGCAGCAGTGTAAATGAGGCCTTAAAGATGCAAAGCAAAACAATTATTCTTACTTTTATGCTATGCAAAACACTATAATAGCCATAGCAACACAGTTTAGGAATCTAAAACCAAACACTTGCCATGCTTGAGTGCACTGAATTTAGCACAATAAGTGCTCTAAAAGATGTACAGCTTACATACAGGTACTGTATATACCAAGGATATGCAATTAGCGGACCTCCAGATGTTGCAAAACTACAAATCCCATGAGGCATAGCAAGATTCTCACAGCCACAAGCATGACACCAGAGGCAGAGGCATGATGGGACTTGTAGTTTTGCAACAGCTGCTAATTGCATATCCCTGGTATATACAGTGCTCAGCATAAATGAGTACACCCCAACAGATTTTTCAGAAAACCTTTACTTTAATTGCAGAATCAACATTTTCTACGGGACTCTATACTACAAAATACTCCCACAAATGCGGGTCATTGATTGCAACCAAGATTTTTTGATTTGCATACACAAAAAAGTATTTATCCTAACAAATATTTTAAGACCATGTTGCAAAAATGAATACATCCAATGAAAGTGTTAGGAGCAAAGCTAAATTTTAAACAACCAAATCCTAATTAACAAGAATTCAACTACAGGTGAGTCTAATTATTCATTAAAGAGATGTCCAGCAGACAGTGGATTATAAAAGGGTGTTACTTAACAAAGAAAACCCCTTCCCATTTTATGCTGTCAGCACTGACACCACATGGAAGAAAAATGTCACAAGGCCTGAGAAAGAAAATAATCTCTTTACACAAGAAAGGTGAGGGCCACAAGAAGATCAGCAAAGCTTTACTTATCATTCAGAATACCGTAGCAAAAGTGATACAAAAATTTAACAAAGATAAAACTGCAACCAGAGACGTCCAGGCTGTCCACGGAAGTTAACACCTCGACAGCTCGGAGCTTCTTCTGATGAGAAGGGTTGAAGTAAATCACTGCAGTTAGCGAAAGAAGTAGAAAGCCAAACTGGGGTGATTGTTTCCCGTGACACAATAGGGCGTACACCGCAGAGGAATGGCATGCATGGATGTTCTCCACGAAGGAAGACTCTCCTAAAGTAGGGTGACCAGAAGTCCCCGGTTTCCGGGGACAATCCCTGGACTGAGGAAACTGTTCCCAGACCTAGTCTTTCTCCGGTTCTGTCCCCTGATTCAGGGGCGGCACCCATACCCATTGATGACAGCCTAGCAGGACCTGCAGCAGCGTGAACATCCATTTAGCACAGCCAGGGATTGGTGGGCAAGCTGGGGGCGTGACAGTGAGAGTTAGTGGAGCTGTCAAATCGAAGCTCTGATGTCGGGGATTGGCGGGGCTGATATGCTTATAAAATAGTTTACCATTTTCCAATGAAAAAAATGTCCCCAGATTTCATTTTAAAAATCTGGTCACCTTATCCTAAAGCCCATGCACAAAAAAACAAAAAAACTGTTGGGACTCTGTACTCTGGAGTGATGAGACCAAGATAAATGTTTTTGAAACTGATGGCTTCAAAACTGTATGGCATCGCAAATGTGAGTACAAAAAAAAATGCATGGTGCCTGTGCTGTTACATGTACTGTCGTGTAACATAATGCTATGCATAGTTATAGTAATGTTTATATAGTTGGTTTTACACTGCCATCTTGTGGTTGTTTTGGATATTGCACTATCCTATTCTGTTTTCTAAGTGCGTTTCCTCCCATCTTCTGAGGTAATTTCCTTTTCCTGGGTCACTCTGTGATGTAACTTCCTCTTCCTGGTTCTCCTCTCTCTGTCTCACGAGGAAGAAGATGGCCTCGTATATCTAGGCCTCACAAAATCTGCTTGCATCCTAGGACACATTACCATGTTTTGACCAGCAGATACCATCTTTCAACCAATCTGCCACATTTGTTGTCTGCTGTACCTGCTATTCACAATAAATATACACTTATGGAAGAATTGGTGTCTGGTGAGTTCAAGCTATCTGATAAAGACTGTCCACAGTGATTATATCTACTTATACAGGCCAGGCATAGAGGTCTCAGCAAGGGATAAGTCACTATTACAACAGTTGGAGTCAGAATAGTGCCTACAGTGAAACATGGTGGTGCCAGTGCCCTTCTGTGGGGTTGTATGAGTGCTGCTGGTGTTGGTGAGCTGCATTTCATTGATGGTATCATGAATTCACAGATGTACTGCTCTGTATTGAAAGAGAAGATGCTAGCATCACTCCATGCCCTTGGTTGTCATGCACTTATCCAAAATGACAATGATCCAAAACA
Organism: Glandirana rugosa; assembly: GCA_018402905.1. Lineage (NCBI taxonomy): Eukaryota > Metazoa > Chordata > Amphibia > Anura > Ranidae > Glandirana > Glandirana rugosa. Next base: position 178,882 of record BLSH010192998.1, on the reverse strand, counting down.
CACATCTAAGGCCACTGTTGCATTTCTTAACAAGAACAGAGTGAAAGTGATTCAGTGGCCAAGTATGTCTCCTGATCTGAACCCAATCGAACACCCATGGGGAATTCTGAAGAGACAAATTGAGCATTACTCTCCATCCAGCATCCAGGCTCTAAAATAAGTTGTTCTTGAAGAATGGGAAAAGATTGATGTTGCAATACGTCACCAACTTGTTCATTTCATGCCTAGAAAACTTGGTGCTGTCCATAAAAATAATGGAGGACATACAAAATACTATATGGAGTAGTTTTTGTTGTGGGGTGTATTCATTTTTGCATCAACTAATTTGAGTTAAACTGAAGATTTTGTAATCTAAGTTATATTATTAACCTTACCTTCATGTAACGAGCCCAGTTTTGTCAAAATTTTGGAAATTGTTCTTGTGTTCATTGACATATTGATTAAATCTTACTTTTCAAAAGGGGTGTACTCATTCATGCTGATCACAGTATGCGCATGTAATTATGCTCTTTGCTCTGCATCCACTTGTGCCCCGGGTGCCATTTTAAAATGGACAATGGCTATTTGTCCCATCGCCATTTTAAAATGGCAACAGGAAACAACAGCTCTGGAAGGCCCAGGTATTGGTTCAGGCTAGAACAGCCAGCATCCAACACTGGGCCCAGGCGCTGAAATGATCAGCTCTTGGGTTTCTGAAGTTTCGGCACAGGGCGCTCGTAGCAGATCATTCTAAGCACAATACTTCCTCATTGCGTATGCAGTGCTTCCTTCTAGTACTGAGACTCTGGCAGAGCTGTTGCTGCTCTGTCCAGCATCTCCCTGTAGCAATACATCACACCATGGTGATCTATTACTGGTAGGGTTGCCACATCATCCCTTTAATCCAGGACACATATGAATTACACAGATTCTGAGGCTAATTTAATGCAGCTGAGGCACCAAGTGAGTTTAATTACCACCTTAATCAGCCACAGAACCTGTGTAATTCATATGTGTCCTGGATTAAAGGGATGATGTGGCAACCCTAATTCCTGGCTGTTTGAAAACACCCGTATCCCCACTACGAAGGGAGATTAAAAAGTAGCCTCCGACTAATTCCACCATTAATTTGAGTGAACCACGGAGTCGACGTAATTTAATCGGAGTCTTAGACACATTAAGTATACACAGGACCTAATTTCCCTACTACACCGTTGGGATGGTCATTATCTAGTGGTACCACACTACATAACGATGTCCCTCTACGACCTGTCTCGTCGTTGTCGAGACGGTCTCAGAGTCATGATCTTCCTTCGTGACGTATGCGTTACTCCTTCATAACACGAATCTTACT
>BLSH010192998.1:154929-169967 GCA_018402905.1 Glandirana rugosa | reverse complement strand
TGATATTTCACCAAAGCCCCCCCCCCCCCCTCCAGAGCTGCTAAAAAATTATAAACAACAATAAGAACAAATCAAAGTGTAAAACAATAAATAAACCTAATATTAAAAAATATTTAAAAATAACAAAAAAAAAAACTACTGACCCAATTGAATGCTCTAATGACTCCGTCATCTGCCCTACTAACCCCATCCACTGCTCTATTGACTCCATCCACTGCCCTACTGACACCGTCCACTGCCCTACTAACACCGCCCACTGCCCTTCTAACACTGTCCTATGGACCTCACCCACTGCTCTACTGACACTGTCTACTGCCCTATGGACACCATCCACTGCTCTATTGACACCATCCACTGCCCTACTGACACCGTCCACTGCCCTACTGACACCGCCCACTGCCCTGCTAACACTGTCCTATGGACCTCATCCACTGCTCTACTGACACTGCCCACTGCCCTATGGACACCATCCACTGCTCTATTGACCCCGTCCTCTGCCCTACTGAAACCGTCCACTGCCATACTGATACCATCTACTTCTCTACTGACACTGTCCACTGCCATACTGACACCATCTACTGGTCTACTGACACCATCCACTGCTCTACTGACACCATCCACTGTCCTACTGACACTGTCCACTGCCCTACTGACACAATCTACTGCTCTACTGACACCGTCCACTGCCGTACTGACACCATCTACTGCTCTACTGACACTGTCCACTGCCCTACTGACACCATCTACTGCTCTACTGACACCGTCCACTGCCGTACTGACACCATCCACTGCTCTACTGACACCGCCCACTGCCCTACTGACACCATCTACTGCTCTACTGAAACCATCTACTGCTCTACTGGCAAAGTCTACTGCCATATTGATACCATCCACTGTCCTGGGTGGGTATAGCACATGCTGAGAAGTATGGACCGCAGCGGGGGAGGATCCTGCCATAGAAAAGCATGGAGACGTAGAACCACCATCTGAGAGACCCAAAGTTTGCTTGATTGGGGGGTTTAAACATAGGGGTAGTATTACTGTTCATGCGGCTAGTGGTATGTAACTTTGTATGCCAGCCCACGGTTGGAAATGTCTACGGCATGTTGTATTGGGTGTTCGGAAAGTTCATCATAGGGGCTTCTTGAGACCTCCAGGTAGCTTCGAACATCCGGTCAGGGGGATAAGGGATGGGGGGGGACAGTAAGTAGGGGTTTTCATGAAAGTCAACAAAACCAAGTAGAAGGTGGCACAGAGTGTATATGTATAAGTAGGGAAAGATGGTACTTATCTCAGAGCCAGTATCCGTGCACAGGATCGCTCAGAAGTCTTGGCGGGCTCGCCGGGGTTGTGGGGCCTTTGTTGGGCTGATGACTGGCTGGGAACCCTGGTAGGCAGCGTGGGTTCTGACCCTGGAGGGGGATCGCTGGCGTCGGGTTCTTTGATCCTGGACGTCCATGGGTTCTTCTCTGGGTATTACGGATTTCTTGGCGGTGGTGTCTGTATTCTGCATACCAGTTTGGGATGTCAGCCAGTGGAATGTTAAGTGTATCGCAGAATTGTGGAAGATCCTTGGGGACTCGTAGGTACGCTGTTCTGCCTTGTTTCATCGCCATGAGACAGAACGGAAATTTCCATCTGTAGTGCACGTTATTCGTGCGGAGGCTTTCCAGTAGGGCCTGTAGATCTTTGCGTTGTCTTAGTGTGATCACTGATAGATCTTGGTATATGTAGACTGTATGTCCACCATAGGATAGCTGAATCCTGTTACGGACCTTGTGCAGGATTTCTTCCTTCAGTTTAAAATCTATGATGCAGCATATTACATCCTGGGGAGGCTCCGTATCTCTGCCTCGCAGTTGGAGCGCCCTATGGAGCCTCTCCATCCCTATATCCGTGTTGGGAGGCCTGTCTAGTAGATTATTGAAAAGGTGTACTACTGTGGAGGTCAGCTGTTCTTGTTCCACTGATTCTGTCAGGCCCCAAATTCTCAAGTTATGTCTTCTTCCTCTGTTATCAAGATCTTCTAAATGGCGGTTCAGGTCCCGCAGCTGTAGGGTGTGTGTGTCAATCTCCTGGTGCATTCGCCTTATGGCTGTCCCTTGGTGTGCTGTGGCCTTCTCTACAGGCGCAGGTGCAGGTCTGCGATTACTGAGGACAACGTGTTTTTAATGTCCATCGCTATGACACGGAACTCACCCAAGTTTAGCATGGGCTGTTGCGGGGGATGATGTTCCGCCAGTCCGTGTAGCGTTTCCACACTATTCGCAGTGCCAGTCTGTAGGGAGCTCTGGGAGGAGGCCGCCATGTTCCTCACCTGAGTGCGGAACATTTCAGGAATGTTCTGGCTTAGTTGGCCCGTTGGCTCCCGAGGGGATCTGGAGCGAGTGCCGGATGAATTAAGGGAAGCGGTCCCCATGATGTGCTGTCGTTGGGTGGATCGCAGGTCTCCTTATATTCAATAGTCTAGCTCTGTCGGCGGGAGATCCTCGTCTAGACGGCCATTTCTTTTTCGAGGTCAAACCACGCCCCCCACCATCCACTGTCCTACTGACTCCAACCTCTGTTCTACTGACACCATCCACTGCTCTGCTGACACGTCCACTGCTTTACTGACACCGTCCACTGCTCTACTGACTGACACTGTCCACTTTTAAGATTCCTTACTATTTAGTTAGCTCTAATTTAGAAAAAAATAAAAATAAATTAGGGCGCCATATCCCTTTCTTATATCTTTGATCTCGTTCATATTGTTCAGGTAGACCTCCACCTCAAAGGTTGTCAAATTCCGCTCGTGGGCATTCAAAGTAATTAAAAAAGTATTTCCAAATGTGGACAGTTTCAAATATTTTGAATTACCCTCTCAATATGTGAATAAAGATCTGGCATAACTTTTTAGCCATTTGGAGTATCTTGGTGTGTGGTGGGAGTATCTTGGTGTGTGGTGGGAGTATCTTGGTGTGCAGTGGAAGTGTCAGGAGGTAGCAGGGGGGCCCCAGGTAAATTTTTGCATCAGGGCCAATAAGCTTCAAGCTACATCTCTGTATATGATTATGTTGTACTGGGGAGCTGTCAAGTCAGCCTATTTTTTTTTTTTTTAATTACAATATTTCTATAATTGAATCCCCACTGTCCTACTGACACCGTCCACTGCCCTACTGAGACCATGTACTGCTCTACTGACACCATCCACTGCCCTACTGATACCATCCACTGTCCTACTGACTCCAACCTCTGTTCTACTGACACCATCCACTGCCCTGCTGACACTGTCCACTGCTTTACTGACACGATCCACTGCCCAACTGACACTGTCCACTGCTCTACTCACTGACGCTGTCCACTTTTAAGATTCCTTACTATTTAGTTAGCCCTAATTTAGTAAACAAAAAAAAAAATAGGGTGCCATATCCCTTTCTTATATCTTTGATCTCGTTCATATTGTTCAGGTAGACCTCCACCTCAAAGGTTGCCAAATTACGCTTGTGGGCATTCAAAAGAATTGAAAAGGTATGTCAAAATGTGCACGGTTTCTCCAAAATATTTTGAATTATCTTCTCAATATGTAAATACAGATCTGGCATAACTTTTTAGCCATTTGGAGTATCTTGGTGTGCGGTGGGAGTATCTTGGTGTGCGGTGGGAGTATCTTGGTGTGTGGTGGGAGTATCTTGGTGTGCGGTGGGAGTATCTTGGTGTGTGGTGGAAGTGTCAGGAGGTAGCAGGGGGGCCCCAGGTCAATTTTTGCATCAGGGCCGATAAGCTTCAAGCTACGTCTCTGTATATGATTATGTTGTACTGGGGAGCTGTAAAGTCAGCCTATTTTTTTTATTTAATTACAATATTTCTATAATTGAATCCCCTGTGTATCATTAACTAATTGGTTGGTTTGGATTTGACAAAGGACTTGCAATGCAGTTAATTAATAATGTGCGCCAAAACTCATCACAGCACCACCCCATATTCCCTGACCCTTGCATTCCTATATTCCAAGTTGCTCTAAAAAAATCTTAATCTAGGTGATGCTAAAGTTGATATCAATAAAGGAGGCACTCACTTTTCTTGACTTCAGCCCCAGCTCATTGCAAATCATCTTTAGATGGCACTTTGTTTTAACCGATAGCTTCCGGTATAAGCCACAAGTGCCACTCTGAAATCCTTGGGTACCGGTGACATTGCTAATACTGTTGCAGATCAGACCTGTAGGGATACAAAATCATATCAATGACCATCCTAAGTAAGTTGGCCAAAATCCCAATGTATTTTTTCGGACTGATACGAGTGTAGATATTCACACTCACACACCTATATTCTTTAAAATTGTATGCCCAGGCATGAGAAGAACTCAGTGCCAACCATCTCAGGAGAACCATACTGATTAAAGGCAAATTCAGCCTGCAATTGGTTAACCCTTTGCATTCTGGAGCCATTTGTTTTCCTTTTGCACACACACACACACATTAAATATATATAAAATCAAATTTCTTTAAAAAAATTAAGCCAACATTTTTTCTGCTGTATGTCTTTGATAATAAAAAAAATAACATCTACATATGATGGCATATAGACTGGAATTTACACAGCTATAGATGCTATACTGTAATGGTGATGATCAGCGACTTATAGTGGAACTGTGATAATCTGGCACTAACAGACACTATCTGCGGGGGGTCCCTAACTGACGCTGACGTCGCTAGTGACAGTGGTCATTCATAATATTGTGCACGGTCACTGTACTAATGACACTGGCTGGGAAGGGGTTACTATCGAGGGGCAATCAAGGTGTTAACTGTGTGCCTAACAATGTCTAATGTGTGCAGTTTGTACTTTACTATCCGGCTGGTTTGTCTCCCTGCTTTTCAGGGAAAAGAAACAGCCATATCGCTGTTTACAGTACATAGATTTCTGTGCTTTCGTAAACACAGAACTCTGTGTGTGATTGGACACAGCCAATCAGCTGATTTCAGCCAAAATCATTGGCTGAAATCTGCTGCCAAACTTGTGGTGTGTCCAATCACAGCACGGGCCGGCAGGGGGCGCATACATGTGCACCCCAAACAGGGAAGCAAGCTGTTGATGTACAGGTACATTGTCCAGCCTACCTTTTACACCCACCCACAGTAGGTCTACAAAGAGGTATAGTTCCCTACAGACTGAGCTGGCTTGGAAAATTGAGAGAAGAAACTACAGATCCCTAGGGTCACAGAGATGGAGGTGGCTGTGTGTCTTTCCAGGGCAGAGAAAAAGCATTGTGGAGGACATTCAGAGGGACTCCATGTGCATCAGACTGCCTGTAGACCGCTCACAATCGCATCGCAGAGGGAGTGAAGTGCAGCAGCAGACAATCAGCTTCCAGGTTTTACCCATGTGCAGTATATTGTGCAGTATATAGCATGATTACCCATGTGCAGTATATTGTGCAGTATATAGCAGGATTACCCATGTGCAGTATATTGTGCAGTATATAGCATGTTTACCCATGTGCAGTATATTGTGCAGTATATAGCATGTTTACCCATGTGCAGTATATTGTGCAGTATATAGCATGATTACCCATGTGCAGTATATTGTGCAGTATATAGCATGTTTACCCATGTGCAGTATATTTGCGCTACTGTTTACTCATTTGCGGTATATTTCTTACTATTATTTTTATTATTATATTACTATTTGCTGTGTCATTACTGTTGTTTATACCTCTTTAGCCTTCAGGGTGCTATATGGATGTTGGCAGGTGTAGTGCCCTTTATTTTATGCACATCCTGGTGATGTAGTGGGGCTTGAAAGATCAGGTCTGGGAAAAGGTCACACCTGACCAACACCATGTAGTTCTGTGGCCTGTGCACAAGAGTGGTAGAAAGAGCCCTCTGCGGGGCTGGGCTGCCAGGAGTATTCCAATATGGACTCAAAAGGGAGGAGGAGGAAGAACCTTGCTACCCTTAAACTTCACTTAACAGGTCTGCAGCTTGGTTTATGTAGGCCTCAGGGCTTGGACTGAGGGACACCTTTTGTGAGGAACCACTGTTAGGGGACTCACTACAGACAATTAGGAAAGATGGCTGGAAGTTACGGTACTGTGTTACAATACTGGGTGTTCCTCACTGATACTATGGGGGGAGATTTACTAAAACGGGTGCACTCAGAATCTAGTGCAGCTGTCCATGGTAGCCAATCAGCTTCTAAGTTCAGCTTGTTCAGTTAAGCTTTGTCGATAAAACCTGGAAGCTGATTGGTTTCTATGCAGAGCTGCACCAGATTTTGCACTCTCCAGTTTTAGTAAATCCCCCCCCTATGTGTCATGAGGAACATATTGTAGCACTACCTCTGTGAGGGCCGCTTTCTAAATATGTTGCCCCGACCTTGCAAGTCCTTCAACACCTCTTACAACCTAGGTTCAGATATTTTTAGTGATAATCAAAATAGACACAGACACATACACAATTGATATGTAATGCAATGTTGTGTAATATTTCATATACATATACAACAATGTAAACTGTTTGTTAACCCATATATACAAATCACTGCCAGCCACTCTATTAGAGCTAGGCATAGCACACTGTACATGTATTTTTATAAAAATGAGGCATGTAAATACCTTTTTAGAACGATCTTCAGGCCGGCCACGTGGGCACTTTACATCTCCGATACATGGCTACTGCAGGAGGGCCAAGATCTCCCTCTGACGTCAGCTGGGGAGGTCACATGGCTGCTCAGCCCCTCTTGCCTTAGCCCTGAAAACCAGCCGAGAGTCACCTGACCGGCATGAAAATCGCTCTAAAAAGATATTTACATGCCTTGTTTTTATAAAAGACTAATACATTGTGGTATGCCTGACTATAATAGAGGGGCTAGCAAACACAATTGTATTTTTTTATTTTTACTAATAGTGGAGGAGGGGAGGGGGGCAGAGACAGAGAACACAGAGCTGACAGACAGGGAGGAAGGGGGTGAGGGGGAGAGAGGAGAGCAGAGCAGGGCTGTGGATGATGGAGGGATGTAGGCTGACCACGGTGATCAGGGCTCAGCAGCCTTGATTATCTTGGTCAGCGCAGAGAGGGGGATACAGGAAGTGGCAAGATCAGCCAGGTTTTTTACAGTTTAGAGAGGGGCAGATTACACAGCACAAGCACTGTGATGTTTAATCTGCTTTAAGGGACCAGGATCTCTATTTTCTTGGGTTAACAAACTCTTTAAGTGAGAAAGTTGAGTCGTGTTTACTGTAAGGTTATAAACATTAATTCCAAGTGATACAAACTTAGCCCTTGAAAAGCTTTCACAAGGGCAAAACAGAAAACAGGGGGTATGGCTACCGCGCTGCTAAATGGCCGCCTGAGACGAGAGCTCTTCTCCAGCGACGGGAATCCTCTGTCATTGAGGTGAGATACAGAACCCTCACCACCGCCAGCTGCCTCCTAAACACCTGAACAACCCTCTGCCATGGCCCGCAAACAGCATACCTCCGACCACATGAAGAAATTGACGCATTTCTTTCCATCGGCGGAGCAGAGGAAGGCCCAAAATGGTGCCGGCAGCCAATCAACGACTGCCTCCAGTGGCTCCCCTGCCTCCTCACAAGGGTCCGGATCACGGCCTAACTCCCAATGGAGCCCGCCTAATATCCCCACATCCACCTCATGCAGTTCTGCCAAGTCCAGGCCCCAGATGGATGCAAATCCCTCTCCTGCTGAGGCCACAACAAGAAGCACAATCTGTGATCACCTCAATACCAGCATCATTCCTCCACTACTTGATTCCCGAGATACTTTGGAGCTCTTAACCCATGAGCTGACTCTTCAGTTAAATGTGTAGTTCTACTGCCAACAAATTCCCGTTGGAATCTCCCGTTTTATTCTGTTACCATTTACTGGTTCTCATGTTTTTTCTTGCTAAACTTTTTGTTTTTCTAGTTTTATCTTTAATGTTCGAAGTCCGGTTCTACCTTTAAGACCATATTTTGCTCTACGCCTTGTTAGCTAACCACCTCTGGATCACAAACTTCCCCTCTGGAACTCTTCACCTTCGGGGCGCCTGGTCTCCTGGACATTCCACAGGAATATGAGGTACTTTCTAATCACCTACTCATTCAGTGACAATGACTCTCCAGGTTGTATCACTTAATGTTAATGGGTTAAATCTCCCAGCAAAAAGATCATCCTTATGAAAAGAGGCTCTTAGGCTTAAGGCTGACATTTTGTGTATTCAAGACACCAGAGGCTCTGACCGCATATCTATATGGCCTCTGCTCCCTCAAAGCAAAAAGGAGTCCTTATAGCCATTAAGAACTCTGTAGCTTTTAACCTCAAGGAGCTCCATACAGATTCAGAAGATAGATATCTGTTTATCATTTGCGAACTGAACAACAAACTGTACACAATAGCTACCTTGTACACGCCGAATAACCACCAAATCCACTTCTTGCTGAAGACCTTTTGCAAAATCCTTACCCTGAAAAGAGGAGCTTTAATTTTTTTTTTTTTTTTCCAAAAAGATTTTATTATGAATCAAGAAGACAAAATTGCATCATACAAAGGCGAAGAGGAGCTTTAATGATATGTGGGGACTTCAACCTTATAACTGACCACCAAAGCCAAAAGGCCCCCACCATCCTTGCAGTCTCTCCTACATGATGACGACCTATATGACACCTAGAGGTGCCAGCAAGCAAATTAACATGACTATACCTTTCATTCACCCAGGCACAATACTTACTCACGAATAGACTTGATTTTAGTAGATAGAGCTTTATTACAATCGGTGTCTTCCTCCTCCATACACACTATCTCATGGTCTGACCACACTCCGGTATCTATTGTTGTGAAGGAGGAAAACTTGTCTAATATGTCATATATATGAATAGCAAAAATCAATCAGCGCTATCACATCAAATATAAACCCAGCAGCAAAGAGTACGAACATGTACTCCAAATCATGTACTCCGAATCATCCCATGCAATCCATTGGCATCATATAAAAAGAATAAGAATATCTAGTGCTCTCCGTAATAAAATCCTTTTGCTTTATTAAAAATAACAAGATGTACTCACAAAAGCAGCACTGTAGTCCAGTGCATAGCTTCCAGCAGATGATATTGCACAATACCACTGATAGAGCAAATCACTCAAGAGACAGCGATGGTCGCGGGTGATGTCACTTCCTGTTTCCGTACGCGTTGCGCTCCACACACCGGAACTTCGTCAGCGGATGCGGAAGTGACGAATGAGACCCGCATATATACTGACCATCATATCATGTGATGAAAAATACCTCCAATCACCATCAATCTAGTCATTAAACCCCACCTGCCGAAAACAATTAGGCGGAGAGGTGTCCCCATAAGGGGAAAAAAGCTTTTCCCAGTTAAAAATCAGTGATATTTAATACTTAAAAGCACATATTGCTGCAATACCTCCGTATCTACCGGGCCTGGAGGCATTTATGCGTATTTTGGACTCCAACACCAGGAACATCACTCTATCATGGAATGTCAGCCAAGAGCGTATTACATTTCTAGACTTGGAGATATTCAGGGAGGCTAACCATCTAAGTATGGTGAACCACTTTAAACCAACTGATAGAAATGCCTATATTCCCCTGGGGAGTTGCCATCACTATAGATGGTTGGCGAATATCCCCAGGGGTCGGCTAAGACGGAACTGTACTCGGGAGGAGGACTATATCAAAAAAGCACAGATCCTCTCCTCTAGATTCCAAGAGAAGGGTTATGAGAGGGAATCCCTTGAACAAGAAATATGTAAAGTTCAAGCTATGGACAGAAAATCATTAGTAACCATGAGCAGGAAAAAGGATAGACAGGAGGGGGATCAGTTTAGGATTATAATATCCAATATAAAAAGATAGAAAAAAATCTTCCAACGTAACTGGTCTATTCTGAAATTGGATAAAACCCTTGGCCCGGTTCTACCGGAAAAGCCTCAATTTATCTATAGAAGGGCCTCTACCTTGAGGGATAGAGTGGCCCCAGGTATTATTGACCCACCCAAACAGGTAGAGAACAAGCTTTTTTTTTTCCTTAGAGGCTTTTATGCATGCGGACGTTGTATGGCATGTAGGTGCTCCAGGAATAATGTTAAAAAGCGTAAGGTATTTATGGCCGCAGCCACCGGTAAGGAATATGAGATTCACCAGCTTATTACCTGCCACGCGATGGGTGTAGTTTATATGCTGGAGTGCGGCTGCGACCATCAGTATATTGGGAGAACCTCAAGATCACTACATGTTCACCTGAGGGAACACGTTAATAACATTAAAAAGGGTCTTAGGACCCATAGCCTGTCATTACATTTTAGGAAGTTTCATTATAAAAATCCTGAATCTCTCAAATTTTGGGGAATTGATCATGTGGTGAGGCACTGGAGAGGTGGCAACTTTATCCGCCAGTTGAGTAAAAGAGAGTCCTTTTGGATACACCAAACTTCTGTTCTGGCCCCCAAGGGGTTAAATGTTGAATTTGACATAAATTGCTTCATATCAGATCGATGAGTCTCTATTTTAGCTCAGCTTGATTATGTATGCTCAAACATTGTACTTATGTATTTTGTAAAATTTCTTTATAGGAAAAGTGATTTTTTATTGTTTACTATGTATGTATTAATATGTTATTTTATGTGCAGGGTTACCATATTATGAATGAGACAGTGATGATCACGGAGCTATTGCAGCGATATGGGCTTTTAAGAGCTTTTTAGAGTGATGTTCCTGGTGTTGGAGTCCAATATATGCATAAATGCCTCCAGGCCCGGTAGATACGGAGATATTGCAGCGATATGGGCTTTTAAGTATTAAATATCACTGATTTTTAACTGGGAAAAGCTTTTTTCCCCTTATGGGGACACCTCTCCGCCTAATTGTTTTCGGCAGGTGGGGTTTGATGACTAGATTGATGTTGATTGGAGGTTTTTTTTATCACATGATATGATGGTCAGTATATATGCGGGTCTCATTCATCACTTCCGCATCCGCAGACGAAGTTCCGGTGTTTGATACGCAATGCGTCCGGAAACAGGAAGTGACGTCACCCACGACCATCGTTGTCTCTTGAGTGATTTGCTCTATGAGTGGTATTGTGCAATATCATCTGCTGGAAGCTATGCACTGGGCTACAGTGCTGCTTTTGTGAATAAATCTTGTTATTTTTAATAAAGCAAAAGGATTTTATTACGGAGAGCACTAGATATTCTTATACTTTTTATATGATGCCAATGGATTGCATGGGATGATTCAGAGTACATGATTCAGAGTACATGTTCGTACCCTTTGGAAGTCGTATCAGTGACACCCCCTCACTGGCTCTGGTTAGTCTGAGATTGTGACAACATGCTTGTGTAGGCTCCTGTAATAAGAGCCAGAACATGGAGGTGAGCTGCTAGCATATATGGTGGCGATGGATTGGCACTGATGCACTTTGTTTATCTTCTCATTTCATCGACACTTTTTTATATTATGTCATATATAAATGGCGTGCAAACTCCCACATCCTACAGGCACTTGATCATGGTAAATTTATTGCTAAGCACTTAACTGAATTTTTATTGCATAATGCTCACTCTGTATCTGACCCCTCTGTCTTATGGTGCGCCCATAAAGTCTATATCAGAGATATACTCTTACAGCTAAGCTCTCGGGTAAAAAGACAGAGGACTCAGAAACTAAAGGACCTGTTAAAGGAAATTAAACTACTATAAGCATGAAACAAAATGAGCCAGGACACAATGCTGGCACACAAATTAACAACCTTACGATTAGAACTGAGACTACTCCTTATTGACTAATGCGATAAACACCTAACCCGTTTAAAATTAGCACACAATTCTTCGGGCAACAGAGCAGGTAAATTCCTTGCCTAAAGACTTAGGAAATGCCAATCCCAGACCAAAATTTCACATCTGGTCCACCGCATAACCAAGAGTAAAACTATGAATACTGAAGAAATTGCTAAATCCTTTGCCGATTGCTATCATTCACTATACAACCTGTCCGAGGGCCATACAACACCCCAACCAGCGGACAGTGCTATAGAAGGCTTCCTAGCTAATCTCAATTTACCTGCTCTCTCTGCCTCACAAATGACCTCTCTGTAAATTTGCCAATTAAGGTGTCTGAGCTCAATAAGGCAATAAGGTCTCTCCCCACTGGAAGGTCCACTGGACCAAATGGTCTCATAAATGAATACTACAAAAGTCTCCATTAAAACCTTATCCCATTCCTTATACCAATGTACACAGATGCAATGCACTCTGCAACTTTCCCTTCTGAAATGTTACAAGCATACATTGTTACAATTCCGAAACCTGGGAAGGAACCCACACACCCCCCACCCCCCCATACCGATATAAAAATATATGTTAAAATTCTAGCTCTCAGACTTCTCCCCATTCTACCCCCCCTAATCAACCCTGACCAAACAGGATTTACCTCAGGCAGACAGGCGTCTGATGCCACAAGGCTTATTATCGACATTATTCTAAACTCTGTCGGGCTCCTTCTCTGCTCCTCTCTTTGGACTCGGAGAAGGCGTTTGACAGAGTACATTGGGGGTATATGACTAAGACACTCCAAAAATTTGTCTTCTCAGGCCCAATCCTATCTGCCATCCTGGCCCTGTATTCTGCCCCATGTGCTCAAGTGCCCATTCACTAATCCCAATAACTCTTGGTAATGGAAGTGGCGCGGGTCTCAGCAATAGGCCATGGTGGAGCCCTGCTCAATGGATCTAGCATGGGCATTTGAAGAGCGGTCTCCAGGCTGCCGTTGGAGAGTCAGGAATAGCTGGCAGTGTATGGTCCTGTGCCCGCACGCGATGAATCTCTCTCTCTCCTTGTAGCACAGGCCATGACCCAGGCACAGCACACACTGACACAGAGTCACTTGCTAGCAGTTCCAGGCCAGGGTCTCGAGAGAGAGATCCTGCTCGCACACAGGCCTTTTATCACCTCTCCCAGCATTCTGTTCCTCTCCATCCGGCTGGTATTTGTAGTTCAAAACAGTCCAGCTGAATGCATACGTCCCAACTTATGTACTTGAGAATGAGGGGCACTTGAGGGAGGTAGAGATTAGCGGTGCATGGCAAAATGTTGATGTGGCCAAACTCTTAACAGTGGGAGGGGCTTAAGGAGGATTAAGACGTGTGGTTAAACAAAACCCAGACAGGGGTCAGCTGGGTGAAGGGCAGGGGTTATTAGGGCAGAAGACAGGGGTCAGTAGATTGAAGGACAGTAATCAGCATGGCAGAAAAAGGTCTGCAGGGCAGCGTATGGGGGTCAGCAGGGCAGAGAAGAGGGGTCACAAAGGAAAGAGGACAGGGATCAGCAGGACAGAGGATAGGGGGTCAATAGGGCAGTGTAAAGGAGTCAGCAGGATGGAAGAGAGGGTGTCAGTAGGGCAGGGTACAGGGGTCAGCAGGACAGAGGACAGGAGTCAGTAGGGCAGGGTACAGGGGTCAGCAGGACAGAGGACAGGAGTCAGTAGGGCAGGGTACAGGGGTCAGCAGGACAGAGGACAGGAGTCAGTAGGGCAGGGTACAGGGGTCAACAGGACTGAGGACAGGGAGTCAGTAGGGCAGGGTACAGGGGTCAGCAGGACAGAAGACAGGGGGTCAATAGGGCAGGGTACAGGGGTCAGCAGGATGGAGGACAGGGGGTTAGTAGGGCAGGGTACAGGGGACAGCGGACAGACGACAGGGGGTGAATAGGGCATGGTACAGGGGTTAGCAGGACGGAAGACGGGGTCAACAGGGCAGGGTACAGGGGTCAGCAAAATGGAGGACAGGGGTCAGTAGGGCAGGGGACAGCAAGATGAAGGACAGGGGGTCAGTAGGACAGGGTATAGGGGACAGCAGAACAGAAGACAGGGGTCAATAGGGCAGGGTATAGGGATCAGCAGGATAGAAGACGGGATCAATAGGGCAGGGATCTTTCCGCCCTTTTATTCAGTACACTCCCCAATAACTGCCTCCCTCCCCCTGGTCACATGGGCCCCCATACAGGTACCTTTACAGCAGGTAGCTCCAGCGATCAGTAGGCGGTGCTCATGAAATAGAATGTGAGAGGGAAGAAAACGAGGGAGCTGGCCGGTCACATCAGCATGGTAGGTAATGTCCAGAACTTCACAGGTGTCTGGGCCCTCTTTCAGGCATCAAATCGCCCGGGGGCCAATTGCCACCCATTCTGCCCTTGCAGGAAAGCATCACAGCCGAGGAGGATGGTTCAGTCGCAAGCTGCTGTGTATGTGTGAGGCAGCCAGAATCTCTCACCGTTGGCTGCCTGTCACATTTACGCAGCTATGCTTGCGGCGTGCGGGACACCAGACACCCTGCACAGGCTACAGGGCGGGTGTTACTGGTGCCCATGCTAGTGGGCAAGCCACTGGAGGCAAGTGCTAGAACTTGTTCCAGGACTTGGCTCGACTTCGGGTCAAAGCCTTTATTCACCGGGATACTGGTACTTGCATCAAGTCCCAGGGCAGTCCCGGAGAGTGCAGGACAGTTGGGAGGTATGCATCGGTGTCCCCCTCATCTGTCCCCCGCCAACAGTCTCCCCCTCATCTGTCTCCTGTCATCAGCGTCCCCCTCATTTGTCCCCCACCATCAGTGTTTTCCACTACCAGTTTCCCCCACCATCAGTGTCCCCCGCCTTCAGTGTCCTCCACCATTAGCGCCCCCTTATCTGTCCTCCGCCATCAGTGTCCCTCACCTTCAGTGCTCACCACCATTAGTGCCCCCTTATATGTCCTCTGCCATAAGTGTCCTCCACCTTCAGTGTCCCCAACCTTCAGTGCCCTCCACCATTAGCGCCTCCTTATCTGTCCTCCGCCATCAGTGTCCTCCACCATCAGTGCCCTCCACCATTAGCGCCTCCTTATCTGTCCTCCGCCATCAGTGTCCTCCACCATCAGTGTCCTCCACCATCAGTGTCCTCCACCATCAGTGTCCTCCACCATTAACACCACCTCCTGTTTATTCCCCCACAATTACCACCTCCTGTGACTACCACCTCCTGTGACTACCACCTCCTGTGACT
>BLSH010192998.1:121650-140478 GCA_018402905.1 Glandirana rugosa | reverse complement strand
ATCTACCTCCCCTCTCTACTCCATCTATATCTAACCCTGCCACACCACCCCTGCTGTGTCTGAGCCCCCAGCACCGCCACTGTTGCATGTAAATCTGACATTTTATTTTAGTTTTAATTGTCATAATATAAAACAATGGATGTGGGGGCCTTTTTGGTGGATTTTTTATTTTTATGGGGCGGGGGGGGGGGCAGCATTTTACTCTTGGACCCAGGCAGCACAATGTCTTGGGCCGGCCCTGGACCCATGGTTACTAAATGTTTAGACTCTTTGCAGTTTGCATACCAGCAAAGACTAGGGGTTGAGGATTCTATCATTTTCATGCTAAAACGCTAAACTAAAAACTTTTCTTCACCCCTCTTCCCCACCCCACAATCTGTACATATCACCCTCACTTCTTCCCTCTCCCTATTACTGCACTCATCACCTCTTTCTATCTCTAAGTGCATATGCTAACAAAACCCCCAGGATGCTGAAGCCTAACCCCCTTATATAAATCATATTCCCATATTACTTCCCTTACTATTCTGCTTCTCCTAACCTCTGGAGATATTTCCCCAAACCCTAGGCCTTCCTCATTTAACTGTACGCAACACACCCATCACCACCACCCTCCACCCTCTAGCAGTAGTCGTGATCTACGCAATTTGATCTCCATTCCCCTTCCTCCCAAAACCAGCCTCCCCTTCTCCTGTGCCCTCTGGAATGCCCGCTCTGTCTGCAACAAACTCACCGCTGTTCATGACCTCTTTGTCACTAATTCCTTTAATCTACTTGCTGTCACCGAAACTTGGCTCCACGAATCCGATACTCCTTCTCCTGCTTCCCTCTCCCACGGTGGTCTTCTCTGGACTCACTCCCCTAGGCCTAATGGACGCAAGGGAGGTTGAGTGGGATTCCTCTTATCCCCACAGAGCACCTTTCAGGTTCTTCACTCTCCTTCCTCTTTCCCTCTCCTCATTTGAAGCCCACTGTATACATATATTCTATCCAACTTCCCTGAGAATTTCTGTGATCTACCAACCTCCTGGACCACTGTGAGCTTTCCTCGATGAATTTTCTGCCTGGCTACCCTACTTTCTCTCTTCTGAAATTCCCACAATCCTTCTTGGTGACTTCAACATCCCTGTTAACACTAACACTCCTGCTACTTCTAAACTTCTCAGTCTAACCTCCTCATTTGACCTAAAACAATGGGTACAGGCTCCTACTCACACTGATGAAAACACCCTTGACCTTGTATTCTCCTACCTATGCGCTCCAACTTCCTTTTCCTCTCTCCGACCACCACCTTATTAGCTTCTCTCTCTCTCCCTGTCTTGCACCACCTTTCCCTCCATTCACCTAACTATCACCTGTAGACACCTTTGCCAATTCAACCCTTCTCTCATCTATTCTGCTACTGGCCCCCTCTATGAAAAAATCTCACCCCTGTCCTGCTCCCACCTAGCCACTTCTGTCTCAATAAATCCCTATCCTCCACCCTGGATGAACTTGCTCTCTTCACTACATGCAGAATCAGGCCCCAACCCCTGCAACCCTGGCAAACAGACGACATCAGAAATCTCTAAAGCGTAGCCGCGCACTTGAGCGTCTGTGGCACAAGACTAAGTCTCTAA
This sequence comes from Glandirana rugosa, assembly GCA_018402905.1. Lineage (NCBI taxonomy): Eukaryota > Metazoa > Chordata > Amphibia > Anura > Ranidae > Glandirana > Glandirana rugosa. Next base: position 138,859 of record BLSH010192998.1, on the reverse strand, counting down.
AAGACATCAACCAATACAAATCTGCGCTCCAAAAATACAATTCTTGCCTTCACACTGCCAAGCAGACCTATTTTACCACTCTAATTAACACCTTCTCATCCAGTCCCCATCAACTCTTCTCTACCTTCAACTCCCTACTTCGTCCTCCACCGCTTCCACCCACTAACTCACTCACTGCCCAGGAGATTGCTAATCGCTTCAAAAACAAGATTGACACAATTTGTGATGAAATATCCACTCTACAGGTATCTTCCCCAGTTAAGACACCAATTCAACAGATACCATTGACACTATCCTTATTCAAACCTGCAACCATAGACAAAAGTTGCTAAACTCCTTTCTAATGCCCACCTAACCATCTATCCCCTGGACCCTATTCCCTCTCAATTACAACGGTCACCCTCTGACTCTATCCTACACTCCATAGCTCACATCTTCAATCTCTCCCTCTCTTCTGGCATCTTCCCCAATGCTCTAAAACATGCATTGGTCACCCCCATACTCAAAAAGCCATCCCTGGTCCCTACCAATCTTAACAATCTACGCCCTATCTCCTTGCTCCCCTTTTCCTCTAAACTCCTTGAGCGCCTAGTCTACAACCAACTGAGTGTCCACCTCATTACCTTCTTGACCCTCTTCAATCTGGATTTGGCCCTCAACACTCCACAGACACTGCCCTCCTAAAACTCACAAATGACCTACTATCCGCAAAAGCCAAAGGACACTACTCTGTACTCCTACTTCTGGACCTTTCAGTTGCCTTTGATACAGTTGACCACCCCCTCCTCAAAAAAAAACTTTACTCCCTCATTCTTCGTGACTGTGCTCTTCGGTGGTTCTCATCCTGCCAATCCCAATGCATCTTCAGTTTCATGTACAATTCTACTTCCTCCTCTCCTCTTCCTTTCTCTGTCGGGTTCCCCCAAGGTTCTGTTCTTGGACCTCTCTTATTTTCAATCTACAACTCTTCTTGGGCCGGCCTCCCATGGCTTTCAATATCATTTCTATGCTGACAACCAAATCTACCTCTCCACCCCGCAACTCACTCCATCAGTCTCCTCACACATTATTAACTTACTAACAGACATATCTGCCTGGATGTCACACTACTTCCTCAAACTCAACTTGTCCCAAACCAAACTCATAATATTTCCTCCCACACGTGCCTCTTCCCGACTTCTCTGTCAAGAACAATGGCACAACCATCCACCCATCCCCACATGTCAGGGTGCTTGGTGTTATCCTGGACTCTGAACTCTCCTTTTGGCCCCACATCCAATCACTTTTAAAAGCTTGCCGCCTCAATCTTCACACCATCTCTAAACTGCATCCCTTTCTAACCAATGAAACCACAAAGCTCCTGAATCACTCCCTGGTCATCTCTTGCCTTGACTACTGCAACTCCCTCCTCATTGGCTTGCCTTTAAATAGGCTATCCCCCTTCAGTCCATCATGAATGCTACTGCCAGACTCATCCACCTTACAAACCGCTCAGCGTCTGCTCCCCCTCTCTGCCATTCTCTCCATTGGCTGCCACTCGCCCAACAAATTAAATTCAAAATACTAACAATAAGTTACAAAGCCATCCACAACTCTGCCCCCAGCTACATCACCAACCTAGTCTCAAAATACCAACCTAATCACCCTTTTCGTTCCTCCCAAGACTTACTGCTCTCCAGCTCCCTCATCACCTCCTCCCATATTTGCCCCCAGGACTTCTCCCGAGCCTCTCCCATCCTCTGGAATTCCTTACCCCAATCGGTCAGACTGTCTCCAAATCTATCCACTTTCAGGCGATCCCTGAAAACTTTTTTCTTCAGGGATGCCTATCCTGCCTCCATCTAACAACTGCACCTTCATTTTATTTTCTTCATCAGCTCATCCCCCACAGTTTATCTGATTTAGGTCTGGGTTGGCGCTCCCCTCGTTTTTTAAATACATGAAAGTGAAAACAGAATTTGTATATATAAAAAATTCATGTAAAAAAAATAATGTGCTAGTATGCTTAATGTGCTAGCATGCTTGATATAAGGTGAATGTTGCAAGATGCTGTGGGTGAGTACAGCTAAAATCAAGTGAATATATAAAACAGGTGATAAATCTGTAAATTAGATCAAATCCTTTTTATAATAGTATAAAAATATAATTTACTCGAGGTAGAGTCTGGTAAGAAAGTGCTTGTGCAACTAATAATTATGTGATATACGGTAAAGACCTCTCCAAGCGTTCCTTGGGTATGAAAAATATGCCAGTATCACTTAATGTGCTAGTATCACTCTGGTAGATATATCTCTGGTTCTCCCAAAAGTATATGTACCCCTTCTTAATTCAGTAATGATGCATTCTGGTGGCAATCTGCAAGTTCAACCTATTTGTGCGACCTACGTACACACGATCCCCAGTTCTCCTATTAAATTATTTATATACTGTTATAAATGCAATATATGACCAATCCTGCTTCCTTAAAAGTGTGGTTAAAGTGTCCATAAAAAGCAGTTCAACATTAAATCCTTTTGTGCGGCACTCGTGCTCCCCAACTTCCACCCTGCTTACCGGACAGCGCCACCCCACGCAGGGGTAAAACGCAGAGGCGCCTGTCCCAGGCGGGTGTAACAGGGATCCTTGGAATGATGGTTGATTTCTCCTTGTTCTCCGTTTGGTTTAATCCGGGCTCCTAGGTGGTTGGGGCTTCCCGAGGATGTGTATCCAGACGTGGTCGGTTCCTTTCACAGGTGCATCCACAATCCTGTGGCAAATGGTGGTCTCCTTTTGCGTTGTATATTCCAGGGTGTTGGTTAGTCTAAGGGTCCTCCGCTGTATATGTGATTCACATTCAGGGAAGGAATGGGAACAACTCCATAGTGTAATTCAATTATGAATGAGGTTTATTTTTAAAAAAGTCATATAAACATGCAAACCTTTGTTCAGATAATGCAAAAACACTGGAAACAAAGTAAAAAAACCCAGTCACTCCTCAACAGCCTGATGTCCAAGACACTTCTCCGCTTTGTGTGGGGTAAACACCCCTCCTGTTGATGAAGGCAAGCTTGCACTTCCTCAGTGCGGCTTGTGCGTTCCAATCTGCGGACCGGAAGTGTCTGGATGTGACCGGAAGTGACGCTGTGTGTAATCTGGTGTCACTTGACGCGTTTCGTCCAATGGACTTCTTCTGAGGTGTCACACATCAGAAGAAGTCCATTGGACGAAACGCGTCAGTTGACACCAGATTACACACAGCGTCACTTCCGGTCACATCCAGACACTTCCGGTCCGCAGATTGGAACGCACAAGCCGCACTGAGGAAGTGCAAGCTTGCCTTCATCAACAGGAGGGGTGTTTACCCCACACTAAGCGGAGAAGTGTCTTGGATATCAGGCTGTTGAGGAGTGACTGGGTTTTTTGACTTTGTTTCCAGTGTTTTTGCATTATCTGAACAAACGTTTGCATGTTTATATGACTTTTTTAAAAATAAACCTCATTCATAATTGAATTACACTATGGAGTTGTTCCCATTCCTTCCCTGAATGTGAATCACATATACAGCGGAGGACCCTTAGACTAACCAACACCCTGGAATATACAACGGAAAAGGAGACCACCATTTGCCACAGGATTGTGGATGCACCTGTGAAAGGAACCGACCACGTGTGGATACACATCCTCGGGAAGCCCCAACCACCTAGGAGCCCGGATTAAACCAAACGGAGAACAAGGAGAAATCAACCACCATTCCAAGGATCCCTGTTACACCCGCCTGGGACAGGCGCCTCTGCGTTTTACCCCTGTGTGGGGTGGCGCTGTCCGGTAAGCAGGGTGGAAGTTGGGGAGCACGAGTGCCGCACAAAAGGATTTAATGTTGAACTGCTTTTTATGGACACTTTAACCACACTTTTAAGGAAGCAGGATTGGTCATATATTGCATTTATAACAGTATATAAATAATTTAATAGGAGAACTGGGGATCGTGTGTACGTAGGTCGCACGAATAGGTTGAACTTGCAGATTGCCACCAGAATATATCATTACTGAATTAAGAAGGGGTACATATACTTTTGGGAGAACCAGAGATATATCTACCAGAGTGATACTAGCACATTAAGTGATACTAGCATATTTGTCATACCCAAGGAACGCTTGGAGAGGTCTTTACCGTATATCACATAATTATTAGTTGCACAAGCACTTTCTTACCAGACTCTACCTCGAGTAAATTATATTTTTATACTATCACATCATCACATTTCCCGTTTTATTGTTATAAAAAGGATTTGATCTAATTTACAGATTTATCACCTGTTTTATATATTCACTTGATTTTAGCTGTACTCACCCACAGCATCTTGCAACATTCACCTTATATCAAGCATACTAGCACATTAAGCATACTAGCACATGCATTTTTTACATGAATTTTTTTACATGAATTTTTTATATATACAAATTCTGTTTTCACTTTCGTTTATTTAACAAACGAGGGGAGCGCCAACCCAGACCTAAATCAGATATACCTTTACTCCCTGAGCAGGGAGGTACCACTGGAGGCAGCATACCCAGCAGCTAGCCCGTCAATATCCTAAGCGCGGAGTTCTCTCATTCTCATCCCCCACAGTTATTGCCTTTTCATATCACTTGACCCTCCCCTCCTCAGATTCCTCCTGTATTGAATTGTATTGTAATTGTACTGTCTGCCCTAATGTTGTAAAGCGCTGCGCAAACTGTCGGCGCTATACAAATCCTGTAATAATGATAATAAATAATAATAATGTATGCACACCTGTATAAGCCAGCAAGCACTGTGAGGGTCATGTTTTTGACTTCTCCAGTGCTTTTGATACCATCAGGCCAGATATCTTGGGAGAGAAGCTGGCAACCATACAGGTTGATGTTCCCCTTATGTCATGGATTGTAGACTACCTGACAGGAAGACCGCAGTATGTGCTTTTGCGTCGAATAGGGTGATCAGTAATACTGATTTCAGAAGGAGCGGTGCCAGCAGAGAGGAGGCAGATGGCCGGAGGCCTCCCGAGAGGCGACAGCTGTTTTATTTTTATATATTTTTCCGGTCCGGTGGGCATCGTGATTGACGATGGATTACATTGAGGGACACTATTTTTTTTTTTCTTTTTTTAATAAAGGACTTGTCAAAAACTGTTTCCTGTGGTTATTGCTTTTTGTAAATTTTTTGGTCAATGGGTAGGGGTACGATGTACCCGATACCCATTCACATGGGGGGGCTGGGATCTGGGGGCCCCCTTGTTAAAGGGGGCTTTCAGATTCTGATAAGCTCTCCTCCCGCAGACCCCGACAACCACAGCCCAGGGTTATCAGGAAGAGGCCCTTGTCCCCATCAACATGGAACACCCCAAAGCACTCTCCCCATGTTGAGGGCCTGGTATGGTTTAGGAGGGGGGCGCTCGATCATCCCCCCCTTTCCTGGCCTGACAGGCTACATGCTTGGATAAGGGTCTGGTAAGGATTTTGGGGGGCCCTATGTCATCTTTTTAAAAAAATTTGCCGTGGCATTCCCCTTAAAATCTATACCAGACCCAAAGGACATGGCATGGGTTTTGGGGGGACCCTATGCCGTTTTTTTTAAATGTTGGGATGGAGCTCACCTTAAAATCCATACCAGACCCAAAGGGCCTGGCATGTATTTTGGGGGGGACCCCACAACATTTTTTTTCTTAACTCTGTCATGGGGTTCCCCTTAATCACTTCAATACAGGGCCCTTTCACCTCCTTCCTGCCCAGACCAATTTTCAGCTTTTAGTGCTCTCATACTTTGAATTGCAATTACTCAGTCATGCAACACTGCAACCAAACAAAATTTTTAGAATTTTTTTTTTCCACACAAATAGAGCATTCTTTTGGTGTTACTTAATCACCACTGGGTTTTTTTTTAAAAATATACAATATAAGTAAAAGAAGAGCGAATATTTGGAAAAAAAACAAACACTTTTTTTAGTTTCTATTAAAAAATTTGCAAATAAGTAATTTCTGTTCATAAATTTGGGCCAAAATGTATACTGCTACATATCTTTGGCAAAAATAATCCAAATTTGTGGATATTATTTAGTCTGCGTGAAAGTTATAGAGTCTACAAGCTATGGTGCAAATATTAAAAAATTGTTCACACCTGATGTACTGATGGCCTCTCTAATTTCTTGAGGCTCTGAAATGTCAGGACAGTGCAAATACCCCCAAATAAGCCCTTTTTAGAAAGTAGACAGTCCAAGGTATTTAGTAAGAGGCATGGTGGGTTTTTTAGGTTGTAATTTTACACACAGTTCTTGGAAAAACACAATAAGTTATTTCTCACACACAGGATACAGTTGTGCTCATAAGTTTACATACCCTGGCAGAATGTATGATTTCTTGGCCATTTTTCAGAGAATATGAATGATAACACAAAAATATTTCTTTCACTTATGGTTAGTGTTTGGCTGAAGCCATTTATTACCAAAAATAGGGTAATTTTGTGGGTAATTCCACTGTCCTGGTGCTCCAAGACTTTCAAAAGTGTGATAGGTAGGAATGAAATTAGATGTGTAATTTATGCTCCTTGAACACCTGATGGTGCTCTCTGCATGTTGAACCTCACTATGCGGCCAGGCTGTAAAAAAGTCTCACATTGTATCGCCATACTCAGGAGGAGTAGAATGTATTTTAGGGTGTAATTGGAAGTATGCATACAGTTGTGCTCATAAGTTTACATATCCTGGCAGAATTTATGATTTCTTGGCCATTTTTCAGAGAATATGAATCATAACACAAAAATGTTTCTTTCACTCATGGTTGGTGTTTGGCTGAAGCCATTTATTATCAATCAACTGTGTTTACTCTTTTTTAAATCATAATGACAGCAGAAACTACCCAAATGACCCTGATCAAAAGTTTACATATCCTGGTGATTTTGGCCTGATAACAAGCACACAAGTTGACACAAAGGAGTTTTAATGGCTGTTAAAGGTAACCATCCTCACCTGTGATCTGTTTGCTTGTAATTAGTGTGTGTGTATAAAAGGTCAATGAGTTTCTGGACTCCTGATAAACCCTTGCATCTTTCATCCAGTGCTGCACTGATGTTTCTGGATTCTGAGTCATGGGGAAAGAAAAATAATTGTTAAAGTATCTGCAAGAAAAGGTAGTTGAACTGTATAAAACAGGAAAGGGATATAATAAGATATCCAAAGAATTGACAATGCCAATCAGCAGTGTTCAAACTCTAATCAAGAAGTGGAAAATGAGGGGTTCTGTAGAAACGAAACCACGGTCAGGTAGACCAACTAAAATTTCAGCCACAACTGCCAGGAAAATTGTTTGGGATGCAAAGAAAACCCCACCAATAACTTCAGGTGAAATACAGGACTCTGAAAACATGTGGTGGGGCTGTTTCAAGATGCACAATAAGGAGGCACTTGAAGAAGAAAGATGGGGTACATGGTCGAGCCACCAGAAGAAAGTCATTACTACGCAAATGCTACAAAGTATCCCACTTACAATACGCCAAACAGCACAGAGACAAGCCTCAAACCTTCTGACACAAAGTCATTTGAAGTGATGAGACCAAATTTGAGCTTTTTGGCCACAACCATCAACACTACATTTAGGGAGGAGTCAACAAGGCCTATCATGAAAGGTTCACCATTCCTACTGTGAAACACGGAGGTGGATCACTGATGTTTTGGGGATGTGTGAGCTACAAAGGCACAGGAAATTTGGTCAAAATTGATGGCAAGATGAATGCAGTATATTATCAAAAAATACTGGAGGAATATGTGCATTCATCAGCCAGGAAGCTGAACTTGAATATTCCAACATGACAATTATCCAAAACACAAGGCCAAGTCGACCTGACATTGGCTACTGCAGAATAAAGTGAAGGTTCTGGAGTGGCCATCTCAGTCTCCTGACCTCAATATCATTGAGCCACTCTGGGGAGATCTCAAACGTGCAGTTCATGCAAGACAGCCCAAGAATTTCCTGGAACTGGAGGCTTTTTGCAAAGAGGAATGGGCAGTTTAACTGTCTGAGAAGATAAAGAGCCTCATCCACAAATACCACAAAAGACTTCAAGCTGTCATTGATGTTAAAGGGGGCAATACACGTATTAAGAACTGGGGTATGTAAACTTTTGATCAGAGTCATTTGGGTAGTATCTGTTGTCATTATGATCTAAAAAGAGTAAACACAGTTGATTGATAATAAATGGCTTCAGCCAAACACTAACCATAAGTGAAAGAAAAGTTTTTGTGTTATAATTCATATTCTCTGAAAAATGGCCAAAAAATCATAAATTCTGCCAGGGTATGTAAACTTATGAGCACAACTGTATGCATACTTCAAATTACACCCTAAAATACATTCTGCTACTCCTCCTGAGTATGGTGATACAATGTGAGACCTTTTTACAGCCTGGCCACATAGTGAGGTCCAACTTGCAGAGAGCACCATCAGGTGTTCTAGGAGCATAAATTACACATCTAATTTCATTCCTACCTATCACACTTTTGAAGGTCCTGGAGCACCAGGAAAGTGGAATTACCCACAAAATGACCCTATTTTTGGAAAGAAAACACCTCAACGTATATTCTATGAGGCATGGGCTGCAGATAGGTACTAGGGTACTCTGATGAGCTGCAGATAAGTATAGATACTCAAGTACTCTGATGGGCTACAGATAGTTACTCAAGTACTCTGAACGGCTACAGATAGGTACTCAGGTACTCTGATGGGCTGCAGAGAGGTACTTGGATACTCTGATAGGCTGGAGACAGGTACTTGGGTATTCTTATGGGCTGGTGACAGGTACTTGGGTACTCTGATGGGCTGTAGATAGGTATTTGAGTAGTCTAATGGGCTGGAGACAGGTACTTAGATGGGCTGCAGGAGGGAGGGAGTGATCCTGCAGTTGTCATTTTGCAATGCAAATACAAATACATTTTTTTTTAATTCAGCTCTCAGCGGTGAAGCCTTAACAACCTATTGACTGTGCGCTCGGTGGGCGAACATCTCACAAAGCGTCAAGAAAGTTCAGGTATTAGACGAATACCTGAAGGGGCAATGTTTAGGCCAAACTTATACTCAACCCAAAGCATTCACCCACCCCTAGTGGTGCCTGAGCACTGTAACCCCTCATAGTTGCTCTTGCTGGGCATAGGAACAGGCCTTCTGTAAAAAATTAGAAAAAATTGAAATTACATGCACCTGTCAAACAGGTGCAGAAAAATTGTGACTTGGGCGTTGTTGGTGCCTGGACACTGTAACCCCTCACAGTTACCGTTACTGGGCGCAGGAATGGGCCCTGTTTTTAAAAATTAGAAGAAAAAAAATTTAAATAACATGCACCTGTCAAAGAAGTGCAGGAAAATTGGGCCTTGGGTGTTGGTGGTGCCCTAAACCAAAAATATTGTTGGAAGCTAGCATAATCAAGATTTAGGAATATGATAGGCAGCATAGGCAGTCCTCAAGGGATCGCAAATCCCTAGCAAATTCAATCAGTTACATCAACATCAGGTGCTTGATAGCTGCTGTTGACCCAGGACTGATTAATTTTGATAAAAGTTAGCTGGTCAATGGAGTCTGTGGACAGACGCACTCTTTTATCCATCACAAAACCTCCAGCAGCACCGAATATCCATTTGGAAGGCATGCTGGATGCAGGGCAGGCCAGTAGCTCGATTTCATATTGAGCAAGTTCTGGCCAGTGGTCCATCCTCCAGACCCAGTAACCCAGTGGATGCTCAGTTGGAAAGGTCTCCAAGTTTGCTCTTGCTCCTAGATAATCCTGCACCATATGAAGCAGACGCTGCTGAGGGTTGCTTAAACCAACAGCCCTGGGTTCTGAGGACTATAGAATTGTTTAAAGGCATCAGTCAGCCGGTCGCCTTCTCCACCACTCCTCCTCTGACCAAATGAAGCCTCAGAAACACTTTGTCCAGGAAATGGTAACCTCTCAGTGTCTGGAAAGGTGTTACACAAATTTTTCTTCAAGGCATCCTGAAGATGTTTCATCCTCTGCTCCCTCTGCGAACTTGTAACATGGATCTTACAATGGTGGTGCATATCTCTATTTTGGCACTATGGTGTTTTGTTGTGATTCATCATGCTCCCCATCTATGGTCAAGAGGTTATTATATTAGTGAGTCGTTTTTCTAATCCTTCTTTGACTATACATGATTTATGGAGAGACGAATCGTCTGAAGTAGAAGTTTTTGCAATTGTAATTGTTTATTTATTCAGTTTAGACCTAGCCCTATAACCACTCTGTGCTCGTGCAATCACTTATGAGCATACAGAGACCAATATATCCCTCCCTGTGGGAGACTTTGGTGTATGTGGCAGGTTCTGCCTCGGTGGATGTGCATGGCCCTTAGGACAGACTCTTTTCAACTCTGACTCAATAAATTGCTTTTATTGCCTCAAAATATCAAAGGTAAGAAGCCATACTTGCTAACCTTTGCCATCTGTTGGGTGCTACATCCTTTATCCTTATTTTGTACTGTTTGTCCTTCTGTTTTTCTCCTTTGCTCCAGATGTTTAGGAGGCATAATTTAAAATATCAATAGTCGGGAATTTAACATTTGTATGTTTATTTAAGCTAATAGTTGATGTACCACATATCTTGTATAAAGAAACCTCTACTGTAACTGGGTACTGACATTTTTAGGTAAAGTTGATCCAGGTTTAATCCGATTGCCTCTCGGGGAATCAGGAAGGAATTTTTCTCTCCCATTATAGCAAATTGGATCACGCTTTGCTGGGGTTTTTTGCCTTCCTCTGGATCAACTGTGGGCAGGGGCATTGCTAGGTCTACAAAAGATCTGGGGCTAGAGCCCACAGCAGCGAAGTAAAGAAAGACATATGCTTGAGCGGGCATACATGTAGTAAAATGAATAATAATAGCAATAAATATACATGTGTATGAATGTGTGTGTGTGTTTATATATATATACACACAGTCTGCATTCCAGACCGGGACATACCGGCTAATTGCAGAACTGCACCCACCTTGTAAGAGACCCGGGGCTATGGGCCCCAGACTCGGGGCTATAGCCCCAATAGCCACCCCCTAGCAACGCCTCTGACTGTGGGTGAAGGATTGTATATGGGATTATTTGGTTGTATGTGTGCGTGTATGTATATGTATATATATATATATATATATATATATATATATATATATATGTGTGGTTTTTTTTTGGTTGAACTGGATGGACTTGTGTCTTTGTTCAACCTGACTAACTATGTAACTATGTACAGCGAAACATGTCACACGGACGTGAATATGTGTAATGATGTTTCACTGAAAGGTGATCAAGCTTTGTTTGTATGAAGGCTTTTAATCTTTTGTACAAATTAAATCATGTTTTAACAGCTATTGATATTGACTGTTGAAATAGCATCTTAAAAGTCCCAGCACTCCTATCCTCTGTCCATTTTTCCACCTGAATCAAGAAGTGTAGCAATGATCCCTCTCCTTGATATCACAAATCCTTGGGTCCTTTTGCAGGCTTTGCAGAATTAGGGAGCTCATGCAGCGTAAGCTTGAGAAGGCATGAGATTCTGAGTCTTCTAGTCATGAACTACCTCCTCCCAGCCATGTACAACTTCTGGGGACTAAAAATCATCCCTTGAAAACTGCTGTATGTTATCCCCTACATCCATGCTGACACAATCCTCCTCCTCCTCTACTTTCATATGTTTGGTGGCCCCGCAGCAATGGTATGTGCATAAAGGAAAGTCCTCTTCCTCCCGCTGTTCTGCCTCAAGTGGCCTGTCCATGATTCCACAAAGCGTGTGCTCCAGAAGGAAAACTAGAGGGATAGTGTCACTGATGCGTGCATTGTCATGGCTCACCATCCTTGTGGCCTCCTCAAATGGTGACAGGACAGTGCATGCATCCTTTATCAGCAGCCACTGGCATGGCAAAAATAAGCCAAGTTCCCCTGGGCCTGTCCTTGTGCCATACTCACACAGATACTCATTGATGGCCCTCTGTTGCGTGTGCAGCCGCTGCAGCATTGCCAATGTTGAGTTCCACCTGGTGGGCATGTCTCAAATGAAGAGGTTGAGGAGCAGGTGGAATTCCCATTGAATATCATCCAGCCGAGCACTGGCATTGTATGACTGCTGGAAATGCTGCCCACCAAATTCAGGACATATGCCAAGCATGGAACATGTGTCAAGTGTCCCTGTCGGAGAGCGGAGAGAAGGTTGGTGCCATTGTCGCATGCAACCATTCCTGGCTCAAGTTGCCGTGGCGCCAAACATCTCTGAGCCTGCGCCCGCAGAGCTTACAGAATCAGAGGACAATTCAGCAGAAGCGGCATAGAGGAAGAAGAAGAGGAGGGGGTGGGGCAGACAGATGTGGCAGAATCACCACCAGCTTTTTTGAGGCGTGGTGGCGGAACAAGCTCCAGCATTGAACCCTGTCCTGTATCCTTCCCAGCTGCCAACAGATTTACCCAGTGTGCCGTGAAGGAAATGTAACGTCCCTGGCCATGCCCGCTGGACCATAAGTCAGCAGTAATGTGAACCTTGCTGCTGACTGTCCTGCCAAACGAGGTCAAAACATTGCCTTCTGCATTATGGTACACAGCTGGAATGGCCTACATGAAAATACATTTCCTTTTGGAACCTGCCACTGTAGTATAGCATATTCCGCAAATTTACGAAAGGGAGCAGAGTCTACCAGATGAAAAGGCAGCAGTCGTATTGCTAGCAATTTGGCCAAGCAAGCATTTTTTTATTGTTCAGCAACTGGGGTAGCAATATTTGCTTGGTGAAATCAACAGGTGGTGAACTGCTTGCAGATTGGGTGGCTGTGGCACCCGTTGCTATACCATCATTCCTCTCAGTGGAGGTTTTTGAGAAGACTTGAGGTATTGTAGGAGTAGAGATCCCAGATGAGGAGCAAGGAGAAATCTGCATTTTTTTATGATGTGGGTCTTTCAGGTTCTGTTGCCAAGGGACTGCATGGCAGGTCAGCATATGTCTTGTCAAGCATGTGGTGCCCAAGCAGCTGGTGTTCTGGCCACACTTGATCTGCTTCAGACAGAGCGGTCTGCTGCACATGTGTTGAAAAAAGCCCACACCAATAAACTTTTGGAAGTCTGCGGGGAGTCAGCAGTGCCCTGCACCTGTGGAGCTCTGTGCTGTGATGCAGTCAGGTAGCTGCCCTTAAGCCGGCCCCTGGAAGACATGCTGCCTCATTGGAGTTGTGCCCTTCCCTCCTCACTATCTTCCTCTGTTCTCTCAGGCACCCAAGTACAGTCAGTGACCTCATCATCCCCTCTCTCCTCGTCACTGGAGCAAACTTGGCAGTATGCTGCAGCTGGGGGAACATGACTGCTAGTTTCTTGTCCGTCATTGGCACCCCCTCTCTCTAGGCTCACGTTACTCCCTCCCTTAATCTGGGAACCAACATCGGAGCATTCAAATTGCTGTGCATCCTCCATCACCATGTAACTGACACTATGATTGAATCATTTGGCTGATTCCTCCATGCACGGAAGGAGTGGCTGTGGACAAGGAGCGGGTGGAATAGGCTGCTTTGGCAGCTGCGGTGGTAAGCAAACTTGTATGAGCCTGTGTGACAGAGGACGAGGAGGATGAGGATGGCTTAGATATCCACTCCACCAACTCCTCTGCATATTGTTGCTCAATAACACAGCCAGCAGCGGAAAAAGAGGACAATCATGCCCCGCCTGCAGAGGATGCACCATGTCCGCCACCACCACTTTTCACTGTAGACACAGAGGCTGCTTGCCCTCATTTAGTGGCATGTGACTGTCTACCTCTCCTTGATGGCCTTTCGAACATGATGGGGATTTTTATGGAGGATTTTTATAACTTTTTATTCTAGAGTGTGGGGTGGGAATATGGTGCTTGGGTGCAATACTTTTGTGCTTGGTGCACTATAAACCATTGTATTATAGTTTTTTTTTTAATAAAGAAAATGAGGGTGCGGCAATTGTGGAGAATAGTTTTTTTTTACTGCTGCTGCAAAAAAAAAACTAAAATAAAATAAATGTAAAAAAATATTAAGAAAGGCCAAAGAAAAAACAAACAGTGGTGATGCAGAAGGAAGACCACCTGCGACTCAGAAGAAGGAACAGCAATTATGGAGAAATCTTTTTTTGCTGCTGCTGGGGGAAAAAAATTCAAAAAGCCAGGAAAAGAAAAAAAGGAAACCAGAAAGAGGAAAAACTGAAGGGGCGACAGCCAGGGCTGTCTTAATAGCATTATGGGCCCCTGGGCAAAGTAATGTAGTGGGGCCCCCTACCAGCGTGCTCCAATTTATGCACCTACTCTCAAGAGTTAAAGTATGACTAGATTATAGAATTAAGCATATTATTAGCACTTTCAATAAAAAGTGATTTTAAACAATAATAAAACATGCCATAAATCAAAGACTAATCAACACAAAGCACACAGTATGGGTGGAGTCAGAAGGGCACAGTACAATGGGAGTCAGGAGGGCACAGTACAGGTTCTGGGATGCTGCCCGGGACACCTCCATCCTGGGACAGCTTAGTAAAAAGCATGACTATCCCAGCAAACAAGTCAAGACAGTTGACAAGTATGATGTAATGCAAGGTTATCATGGGGCCCCCATGCACCTGGGGCCCCTGGGCACTGCCCAGGAGTGCCCATGCATTAAGACAACCCTGGGGAGAGCAATTATGCCCTAAATATTCTTAATGCTGCTGCGCCGCCAAAATATATATATATATATATATATATACCACTTATGTGCTGACGCAGGATGAATAACATCTGCGGAGGGGGAGTACTAATAATGCAGCAACAGAACCTGATACTGCAAAAAAAAAAATGATAAAAAAAAATGTGATCAGTGGTGACACAGACAGATTGCACACACCCACACTTCAGTAACACCACAACACTGTGTTATTCACACTACTCTACACTGTGTTATACACACTGCACTGCACTGTATTATATACACTAACCTGAACGCACAATCCACTAACTACCTGCCTAATCTTTTCTCCACTAACACACACTACGCACGGCTGCCGAGTAAGCAGCCTTATATAGTGTGGGGTATGGACTTTGGCCAATCATGGCTCTCACAGTACATTGCGCTGTGATTGACCAAAGCATACAGATCAGGTGCATGCTTTGGCCAATCAGCAGAAAACAACGCACTGCGAGATTGCGGTGCATTATGGGGCGACGGGCAAATATCCTGCCGAGCGCCCGTTTGTTTGTGTGTTCAGCAAACAAGCGAACACACAATGTTTGAGTCAAACTTACGTTCGACTCAAACATCCAGCCCATCGCCAATTATGAATATGCAAGACACTCTAATGGAAATAAGAGCACTCTCTCTCTGGAAGCTACATGCTTACATTTGTCCAAAGCTTTTAGATTTAAACCCGGATAGCAAGCATAACTTGCCACAAATTCGTGGCAGTGCTGAATTGTAAGTCTGGTAACTTGCTGCACATTTTCACTGGCAATTTGTACACTTGCAGTGCACTTGAAGCACAAGTTCTAGTTGACACTTTTCCAATTTGTAGAAAATTTGCATGGCAAGTCTCTAGCAAGACCAAAGTTGCATTGGTGAGTCTGCAGCAAGAGCTCTGCAAGTTTACCTAATGAAAATTCAGTCACAGTGCCCCCTGTGGTGGGATGACTATTGCACAACATAACTGAAGCAGAACTTGCAAAATTGCAGAATGCTTGAAAAGAAAGTTGATCTGGAGTCATGCAATGTGGACTTGCTACAATTGTACATTAAACTTCTGAAGCCTGGCAAGTCTAGCAATAGCTTAGCAAGTCATTTCCAAATTTGAAGCACAATTGCTTGCTATCTGGGAAGGGTCGTTTGGTGGTCCCCATTGAAGATCAGCTTACCAGTATGTTTGGAAGACTATCTGCGGGATAAAATCCATCCTTGAACAGCCCAACTTTTTGGATGCATATTGTATGTAGGTGTAGCACTACCCCCACAGGGGTTGCAACAAGCATTTTCCACTTTCATCCAGACACAAGGAACAGTCTTTGAGCTTGGTTTTTGTTGTTTATTAGGGGTGATAACTTGGATGGGAGATAGGAAATATGAGATGCCCAACTTGACTGCAACAACAAACAGGGACAATCTTCCTTCCTATGTGCACGATCCTGAAATTGTCCTCCTTCCTGGACACTGACAGTCTCTGATAATCAAAAAATGCAAAAGCCCCATAACCACTTCAGCCCGGAAGGATTTCACACCTTGGGACCAGAGCACTTTTTGGGATTTGGCACTGCGT
The DNA here is from genome assembly GCA_018402905.1 of Glandirana rugosa. Lineage (NCBI taxonomy): Eukaryota > Metazoa > Chordata > Amphibia > Anura > Ranidae > Glandirana > Glandirana rugosa. The sequence goes on along the minus strand of BLSH010192998.1, from coordinate 122,573 downwards.
CGCTTTAACTGACAATTGTGCGGTTGTGTGGCGTTGTAGCCAAACAAAATTTGCGTCCTTTTTTTCCCACAAATAGAGCTTTCTTTTGGTGGTGTTTGAGCCCCTCTGCATCATTTCTGATCGCTGCTATGAATAAAAAAAGAGTGGCAATTTTGCAAAAAAAACATTTTTTCTTACTTTTTGCTAAAATACAAATCCCAAAAAAAAAATAAAGACTTTTTTTCATCGGTTTTGGCCGATTTATATTCTTCCTCATATTTTTGGTTAAAAAAAATCGCAATCAGCGTTTATTGATTGGTTTGCGCAAAAGTTGCTGCATTTACAGATGCTGAGAATTCATTTCTGGGGTTTTTTCCTTTTTTTTTTTTTTATTAGTAATGGCGGCGATCTGCGATTTTTATCGGTACTGCTATATTGCAGCGGACATGTCGGACCATTTTGACACTTTTTTGGGACCATTGGCATTTATACAGCAATCAGTGAAGACTAAAATCAATTGATTAAAAGGTTGGGACTTTATATGACACACGTGTGGGAATGATACAACAAAAGATGGATCATGATAGAAAATTTAATGTAATAAAATTTCATAAACAACATAGTAAGGGTGTGCACACAGTATATTTCAGGGTTGGAAAATTAGTTAACTAAAATCAGAAGTGACTAACGACATATTTACGGTTACCAGGGTTTTTTCACAGTTTTACCAGGCTGTACAGGCGACGTTATATCGTCATGGCTATTTTTAGCGTCTAGCGGCGGTAATGATTATTTTTTTTTTTTTTCCTTTTTTGGGGTCTTTACTTAAGAGTCGTAGACATTTACGTCGTTGAAAACGCGTTTGGTTAGTTATTTGCGACTAACGCTAAAAAAAATTGGTTTTTATACTCCTTCTTATATTTAGCCGGTTTTGGCTACTTTTT
>BLSH010192998.1:107112-119760 GCA_018402905.1 Glandirana rugosa | reverse complement strand
AACTTCTCCACAACAGTATCTCGGACCTGCCTGGTGTGTTCCTTGTTCTTCATGATGCTCTCTGCGCTTTAAACGGACCTCTGAGACTATCACAGTGCAGGTGCATTTATACGGAGACTTGATTACACACAGGTGGATTCTATTTATCATCATTAGTCATTGAGGTCAACATTGGATCATTCAGAGATCCTCACTGAACTTCTGGAGAGAGTTTGCTGCACTGAAAGTAAAGGGGCTGAATAATTTTGCACGCCCAATTTTTCAGTTTTTTATTTGTTAAAAAAGTTTGAAATATCCAATAAATTTCGTTCCACTTCATGATTGTGTCCCACTTGTTGTTGATTCTTCACAAAAAATTACAGTTTTATATCTTTATGTTTGAAGCCTGAAATGTGGCAAAAGGTCGCAAAGTTCAAAGGGGGCCGAATACTTTCGCAAGGCACTGTACATTTGTCCAAAGCTTTTAGATTTAAACCTGGATAGCAAGCATAACTTGCCACAAATTTGTGGTAGTGTTGAATTGTAAGTCTGTTAACTTGCTGCACATTTTCACTGGCAATTTGTACACTTGCAGTGCACTTGAAGCGCAAGTTCTAGTTGACACTTTTCCAATTTGTAGCAAATTCGCATGGCAAGTCTCTGGCAAGACCAAAGTTGCATTGGTGAGTCTGCAGCAAGAGCTCTGCAAGTTTACCTAATGAAAATTCAGTCACAGTGCCCCCTGTGGTGGGATGACTATTGCACAACATAACTGAAGCAGAACTTGCAAAATTGCAGAATGCTTGAAAAGAAAGTTGATCTGGAGTCATGCAATGTGGACTTGCTACAATTGTACATTAAACTTCTGAAGCCTGGCAAGTCTAGCAATAGCTTAGCAAGTCATTTCCAAATTTGAAGCACAATTGCTTGCTATCTGGGAAGGGTCGTTTGGTGGTCCCCATTGAAGATCAGCTTACCAGTATGTTTGGAAGACTATCTACGGGATAAAATCCATCCTTGAACAGCCCAACTTTTTTGGATGGATATTGTATGTAGGTGTAGCACTACCCCCACTATCCCCACAGGGGCTGCAACAGGCGTTTTCCACTTTCATGCAGACACAAGGAACAGTCTTTGAGCTTGTTTTTTGCTATTTATTCGGGGTGATAACTTGGATGGGAGATAGGAAATATGAGATGCCCAACTTGACTGCAACAACAAACAGGGACAATCTTCCTTCCTATGTGCACAATCCTGAAATTGTCCTCCTTCCTGGGCACTGACAGTCTCTGATAATCAAAAAATGCAAAAGCCCCATAACCACTTCAGCCCGGAAGGATTTCACACCTTGGGACCAGAGCACTTTTTGGGATTCGGCACTGCGTCGCTTTAACTGACATTTGTGTGGTTGTGTGGCGTTGTAGCCAAACAAAATTTGCGTTCTTTTTTTCCCACAAATAGAGCTTTCTTTTGGTGGTGTTTGAGCCCCTCTGCGTCATTTCTGATCGCTGCTATGAATAAAAAAAGTGCGACAATTTTGCAAAAAAAACATTTTTTATTACTTTTTGCTAAAATGCAAATCCAAAAAAATATATAAAAACATTTTTTCATCGGTTTTGGCCGATTTACATTCTTCCTCATATTTTTGGTTAAAAAAAAATCGCAATCGGCGTTTATTGATTGGTTTGCGCAAAAGTTGCTGCATTTACAGATGCTGAGAATTCATTTCTGGGTATTTTTCTTTTTTACTAGTAATGGCGGCAAATCTGCAATTTTTATCGGTACTGCTATATTGCAGCGGACATGTCGGACCACTTTGACACTTTTTTGGGACCATTGGCATTTATACAGCGATCGGTACTATAAAAATGCACTGATTACTGTGTAAATGCCATTAGCAGTGAAGGGGTGAACCTGGAGGTGGCGCTCTAAGGGTTAACTGTGTTCCCTCATTGTGTTCTAACTGTATGGGGGCTGAGCTGGCACGGGGAGAGGAGTGATCATGGCTTCTATACACAGGAAACCAGCAATCACATCCCTTCCCACTCTGTCAGAACGGAGATCCGTGTTTAAATACACAGACCTCCATTATTTCACTGCGTGGGGGGCCATCGCGGATAGCCGGCAGCGATTGAGTCCACCCTACCCGCTCCCTGCCCCCCCCCCTGTACACAGTGAGTGTGCCTTTCGTGATAACGAGCCATCTTGCCGCCGTCAAGCTGCGGCGGGCTGTCGCCAGGTGGTTAAGGACTAGGAACTCTAGTTCTCTTAGAAAGTAGTACAATGCATTGTGGGCTGCATACCGGAGTATTGCCAACTCCACTGTAGACAATGATCCCAGCTCTACTGCCTGCAGGAACTACCAGTCCACCTGGCTGCCTCTTCACCAGCTCCACCCGACTGCTACTGAAGATCTCCCAGGGAAAGGGAAAGGATAAGCACAACACTGTCTTCCTGAAAGGCTTGATACTTGTGTCAGTCTCTCCCCTCTGTGAATCCCAGGGTGTGGTAATGTACTCACATTGTCCTCCTTGCTGCTTCTTAGGCAAGATTCCTTTCAAAGCACACTGCTGTCAGGATCCTCCCAAGCCAGCCCATGCTCCAGCCTGAGGCAGAGCCCCCCCAGACACAGGGGCCCCCCTCCAAGGCCACTGACATTCTCCTCAGCATTCCATCTTTCACCTGACCCCCATGCTGGACTCATATTTAAGGGCTGGCTTAGCCCCCCAGCTAGGCCCACTGCCTGGGGATTGGCCAAGTTCCCCTAAGTATGCAGATCAATCCTCCTGGCCTCCGCCCACTAACTTCTACAATTGTCTCCAAACTTCTAGAACCAGGGGGAGGCACCAGAGACCTACCTGCCTGTATGAGTCATCCAGCCTGACCTGCAGTACACCCTGACGTAGTTTAGATTCACAAGTTAACTATGAGTCAGAACAAAGATTTGCCTACAGTGACACCAGTAGCACACTAGAGGGTGCTACAGTACATAAGCAATGTGGGACATATGCCACTTGTCAGATATTAATAAGTATTCTTGAATGTGGTGCGTTCATCTAATGCACCAGGGGCGGCCCATGCATTGAGGGCACACGGGAGCAGCTCCCCTTAACATCTCCTCCGCCCCCTATCAATGCGCCCAGTCCCTTTCAGGATGCCGGACGCATGAATTACAATTGCATGGATAGGCGGGGAGTGTGTATTTTGAAGCGCATGATTAGAGCCAAAGGCTCTAATAGGCTTCAAAATAGGGTGGGCTCAGGGTGCAGAGAGTGCGCCCCAATCCCACCCAATTGTGTGACCATAGTGAATGAATTTTCACTATTTTCACACTACGCTCCTCCCCGCCAATCAGGAGACAGGTCTGTGAGACCTGTTTTTCGATTGGCCAAAGCGCCAGGCGATCCTCTTGGATGCCTGGCGCTAAGGAATTAGACACAGCATGGAGCCGGAACAGGCACCTCCGCCGCTGTTGCTCTGCCAGGAGAGGAGAGGACCCAGCCACAGTAAGTGCGGGAGTCTGGACCTTCCGCGGGGCGGGGGGTTAACCCTTCAGTGTTACTGCCAGCCGTGATATCCCCCCCCTTGGTTGACCGAGTGCCACGCTTGCGGGGGGGGGGGGGGGTTGCGGCTTCCCTTCAGTGTTAATTCACCCAACCCCTTCCCCCGCTGGCAAGACACTTGGTCGGGGGGGGGTCTGCTTGCTGGTTATTGCCACCCCCCTCCCAAAAAAACTGCCAGCCGCCACTGGAACGTGCCACATTGTATTAATTATATCAAGCCTATTCTAGAAAGGGTGTTGATTGCTCATCTTTCACCTTGTATAGCTTTCATTTTATTCTACATGGCCTCTGCTTTCAAAAAATATGTCATGTTCTGGGTTTTAAATAATTTTATAGCAAAAAAATGAAGATTTTACATGTGTGCAAAAATGAAAAAAATGTTCTAGAGGTAAATTGATTAAAAAATTAAAATGTAAACAAAATATTCTCCCTCCTATACACACTAACTTCAGCCCTAATAAAGTGCAATTTACATACACCAACTGGATTAGATTCACAATTTAGCACCAACAGTGCCAAAACCTATAAACAAAATTCACAGTGCACAATACAATGTAAAACATTAAAGTGATTGTAAACTCTCTCATATACCCAGTGAAGTGACTATCCTCAGGTGATACACTGAGATTAAACAAATCCTCCTACATAGGTTTTACTTGTTTACCTGCAGTCTTCTCTTACCTACACCACTTCAAAAGGGCAGAATTGTGTTAAAATCCTTCTCCGTCTATTAATATCACATGGGGGGCGGAGAGCTGCAGTTACACTGTGTGAGAGCTGATTTGAGGAAAGGCACACACCCCTTTCCACACAGCAAACAGCAGCGAAGGAAGTATACAGAGCGGTGTTTCTGAATAGACCAACTGTGTGCTGAGCTCCCCCCCTGTCACAAATTTATCTCTGGTGTCTGGAAAACTAAGTTCTCAGAAATGACACATGCTGATAACAGAGGAACGAAGCACCAGAGAGGAACAACACTTAGAGCTTTGGAGAGAGATAAGTAAACACTACGGATATATGTGCTTTGTTCAGATTTCATGACTGAGGTTTACAACCACTTTAAGTGTGAGTACTAATTTTCTTTTAATTTTTTTCAAACATCTACCCATGTGATTATACTGTATATAAATACTCAATTTTTTTTTATAAACCAATGCACCCATAAATAACACGTATTGCTTGAATACAATGTATCAATACACACAGAAACGTCTTTATCAACACACAGTTCCAGTGTATCCTTTTTCTTCTTCTCCACACAATAATCACTTGTAAATCCACAGCAAAAACCTTTGTGTCCCTCACACCAGTGCTGTCCTTAATCTCTCACCAGAGTTAGTTGACCTTTACCTCAGTAAGTTCTAAAGCTGTCAAGGTCTGGATCTGAACCTGCAACCTCTGCGGTGTCTGGCTGCAGCTCGCTGTGTTACATGAGATGCGGGACAGCTCCCTGCCTGATTCCTTGGACAATCTCTCTTTGTACCTTGTTTCTGATGAACCTTGAACTTTTTGTTCCTCCCATGAACTTCCTGATTTGAAGTAGAACTAAAGGATTTTTTTACTTTTTTTTTAGTTTTGGATGGAGTGGAGAGGGATTTGAAGCGCTTATCAGTTTTTATTGCTGTCTGTGCCCCCTGTTGGGGAAATTCCCCCTCTCTATTGGTCCTTTTTACCATTATCATTGATAGTGAAAATAAAAGAAAATCCCACATTTTGGGTTGTTCCCAGAAAAGTAATAGAGAGGGAATCTGTGGAATTTATTTAATTTGTAGGAATTTCCTCTCATTTCCTGTTTGGTTATGAGACATGAAGTGAGGGGAAATCTCTGCAATGGGAATGACAATTACTCAGTCATACTGCACTGTACTCATATGATATTTTTGTCTTTTTTTCACACAAATAGAGCTTTCTTTTGGTGGTATTTAATCACCATTGGGGTTTTTATTTTTTGCGCTATAAATGGAAAAAGACCAAAAATGTTGTAAAAAAAAATGCATTTTTCTTTGTTTCTGTTATAAAATTTTCCAAATTAGTCATTTTCTCCATACATTTTGGCCTAAATTTATACTGCTGCATATCTTTGGTAAAAATAACCCAAATTAGTGGATATTATTTGGTCTTTGTGAAAGTTATAGAGTCTACAAGCTATGGTGCCAATCATTGAAAATTGATCACACCTGATATACTGGCGGCCGATCTCATTTCCTGAGACCCTAAGGGCCGGTTCACACTGTAGCGAGGCGGAGCGGCGCGACTTCGCGGCCCGTTCACATCTAGGCGAATTGTCAGGCGACTTGAGTCGCCTGACAATTCGCCTCAATGCTGTGCAAATGGGACCGTTCTAATAGGAGCGAATCGCTTCGCTCTGCATTAGAAAAATAGTCCCTGCACTATTTTTAGGGCGATCTCAGGCGGCTTGCATTGACTTCTATGATAGAAGTCTCCTAGCAAGCCGCTTTGAGATCGCCAGGAGCGCCGCTCCGCGCCGCTCCGCCTCGCTACAGTGTGAACCGGCCCTTAGGCTCGGTTCACACTGGTGCGAACTCTACTGCGAATTTAAGCCGTTGCGATAGATTAAATTCGCAAGTCATCTCCAGTAACATAGTGTTCTATCAGGGCAGTTCACATAGATGCGTTGCAAATCTAATCCCTGGAAAAAAAGGGTCCTGTGCGAGTTTGATCCCTGTGCGATGCTGTGCGTTGCGAATTCAGCTCCATAGACTACAATAGAACACGGATTGAAAACGCAATCTCCCATTCACATAACTGCGATAGCTTCCCCCTCCAACTCCAGCTTCAGCTTTGCAGTAGATTCGCACCAACACATGTAGAAATCACACTTTTTTCTGAACTGAAAAAACTCGCATCTCAGTCGTATTAAATTCACAGAAAATTTGCACTGCGGCAGTGTGAACCCAGCCTTAAGCTGGATACACACTATCCAATTTTCTTCAGATTTACCAAAACCATATAATATGAGGTCAAACCTTAGGAATTTCAATTTTTATGTAATCAGGCAGGCCATTGCATTACATGGTTTTGGTAAATCTGACAACAAAAGTTGGATAGTGTATATGGGGTCTAACAAGCCAGGAAAGTACAAATACCCCCCAAATGACCCCTTTTTGGAGAGTAGACATTCCAAAGTATTTAGAAGGAGGCATGGCAAGTTTTTTGAAGTTGTAATTTTTTCCACAATTCTTTGCAAAATGAATATTTTTTTCTGTTTTTTTTCCACAAAATTGTCATATTAACAGGTTATTTCTCACACCCAGCATATGCATACCACAAATTACACCCCAAAATACATTCTACTACTCCTGCTGAGTATGGCGATACCACATGTGTGACACTTTTACACAGCCTGGCCACATACAGAGGCCTAACATGCATGGAGCACCCTCGGGTGTTCTAGGGGCATACATTTCAAATCTAATTTGACTACCTATTACACTATTGTGAGGCACTGTAGTGGCACTAATGGGCGCTGTAGTGGTACAGATGGGCACTGTAGTGGCATGGATGTGTTACGGATGGAAACTGATGTGGTATGGATGAGGCATAAATGAGCACGAATGGGGGTGGATGAGCCGTGGATGGGGATGACTGAGCACGGATGGGGATGGCTGAGCACGGATGGATGGGTGAGCATGGATGGGGATGGCTGAGCACTGATGGGTGGGTGAGCATGGATGCATGGGTGAGCACGGATGGATGGGTGAGTACGGATGGATGGGTGAGCACAGATGCATGGGTGAGCATGGATGCATGGGTGAGCATGCATGGATGGGTGAGCACAGATCGATGGCGGAGCATGGATGCATGGCTGAGCACGAATGCACGGGTGAGCACAGATGCATGGCTGAGCACAGTTGCATAGCTGAGCACGAATGCATGGGTAAGCACAGATGGATGGGTGAGCACGGATGGATGCCAGAGCACGGATGTATGGGTGAGCATGGATGGATGGATGAGCATGCATGGGTGGGTGAGCACGGATGCATGGTTGAGCATGGATGCATGGGTGAGCACGGATGGATGGGTGAGCACAGATGGATGGCGGAGCATGGGTGAGCATGGATGCATGGGTGAGCATGGATGCATGGGTAAGCACGGATGCATGGGTGAACACAGATACATGGGTGAGCACGGATGAGGCTGGATGGGTGAGCACGGCTGGATGGGTGAGCACGGATGCATGGGTGGGCATGGCTGGATGAGTGAACACGGAAGCATGGGTGAGCATGGCTGGATGGGTGAACACGGATGCATGGGTGAGCACGGATGGATGAGCTTGGATGCATGGGTGACAGATGAGGCTGGATGGGTGAGCATGGCTGGATGGGTGAACACGGATGCATGGGTGGATGGGTGAACACGGATGTATGGGTGAGCACACATGCATGGGTGACGGATGAGGCTGGATGGGTGAGCATGGATGAGGCTGGATAGATAAGGCTGGATGGATAAGCATGGATGGATGGATGGATGGGGGGGGGTCCCAGACTGGCACATAGCAGTGCTGTGGGTACTTCAGATCCTGCCCACAGCTCTGATGCTACTAATCTCTGCCCCCTCTCCTCTCACACTGCACCGATTGGTGCGGAGAGGGAAGAGACAAGCTGGATATCCGCCGGCTTGTTTACATCTGATCGATCCGTCATTTTATGGAGCGATCACGTGGTAAACTGCTGCTGCGAGTGGCCATTTACCGCGATCCGTGATACGCCGGATCTCCCAGACCTAGCATGCAGGAGCGAGATTCTGGGAAGATGTTATGGTACGCCCTCCCAGAATAATGGATCCACCTTGCGGCCGTGTATTTACAATTACACGGTCGGCAAGTGGTTAAGCCATGTCTCTCCACTTTCTGTTTGCCAGATTATTGTACTCTTCTCTAGCCAATATCTTGCTCCTTTCCTTCCTGCTGCCATCTATATTTTACCAAACTTTGCTCCTGCTTGTTCCTTACCTGCTATAGAGTATCTGCTACTGGAGCCTGGCTTGTTAACTCCTGGTGGAACGATCCTGGGGTCTGTGACCTGGTACAGCAAAACCCATCTCTACTGTGACAGACCCAGCCAGGACAGAGGCTTTTTGAGAGGACTGTAGGGTGGCCTCTTACCCACTGATTATGGGCCCTGGCTTTTAAGGGAACACTACTCTTTTGGAGGTGTATGCCTGGGGGACCCTTGGAATGGTCTTGTTTCAGATTCAAGTTGATGTCTCCCCAGAATACACAGACTCTGGGAATATAGGCCCAGGGTCTATGTTTAGGGTTCAAATGCCCCATTACCAACAATGACTGCTTCAGACTGTGAGACTCAAAATAGATGTTAATATCATCAGCTCAAAGTAACACGATTCTGCAGTATCCTGATATAATCTGTTTAACCACTTGCAGACCGCCGACCGGCGTCTGACGGCAACAAAGTGGCTGGATATCGCAAACCGCCGCAATATGACGGCGGCTGCGAGATCCCGCACTGTGAGCACATGCACGCCGCCGGAGGCGCGCTCGCTGTGTTCCGGGGGAACCAGGGAGCGGGTAGGGCGGACTCGATCGCCGCCGGCTACCTGCGATGGCTCCCCCCGCAGTGAAAGAACGGAGGTCCGTGTATGTAAACATGGATCTCCATTCTCATAGAGGGGGAAGGGCGGTGATCACAGGCTTCCTGTATATGGAAGCCGTGATCACTCCACTCCCCCTGCCAGCCCAGCCCACATACAGTTAGAACACGCCCAGGGAACACAGTTAACCCTTGGAGCGCCCCCTCCAGGTTAACCCCTTCACTGCCAATGGCATTTACACATTATTACAGTAATCAGTGCATTTTTATAGCACTAATCGCTGGATAAATGCCAATAGTCCCAAAAAACTCAAAATGGTCCAACATGTCCACCGCAATATCACAGTACCGCTAAAAATCGCAGATCGCCGCTATTACTAGTAAAAAATTAAAAAAATATAAAAACTCCATAAATTAATTATCATCCGTAAATGTGGCAACTTTTGCGCAAACCAATCAATAAACGCCATTTTGTGATTTTTTTTTACCAAAAATATGAGGAAGAATATAAATCGGCCAAAACCGATTAATAAAAAGTTTTTTATATATATATTTTTTTGGATTTGTCTTTTAGCAAAAAATAAGAAATTTGGGGTTTTTTTGCAAAATTTTTGCTCTTCTTTTGTTTATAGCGGTGATCAGAAATGACGCAGCGGTGATCAAATACCACCAAAAGAAAGGTCTATTTGTGGGAAAAAAAGGACGCAAATTTTGTTTGGGTACAACGTCGCATGACCGCGCAATTGTCAGTTAAAGCGACGCAGTGCCGAATCACAAAAAGTGCTCTGGTCCTAAAGGGTGAAATCCTTCCGGGACTGAAGTGGTTGTGTTATGTATGTGTCAAGTGTATTTCTCCCATTGTTAACCGAATCACCTATTGTTTCTGTTTGTCTGCTAGTACTGTGCCCCTTCCATCTAGGTTGGTTTATGTGACTAGTTAATTATATCACTGTCAGCTATTAGTTGCTAGAGGTGGATTAGCATATAGTATGTTCTTTAGTTATGTTAATTATATTCATGTATACAGTTTCCTTTGAATATGATAATGTGATCAGGCTCATCTGATCTTGTGCACTATAAGTTCTGTGTGAGCTTTCAGATAAACAGTTCCAGCTCTCATATAAGCTACTGTCAGCTAGTCTTGTATGCTATGCAATATACAGCTATAATATCTGGTTCCCATGTCCAGACTGGAGGAAACGGTATACTGACAGAACCTAAGCGGGTACTGGACGGTTCTGTTACATCCACCATCAGGAGCTCTGATGAAGCCCAGCCAGCCCTTGGACCCCATGCCTCAGGTGAGTCCATGTCATCTGCCAAGGAACCTGCTTGTGTAGTTATCCTGCTGGTTGGTGGGAGGCTCTGACCCCTGACTGTGACAATTGTGCATGTTATTGATATCTGGAACAATCTCCTCTTCCCTCCGTGTTCATAATTCACTCCGCACCTCCTGGGAGTACCAAAGAGACGAAAGTACTCGAAATTGTGTTTCATTGTTAACCCCTTGAGATCCGCGCTATTGCCAAAAGACGGCTCCAGCGCAGATCTCAATTTCCGGGTGGACGTCCTCCCGTGCACGAGCCGATGCGTGCCCCATGCTGGCCGCGTGCAGCGCGCTCTGTGATCACTGAGTCCATGGGACTCGGCTGATCACAGATCGGAGTAAGAGGGCAGTCCCGCCCCCTTACTACGTGATCAGCTGTCAGCTAATGACAGCTGATCACATGATGTAAACAGAAGCCGTTGATCTTTTTTTCAGCATGAGGGGAAAAAGAAGCCGATCACCGGCTTCTGTCAGAAGGACATCTGTCCCTCACACAGAGAGCCATGGATGGCTCATCTGTGCACACCAGAGCCACCTGTCAGTACCCACCAGAGCCACCTACCAGTGCCCACAGTGCCACCTACCAGTGCCCACAGTGCCAGTATGCAGTGCTGTTGATGTGGAGCTGTCCCCCTCTAGTGTTGGCTTGGACTCCATGTTTCATTTCCTAAAAACAGAGCCTAGAGCAGAGCAAAGCATTGTGAGATGTGCAGTTCAGAATGTTGCAGGACTGGCCTGAACTACAACCACCAGATTGCCGTGAGAGAACAACAGGTTGTTGTTGGGAGAGGTTATAAAGGGGCTGGTCGAGGCCTAGATCGCTTTCTTGGGACACCTGTCATCAGGAACTCTCTGTGCCGGTGTAAGCTGTGGCCGAGTCACGGCCTGCATAGGAGAGTGTTATACAATGGCAATCAGAGGGACATCTGTAGACACCACCGCTTCCTATCTACTGCAGTCTGGAGGCTGTTCTTGATCCTTCATAGCTACCTGCATTTCAGATTCGGGAGGGCGGCGGCACGGTGTGATGGAGGTCAGACTCCATTCCCTATGCCAGGATCCAGAGGCAGATCCTGAAAGAACCATCATTATCTGTATCGCTACCAGCAACTTCAGTTATTCTATCGGTGAGCGGGCACCTGCCCATTTAATCCTATAGACATTGCATACAGACACCATTGTCTCTGCCCACATTTCTGAAACTGGTAGTGCTACTGGATGAAAGTTCATTCAATTCCATAGATATTGTTTGCGTGCTTTGCACACATCCCTGCCATCTGTACTGTAGTCCTACTGGATAAAATACTATTGAATCAACATATATGGTGACCATTTGTGCTTAGGTTACACAGGAAAAGTCTGAAATCTATGGGTTAACCACATACCAGCTAAATCTGCTCTGCTGTACCATCAAGGATTATTCCACCCACCTTAATTTAAGTGTGAGCTGAAGATCTGCTGGATTCTGAGGGATTACCATTAACCCCTTTTAACCTCTCCTCATTTTCACAAGTGACTAGTGCTGTTTAACATAAGGGGTCTGCTCTCATTTCTCTGGAACTCTGCTTAAAGGAGCTAGCCAATTTAAGCACAACAGTTTGCTGAATGCTTTGTCAGTTGTTTTGATGTTAAGTGCCTGTGGGCTGAGGAGACAGAAAGGAGTGGTCTGACATAGTTCCATTAAGTGTCGGCCCCCTACCTCTCCTGCTGCCTGTTCACATAGGCCACAGTGAGCAAATAGGGTTGGATTATACTGTGTTTCTTTGCATTCTATCTTGCTAACCAAAATCCTTAGATTAGGGTGACCAGACGTCCCCGATTTCCGGGGACAGTCCTCGGATTGGGGATACTTTCCCTGGAGACTGTCTGTCCCCAAAAGTGTCCCCGGATTAGAGGGGCGGCGGGGGGCCCAAGATGCGGCATCTCCCACTGCATCTCTGGCTGTCAGTTTAGTTATGCAGTGTGGGGAGGTGGGAGGCGGCGATCGGCAGCTCTGTGGTGTCTGTGGACCATGGGATCTCTGGGGCATGTACCTCTCTTCCTGGGTGTACAGGAGTGGAGAGGGGAGGAGCCTCTAACCCGAGCAGGTATCAGCAAGAGCAGAGCGTCTCACTTGCACACTGCAGTGAAACCGATACTTACTCAGGTCAGAGGCCCCCCAAGTGAGTGATTGTGGGGGTGTTAGTGTGGGGTGGGGGGTGCAGAGATG
>BLSH010192998.1:79459-98135 GCA_018402905.1 Glandirana rugosa | reverse complement strand
AAATTGCCTTTACTGTGCAAGACCTTGATATATAGTAGCTCACCGCCAAGGAGGATGAGGATATGGGAAGGGGTGAGTGAGTTTGAGCACACAGGAGATTTCCCTTAATAGAAGACTGTGAGAGTAGCCATATGTACAGTCAGGTCCATAAATATTGGGACATCGACACAATTCTATACACCACCACAATGGATTTGAAATGAAACAAACAATATGTGCTTTAACTGCAGACTTTCAGCGTTAATTTGAGGGTATTTACATCCAAATCAGGTGAATGGTGTAGGAATTACAACAGTTTGTATATGTGCCTCCCACTTTTTAAGGGACCAAAAGTAATGGGACAATTGGCTGCTCAGCTGTTCCATGGCCAGGTGTGTGTTATTCCCACATTATCCCATTTACAAGGAGCAGATAAAAGGTCCAGAGTTCATTCCAAGTGTGCTATTTGCATTTGGAATCTGTTGCTGTCAACTCTCAATATGAGATCTAAAGAGCTGTCACTATCAGTGAAGCAAGCCATCATTAGGCTGAAAAAACAAAACAAACCCATCAGAGAGATAGCAAAAACATTAGGTGTGGCCAAATCAACTGTTTGGAACATCCTTAAAAAGAAAGAACGCACCGGTGAGCTCAGCAACACCAAAAGACCTCGGAAAACAACTGTGGTGGATGACCAAAGAATTTTTTCCCTGATGAAGAAAACACCCTTCACAACAGTTGGCCAGATCAAGAACACTCTCCAGGAGGTAGGTGTATGTGTGTCAAAGTCAACAATCAAGACAAGACTTCACCAGAGTGAATACAGAGGGTTTACCACAAGATGTAAACCATTGGTGAGCCTCAAAAACAAGAATGCCAGATTAGAGTTTGCCAAACAACATCTAAAAAAGCCTTCACAGTTCTGGAACAACATCCTATGGACAGATGAGACCAAGATCAACTTGTACCAAAGTGATGGGAAGAGAAGAGTATGGAGAAGGAAAGGAACTGCTCATAATCCAAAGCATACCACCTCATCAGTGAAGCATGGTGGTGGTAGTGTCATGGCGTGGGCTTGTATGGCTGCCAATGGAACTGCTTCTCTTGTATTTATTGATGATGTGACTGCTGACAAAAGCTGCAGGATGAACTCTGAAGTGTTTTGGGCAATATTATCTGCTCATATTCAGCCAAATGCTTCAGAACTCATTGGACGGCACTTCACAGTGCAGATGAACAATGACCCAAAGCATACTGCGATAGCAACCAAAGAGTTTTTTAAGGGAAAGAAGTGGAATGTTATGCAATGGCCAAGTGAATCACCTGAGCTGAATCCAATTGAGCATGCATTTCACTTGCTGAAGCCAAAACTGAAGGGAAAATGGCCCAAGAACAAGCAGGAACTGAAAACAGTTGCAGTAGAGGCCTGCCAGGGATGAAACCCAGCATCTGGTGATGTCTATGCTTTCCAGACTTTAGGCTGTTATTGACTGCAAAGTATTTGCAACCAAGTATTAAAAAGTGAAAGTTTGATTTAAGATTGTTAATCTGTCCCATTACTTTTGGTCCCTTAAAAAGTGGGAGGCACATATACAAACTGTTGTAATTCCTACGCTGTTCATCTGATTTGGATGTAAATACCATCAAATTAAAGCTGAAAGTCTGCAGTTAAAGCACATCTTGTTCATTTCATTTCAAATCCATTGTGGTGGTGTATAAAGCCAAAAAGATTAGAATTGTGTCGATGTCCCAATATTTATGGACCTGACTGTATACTCAGGGCTGGACTGGGATAAAAATTTGGCCCTGGACTTTATCCAGACCGGCCCACTTTAATTTTGCAAACACGCACAAAAACAGTATATAAACTATACACAATTGCACAAAAAATAAGTAAAAACATTTCACTGTAAGTATAAACGGCTTCTTATTTTTATGTGGATGTGGATGGCTGAGCATGGATGAGGATGGCTGAGCATGGATGATGATGGCTGAGTATGAATGGGGATGGCAGAGTATGGATGGGATGGCTGAGTATGGATGGGGTGGCTGAGTATGGATAGGATGACTGAGTATGGATGGGGTGGCTGAGTATGGATGGGGTGGCTGAGTATGGATGGGGATGGCTGAGTATGGATGGGATGGCTGAGTATGGATGGGGTGGCTGAGTATGAATGGGGATGGCTGAGCATAAATGGGGATGGCTGAGCATGGATGGGCATGGCCGAGTATGGATGGGTTGATGAGTATGGATGGGATGGCTAAGTATGGATGGGGTGGCTGAGTATGGATGGGGTGGCTGAGTAGGGATGGGGATGGCTGAGTATGGAAGGGGATGGCTGTGTATGGATGTGGGTGGCTGAGCATGGATGGGCATGGCTGAGTATGGGTGGGATGGCTGAGTATGGATGAGGATGGCTGAGTATGGATCGGGATGGCTGAGTATGGATGGGAATGGCTTAGCATAAATGGGGATGGCTGAGCATGGATGGGGATGGCTGAGTATGAATGGGATGGCTGAGTGTGGATAGGGATGGCTGATTATGGATGGGATGGCTGAGTATGGATGCAGTGGCTGAGCATGAATGAGAATGCCTGAGTATGCATGGGATGGCCGAGTATGGATGGGTATGGGTGGGGTGGCAGAGTATGGATGTGTGACTGAGTATGGATGGGATGGCTTAATATGGATGGGGATGGCTGAGTATGGATGGGATGGCATGGCAATCATTCATTATCACTGACACTCAGCTTAGCTTAGTGCTTGCTTATGGAATTTGTTGCTGCACAGTCCAGCACAGGACTACAAAACGTCTTAGGGGGAGTGAAGTGACAGCGCTGACAGGAATGATGGCTGGTGCTTGTGCCTGGTGCAGGAGCGCACTTGGCACATTGTAAGACACAGAGT
The DNA here is from genome assembly GCA_018402905.1 of Glandirana rugosa. NCBI lineage: Eukaryota > Metazoa > Chordata > Amphibia > Anura > Ranidae > Glandirana > Glandirana rugosa. The sequence continues at coordinate 95,248 of BLSH010192998.1, read as the reverse complement.
AAGGTACAGAGAGAGAGAGAGAGATGACTACAGTGCACAGCTAGTGACACCAGCTAGTGTGTACTGTGTGAAGCACTGCATACACTTCACCTGCGCTCCCCTCCCTCCAGCAAATTGTACCACCCAGCCCAGGGCACCCTCCCCTTCCTTGTACCAGCCCGGCCCTGCTTATAGACAGTACAGCAGTGTGCAAAGTAATGGCTGCATGGCTCAAGATGGGGTGGCTGAGTATGGATGCAATGGCTGAGTATGGATGGGATGGCTGAGTATGGATGGGGTGGCTGAGTATGGATGGGGATTGCTGAGTATGGATGGGGATGGCTGAGCATGGATGGGCATGGCTGAGCATGGATGGGGATGGCTGAGTATGGATGGGATGGCTGAGTATGTATGAGGATGGCTGAGCATGAATGGGGGTGGCTTAGTATGGATAGGATGACTAACTCTGGATGGGGTGGCTGAGTATGGATGGGGATGGCTGAGCATGGGTGGGATGGCTGAGCATGAATGAGGCTGGCTGAGTATGCATGGGATAGCCAAGTATGGATGGGGTGGCTGAGTATGGATGGGATGGCTGAGTGTGGATGGGCCGGCTGAGTATGGATGGGTATGGCTGAGTATGGATGGGAATAGCTGAGTATGGGTGGGCATGGATGGGCATGGCTGAGTATGGATGGGATGGCTGAGTATGGATGGGGATGGCTGAGCATAAATGGGGATGGCTGAGCATAGGTGGAGATGGCTGAGTATGGATGGGGTGGCTGAGTATGGATAGGGATGGCTGAGTATGGATGGGATGGCTGAGTATGGATAGGGATGGCTGAGTATGGAAGGGATGGCTGAGCATGAATGAGGGTGGCTGAGTATGGATAGGATGACTAACTCTGGATGGGGTCGCTGAGTATGGATGGGATGGCTTAGTATGGATGGGGTGGCTGATCATGGATGGGGATGGCTGAGTATAGATGGCTGAGCATGAATGAGAATGGCTGATTATGGATGGGATGGCCGAGTATGGATGGGGATGGCTGAGTATGGATGGGGATGGCTGAGTATGGATGGGGATGGCTGAATATGGATGGGGATGGCTGAGTATGGATGGGATGGCAAGGCAATCATTCATTATCACTGACACTCAGCTTAGCTTAGTGCTTGTTTATGGAATGTGTTGCTGAACTTGCTGGTTCCTCCTCGGCGGTTCCTCTTGGTTGCAGCTTCGGCAGCAGCTCCCTACGCTCCTTCCATCCTGCCTCCGGTCGTGAGTGATGTCACGCCACCGCCACAGGACTACAAAGTGCCTTATGGGGAGTGAAGTGACAGCGCTGACAGGAATGATGGCTGGTGCTTGTGCCTGGTGCAGGAGCGCACTTGGCACATTGTAAGACACAGAGTAAGGTACAGAGAGAGAGAGAGAGATGACTACAGTGCACAGCTAGCGATGCCAGCTAGTGTGTACTGTGTGAAGCACTGCCAACACTTCACCTGCGCCCCCCTCCCTCCAGCAAATTGTACCGTCCAGCCCAGGGCACCCTCCCCTTCCTTGTACCAGCTTGGCCCTGCTTATAGACAGTACAGCAGTGTGCAAAGTAATAGCTGCATGCCTCGCACAGCCATTACTTTGACAGGCTGTCTGTCACTGAAACCCATGGGGAAACTCCCGGTAGTCCCGATGGCCAGTACATGCCTGTGTATACTGTGAATCTGCTTTGTTTCAATAGAGTCAGATTGTGGGCAATCAAATTCCTTGGGGTTTGCTAGACTTTTCCAGCAGGGCTGGATTGTCACACATAAGCCTCCCAGAAATTATATAGACCAGAACCAGAGCATCTGAGACATGGGCACAGTGCCCATGATCAGCAACCATTACCTGTGAGCAGGTTGTTCCTGGGTGGAATGATATCCCTTCTGTTGGTGTGTGAATACTTCAGAAGACAGTGTCTCCTCAGGTAAGTAATCACATGAGATCAACATTATCTTCAGTTGGGGCATTGCCTCTTTCCAGTGACCACCAATGAATTGTGGCATTTATTCTCCCACTAACCACGTATGTAAGAGGACATTTGTCCTCCCATTGACCACAAATGTCAAGAAATATTCTTCCTACCACTGATTACCAATGGAAGGGGACATTCTTCCTTCTGTTAATCACCAGTGGAAGAGGGCATTCTTCATTCTGCTAATCAGCAATGGAAGAGGGCATTCCTCCTTCTGCTGATCACTAATGGAAGAGGACATTCCCCCATTTACTGTTCACCAATGGAAGGGGACATCCTTCCTTCTGCTGATCACCAATAGAAGAGGGCATTCTTCCTTCTGCTGATCACCAATGGAAGGGGACATCCTTGCTACTGCTGACCACCAATAGAAGAGGGAATTCTTCCTTCTGCTGATCACCAATGGAAGGGGACATCCTTCCTTCTGCTGACCAACAATGGAAGAGGGCATTCTTCCATCTACTGATCACCAATGGAAGGGGACATCCTTCCTTCTGCTGACCACCAATAGAAGAGGGCATTCTTCCTTCTGCTGATCACCAATGGAAGGGGACATCCTTCCTTCCGCTGACCAACAATGGAAGAGGTCATTCTTCCTTCTGCTGATCACCAATGGAAGGGGACATCCTTCCTTCTGCTGATCACCTATAGAAGAGGGCATTCTTCCTTCTGCTGATCACCAATGGAAGGGGACATCCTTCCTTCTGCTGACCAACAATGGAAGAGGCCATTCTTCCTTCTGCTGATCACCAATGGAAGGGGACATCCTTCCTTCTGCTGACCACCAATAGAAGAGGGCATTCTTCCTTCTGCTGATCACCAATGGAAGGGGACATCCTTCCTTCTGCTGACCAACAATGGAAGAGGTCATTCTTCCATCTACTGATCACCAATGGAAGGGGACATCCTTCCTTCTGCTGACCACCAATAGAAGAGGGCATTCTTCCTTCTGCTGATCACCAATGGAAAGAGGCAATTTATCATTCACTGATAGCGAATTAAAGGGGGCATCTTTCCTTCTACCAAGCACTAATGTAAAGGGGAATTCTTCCTGCCACTTACTATTAAGGTAAGGGAGATCCTTCCTGCTACTGATCACCAATGTAATATAATCAGGAAAAAAAAACATTATGGCCACTATGTGGATTTGATGATATAGGAACTACATACAGCATATTAGGGAAAATACAGCAATATTTTGTTCTAAATTGGAAAAATGTCTGTCATAACCGCACAATTTATATTTTACATATATGTAGCACCCTGTTCCTAAAACTGGGACTATAATGTAAGACAGCTCAGACTGATTGTTTGGTTCTGCTCTAATCTCAATTAAGTTGTGCATTTCTCACTGCCGCCAGTAGGTGTCACTGGTGCCACAGGCCTATATGAGAAGTACAACTAGGTTGAGCTATGAATAATTCTTCTTCTTCCAGAACAGTCCAGTAGGAGGCACCTAGCCGCTGTGCATTCTGGGAAGGGGGTATTTATGGGCCATGTGCTCGCTTTCTCTTGCCTAAGGCCCCTGGCCTGGGGACATGCTGCTGAAGTGAGCTCTGCAAGCAGGCCCAGAAGCCTGTCTGGGGCCCTACTATTCCTGTGGTGGTCCTTAGGCTGTTTTGTCTGTGTGGAAGAAGCCAAGCCAAGCTGAGAAGATCCAGGGGAGGACCCTTGCTGGAGAGAGCCAGGAAGAAGGCTGGTCTCTCAGGAGGGCCTGGTGACTCGTTTGGAGGACGCACCTATATCTAAAGCCGCCCTTATAGTGTTGTCAGATGGCTTAAAGGTTCTGACACTGTGAAGCTGGATCTTGTTCTACAAATCTAACCCTGTTTGCAGTATAACTTAAAGGTTCTGGTACTGTCAAGCTGCTCTACAATCTGAAGTGTGTTAAAGTTTTACTGGCTGCTAGGTCTGTGAGAGAGGCCTATCCAGGTATTCAAGATCCGGGAGGGAGAAAGCTGTTTTTACCTCTGGATTCAAGGAGTCTGTAATTGATCTGCAAATGGTATCTGAAACCTCCCCTAACCCTCTCTCCTAATACTTCTTTCAAGTTCTACATTAACCACTTCAGTCTCGGAAGAATTTGCTCCCTTAATGACCGGGCCATTTTTTGCGATACTGCGTCGTTTTAACAATTGCGCAGTCGTTTGACACTGTACCCAAACAAAATTGATGTCCTTTTTTCCCCCCACACATAGAGCTTTCTTTTGGTGGTATTTGATCACCTCTGCGGTTTTTATTTTTTGCGCTATAAACAAACAAATAGCGACAATTTTGAAAAAAAAAATGGTATTGAGGCAGACAAATCTGACCCCAAATGACACTTTTTGTGGACCGGTGACATTATTACATTGATCAGTGCTATAAAAATTCAGTGATCAATGTAAAAATTACACTGGCAGGAAAGGGGTTAACTCTAGGGGGTGATCAAGGGGTTAAGTGTGTTCCCTGGGTGTGTTCTAACTGTAGGGGGATGGGCTGGTGGGACATGGCAGAGATCACTATTCCCGATGACTGGGAACAGTAGATCTCAGAAATGTCCCGTCAGAACGGGGATCCGCCTTGTTTACATAGGCAGATCCCATTCTGCCTCTGAACTAGGCGATCGCGGGTCGCCGCAGACATCAGGCATGCTCCCGGAAAATTGGGAAAGATGCTACATATATATTGCCATTTCCCACAGCCTCCCCATGTGGAAAGGCGAGGGGACTGTTTTCTTTACAGTTTTACATACGTAGCCATGTGCTTGGCTAAGAATGAAGAGTGAGAGAAAAGCTGGTTTTGTAGCTGCTGCCCTGTGGTGATAAAATTATTAAAAGCCTATATCAGCAAGGAGGGAGCGGTTGAGCAGAAAGAGTTCAGTAGACTTGTGGGGAGCTGCAGCATGGTGCTGCAGCAGTAAACACTCAGAGGTCAGTTGTAGAGAACAGAACTTGTATTAATATTAGAGTTAAGCAATTCCCAACAAGCCCGGCAGGAAGACGCCCCCAAGCAGAAACACTCACAGAATGCAACAGCAAAGTGTAGCAGAGCAGGTCTTGGGTGTGCCGAAAGTGTCTGTCCTAAATGCAGCCTGGCTGGTCTGAGCCCAAATGGGGAGGTGCCCAGGAATTATGGTGTCCCTATCCTTTCCATACACATCTGGAAGCTCTCCCTGCTGCTAATCACTGTCCCTTTTAGATGAGTAAACATACCCTACACTACCCACACAAAAACTGTGTCCCAAGCCTGGGAGCCACGGCCTTAAAGAGGAAGTAAACCCTGATGGGGTTTATTTCCTCTGTATTCCCCTGTAAAGTAGATGCGTAATGGGCTACTATGCATTGCACAGTATCCCATTATGTGTCACTTACCTGGAAACGAAGCCTGCGACGTCCAGCGCTGTCTCCTGTGCTGGCAGCGTCCATCTTCTGCCCCTCTTCCTTCTGGAGCTGCGACTCCGGCTCTGTGACTGGCCGGAGTCGTGTGACATCACTCCCAGTCACGGCACGATCACAGTGAGGAAACGGCGCGGAGGCCGTTTCTTCACTGCGCATGTTCCGAAATGACGTCGGCACATTTAGCACACTGCATATCTCCTGAACCGTGCAGGTTTGGGAGATATGCAGGGCACCTACAGGTAAGCCTTATTATAGGCTTACCTGTAGGTTAAAGTGGTTGCCACGAGTTGACAACCACTTTAAGTAGGACTCAAGATGGCTGCCAGAGTCACATGGGAGTCCAATTGGAGAGCTTCCCCAGTGACCGAGGAAACCATAGAGGAACCATGTCCCTCTTGACTTCCCCTCCACCTGCAATGCCCCACCTACAGTGGAGAAAATAGACTGCACCTGCCTACAGACTGAGTCAGTCAGCACTGTACCGTGGGAATTGTAGTACAGAGGAGACTCTACTGTAATCAAGAACGTTTGAACTGCATTTGCCATAGGGAGATTGCCAGGCGATTGCTGCATTTTGTCAAGCTGTACAGGATACAGTATCCCCTTGCCATGAGGGAGACCAGAGAGTGCACTGCAGATTGCTGTTCCATGTGCACCACCACTGCTGCATAATAGCGGCCTGAGCAGAATTTGGAGTGCTGAGTCCAAAAGTGCCAACAGCCGGAGTCACCTGGGTGCAGAGCAGTTGACTAATCACTGTGTGTGACCGGATAGTGAGCTGCAACATTGCTGGGACTGGTGAGCTGCTGCTGTGGGGATTTACTATCTGTTGCTAGAGAGGCTGAGCACTTTAGGAACAGGCCATGCAGCCATCTAGTAGTCCTGTTACTGTCAGGGTTGACTGGAACTATTCTCATATGCACCAGTAGTACAACTGGAACCCAATGCTAGCCAGTTGAAGAGTTAGGACTAAAGATGGCCCCTTTACAGCTGCTACACAGAGGCCTCCACCTATTGCTAATGCTAAGAGGTACCTCTCAGGGGACATTGCACCATATCCTAGCTAGATATGGGCCGAACGACCCCCTGTTCGGTTTGCAGCTGAACTTTCGAACATCGCAAACATTTGGAACCGAATAACGAACCCCATTGAAGCCTATGGTACCCTAACTGGAAAAATCAAAGTGCCCATTTTGAAGGCTTATATGCAAGTAATTGGGCATACAATGGTGATGGGGGTCCGGGTACTGCCCTGAGGGACATGTATCAATGAAAAAAACATAATTTTTAAATGAGCAGTGATTTGCTGATGCTTAAAGTGAAACCATAAAAATGAGAAATAACAATAAAACTGAAACATTCCTTTAAATATAGTGCCTGGGGGGTCCCCTTAGTCTGCCTGTAATGTGGCACATCTGTACTGTGTATAGAGCCTGCTGATGCAATGGCATTTATAAAGCCAAAAAACATGACATTTTCCATTCAAGATTTCTTTATTTTGTAAACAATGGCTTGGGGAGCCAGTCTGTATGATGTGGTCACAATTTGATGCATTCGGAACAAGATTAGAGATTTTTTGGATAAATTCTGGTGTCTCTGTTATGAATCAGCAGTAACATTCATGTCTTGTCTGTTTGCTTACCTGTCTGCTTGTGGTCAGCTTAGAGACTGTGCACCCCTCACCTGTGAGCTTTAGTAAGCTTTCCTCAGTAGGGCTCCACCCCAGGTCCTAATTAGGAGCATTATATAACACCTTGCAGTGAAAGCCACTGACGCCGATCAAAATTGCATGTCAGGCTTTCTGTGTGTGGTTCCTGCTGAGTGCTCTTCCCCTGTTTCCATGTACTGACCTCGGCTTGTTTGTGACTATTTCTTTCTGCTTGTTACCCGACCTTGGCTTGTTCGCGACTATTCCTGTCTGCTGGTTACCCTGATCCTGGTGTGCTCTCCTGTCTGACCCTGTCTGCTCATTGCCCTGACCCTTGACTATTCCTTGCTGTCCTGTACTGCTGCATCTTCTCTATCCACCTGTCTCCAGCTTCGAGCGTGAGCTGGGAGACCCTGGGGGCTGCGACCTGGAGCCAGTTGCAGCCAAGTCCATCCTCACCACTAGAGGCTCTGGTGAACACCTGCTGGCTCTTAGAATCCGCGCCCTGGGGAAAACTACGCTCTAGCTCCCTGCATATCGTTGTCAGTGCTCCAGTGGTCCTGCTTCCATCACCACCAAGAGTTCCATTCGCAGCAGTCAGTTAAGGGTCCACAACCTTAGTGATGCACCCCTAACCCTAGCAGTTCGCACCTGTCACCTGCCGTTAGGTGACCTGACAGTTTGATCGGCCATGGACCCGGCTGACGTGCTGCTACCCGCAGATGATCCACTGCAGGGCGTAGTCTCGGAACACAGGAATATAATCAGACTCAGGTGATGCGAATCCTCCAGGATTTGGCCTTTCGCTTTGAACAGCTCCAGGCCTCCTTAGGACCCCCGGTTCAACAACCTCAACCTGCTACCGCACCTATTCCGGTCACAGCCGCAGCCACAAATTTTTTGCATTTACCAGCTTCGTCCGGTTACTCTGGGAACTCCAAGGCCTGCAGGGGGTTCCTTAGCCAGTGCTCCATTCACTTTGAACTCCAGACCCAAAACTTCCTGTCCAGTCGGGCAAAGTTAGCCTATATTATATCTCTCCTGTCTGGCGAGGTGTTAGCCTGGGCTGCCCCTTTCTGGGAGAATAATGATCCAGTGGTTTCTAGCCTGTCTAGCTTCTTGAAACACTTTCAGAATATCTTCGAAGATCCGGATCGTGACCCTGCAGTGGTCAGCGCCGTTTTGCATCTCCGTCTAGAGTCCGCTTCTGTAGGACAGTATGCGTTTCATTTTCATACACTGACTGCTGAGCTTGAATAATGAGGCCTCAGTTGCAACCTTTTTGCATGGCCTCTCTGACAGAGTGAAGGATGAATTAGCGGAAATAACCATCCACGCTGATCTGGACGGTGTCATCTCCTTGTGTAACCAGATCAACATTCGTTTTCAGGAAAGGTCCCTAGAAAAAAGTGAATAGGTTCCGCGCAGACGGATAGATTAACTTTTGATCTTAGAGCTGCTACCTCCACCTCAAACTTCACCTGGGTGTAGTTTGGGAAATATAATGTGATTGTGGTGGGCATGGCACTGCTTTGAAAGGAATGATAGATATTTTAAAATATTTTATTTATTTTCAATTTTTTCCGTTTACATGCATTTTCCAGGATGCTGGTAAACTTCATTGTTTTTAGGAGTTTACCCTATATATTGAAAGGTGAGTATTTAGGTGATGAACTACTAAATATTGAATTAAAATTACCAAAATGCTAATATATTGTACTAATGTACATATGGTGATGTGTCCCTTTAAGAGGTGTATGTGTAGGGACGTATTTATTAGATACTATTAAATCAATTGATGTATACAACCCTGGTGTTGACAATGTGTGAAATCACAAACGATGCTTATTAAATTGTTGAAAAGTTCATAATATAAATGTGTAACACCGCTAGTGTTCAAAATACTTTCATGATATTTGCATGTGACTACCCAAAAGATTATTATATGGGAAACTTATGTTCTCCAAAATAAACTGTAAAACAATGACCAAACAAAATTGAATAAGCTAAAACAAAAATAATGTGCACAAACACAATAATTGATTGAAATATAATCAGTAGGTGATCGCAAAAATGTGCCACAACAAATTATTTGATTAAAAGAAAGAGTAAAAGTCCATAAGTATCTTTAGTGGGTGATATTATATAGTGGGCAACTTCATTTCACTCCAAACTTGTGTGCTGGTGATCCACTCAGTGCTCTCCCAATCTCTAAACACTCACCAGAAAGTGCTCCCCACCTGGGGGTGCTCGCATGGACATTAGTCTATCTCTTGCAATTATCTCCCACCACAGCCAGGACATGTAAAGGAAGAGGCAATATCTTGTGCAATATTGTATGGCTATTTACAGTATCTCACAAAAGTGAGTAAACCCCTCACATTTGTGTAAATATTTTATTCTATCTTTTCATGTGACAATACTGAAGAAATGACACTTTGCTACAATGTAAAGTAGTGAGTGTACAGCTTGTATAACAGTGTAAATTTGCTGTCCCCTCAAAATAACTCAACACACAGCCATTAATGTCTAAACCGCTGGCAACAAAAGTGAGTACACCCCTAAGTGAAAATGTCCAAATTGGGCCCAAAGTGTCAATATTTTGTGTGGCCACCATTATTTTCCAGCACTGCATTAACCCTCTTGGGCATGGAGTTCACCAGAGCTTCACAGGTTGCCACTGGCAATCCTCTATGATGACATAATGGAGCTGGTGGATGTTAGAGACCTTGCACTCCTCTACCTTTCGTTTGAGGATGCCCCACAGATGCTCAATGGGGTGTAGGTCTAGAGACATGCTTGTCCAATCCATCACCTTTACCCTCAGCTTCTTTGGCAAAGCAATGGTCACTTGGAGATGTATTTGGGGTCGGTATCATGTTGGAATACTGCCCTGCGGCCCAGTCTCCAATGGAAGGGAACATGCTCCGCTTCAGTATGTCACAGGACATGTTGGCATGGTTCCCCTCAATGAACTGTAGTTCCCCAGTGCAAGCAGCACTCATGCAGCCCCAGACCATGAAACTTCCATCACCATGCTTGACTGTAGGCAAGACACACTTGTCTTTGTACTCCTCATCTGGTTGCCACCACACACACTTGACACTATCTGAACGAAATAAGTTTATCTTGGTCTCATCAGACCACAGGACATGGTTCCAGTAATCCATGTCCTTAGTCTGCTTGTCTTCAGCAAACTGTTTGCGGCTTTCTTGTGTATCATCTTTAGAAAAGGCTTCCTACTGGGATGACAGCAATGCAGACCAAATCGATGCAGTGTGCGGCATATGATCTGAGTACCGACAGCCTGACCCCTCACCCCTTCAACCTCTGCATCAATGCTGGCAGCACTCATACGCCTATTTCCCAAAAGACAACCTCTAGATATAACGCTGAGCACGTGTACTCAACTTCTTTGGTCGACCATGGTGAGGCCTGTTCTGAATGGAACCTGTCCTGTTAAACCGCTGTATGGTCTTGGCCACGTGCTGCAGCTCAGTTTTAGGCAATCTTCTTATAGCCTAGGTCAGTGATGGCGAACCTTGGCACCCCAGGTGTTTTGGAACTACATTTCCCATGATGCTCATGCACTCTGCAATGCAGTTGAGCATCATGGGAAATGTAGTTCCAAAACATCTGGGGTGCCAAGGTTCGCCATCACTGGCCTAGGTCATCGTTATGTAGAGCAACAATTCTTTTTTTCAGATCCTCAGAGAGTTCTCTGCCATGAGGTGCCATGTTGAACTTCCAGTGAGCAGTATGAGAGAGTGAGAGCAATAACACCAAATTTAACACACCTGCCCCAAAGTCACACCTGAGACCTCATAACACTAATGAGTCACATGACACTGGGGAGGGGAAATGGCTAATTGGGCTCAATTTGGACATTTTCAATTAGGGGTGTACACACTTTTGTTTACAGCGGTTTATACATTAATGGCTGTGTGTTGGGTTATTTTGAGGGGACAGCAAATTTACACTGTTATACAAGCTGTACACTCACTACTTTACATTGTAGCAAAGTGTCATTTCTTCAGTGTTGTCACATGAAAAGGTATAATATATTTACAAAAATGTGATGGGTGTACTCACTTTTGTGAGATACTGTATTTAATAGCTTAAAATCCAATCTTTTGCACTCACATTTCAGTAGAAAAGATGAGCATTGTATCAAACAAAGAAGTCTGCCGTGTCGTCTGTGTTCCACGGACTAACCGTAAGTGAAATATGACGTATGGCCCCGCCCTACGCGTTTCGTCATAGGACGTCTACTGGAGCGGTGCCATCTTGATACACTCCTGGTCTTAAATAGTGAATTGCTTTGCAGTAATCCAATTATATTATATGCTGCGGCCATATTATTGTAGACCCAATTGAATAGGGTCAGCCGCCATGCTATTGTAGCTCCTATTAGAAGCATTAGGAATGGAAGTTGCTTTAGAATGTGATACTTTGTATATAGGATACGCAACAGACGCACCATCTCAAACATTAAAAATATAGTAATATAGTCGTATATTTTAATGTAAGTATAAAAGTGTGAATGTGCAAAATAATCTGCAAAAATAATGTACTGTTTATTGGTGAAACTATCAAAATAGAATAAAAGGTTAAAATTATGAAATGAGGAAATAGGATGGGGAAGTAAAACCGCATACTTATTATTTGGGGAAGAGGAATATCATCAGTGGAGGCTCCTCCATAAGGGCTGAAGGGGCGGAGCCCCACCAAAAAAATAAGTAAGAAATAAAAATAAAAAATAACTATAATTATTAACCAACAGCCAGCACAGCTAGATAGAAACTCCAAAGAAAAAAAACCTTTGGAATTTCTCTCTAGCTGTGCTTCTGTTGCTAATTGCTGGAATAGACAGATTAGATAAGAAAGAGAAGTGTAATCTACCTAGTAACAGGGCAAACGTCCCAAATCTCATTCGAAAACCCTATCTAGAACACAGTAAAATGAATTCTCCACCCTCATTGACTGCTTTCCAACATTACATTCTGAGTATAGGAGCTTTTTAGGACGTCTGAATCTGCAGACCTTAAACTGCCTAGTCCATTTGGTCTCTGCCTGGGGGGGGAGCCAAGATTTTCTCTGCTTGCAGTTACACATTCTAGCCTGCTGTCTAGCCATGTCCCCCCTCCACAAGTCGCACTCCGACACTTAGTCTCTACCTCCAGCAGTGCTTCCTCTCTCCACAGGGACCCTTCCCCCACCCACCATCCTGTACAGAGCAGAGGGAGAGGACATGGAGGAGCCTGCAAGGTCAGATCTCACACATGACAGGGAGCTCCCAGCAATACACAGGCAGTGATTAGTCTGCATCCATAGATAACAGATAAGGCTGAACAGGTCTTTTCCAAAGCTCAGCAGTAGGATAAGAACTCTGAGCTGGCATGTAAGTCACAGGGAGTTCTCAGGGATACACAGGCAGTAATCTGCAATCAGTCTGCTGACATTGGGGAACCACAGAGCTCAGCAGCACCGCACACCCTCAGCTCTTCATGCTTTACTGTTTAACAGGCAGCTTTTATCAACACAACTCCACTCCTGGTCACTTCTTCATCTCTGCATTCAGTGCAATGTTGGCAATGATTCATGACTTGGGCGGCACAGTGGTGTAGTGGATAGCACTTTCAGCTAGCAGCAAAAGGGTCGCTGGTTCGAATCCTGACCACAACACTACCTGCCTGTAGTTTGCATGCTCTCCCTGTGCCTGCGTGGGTTTCCTCCGGGTACTCTGGTTTCCTCCCACACTCCAAAGACATGCTGGTAGGTGAATTAGATCCTGTCTAAATTGGCCCTAGTATGTGTATGAATGTTACATTGTGTACAGAGTGGGTGGAGCCTATAAGGGGTGTGGCTTCTAAGAAGTGGGATGGGGCAAAAAGGCGCCCCACCATCTTAAAACTTCACCAGCCGCCACTGAATATCATACTGTTATATTAGTGATGTTTTACCTGGAACTATGCACATAGATGGGTGTATAAACTATGAAAGAATTTGATAAATAGATTATAATGAAAGAACGAACATAGTGGTGAGTGGTCCTTATAAAGTAACGATAATTTAGAAGGACAATTTTTTTTTTTTTTTTAATATAGGTTTATATATGAGAAAAAATGATGTTTTCTTTACATATTATATAAAAAGGATATTCCACATACACATATGCAAGAAAACAACAATTAGAGAAGGAGAAATCATGTTAGTGGAGATCTTATTTTAGTGTAATATTTAGTAGTTCATCATCTAAATAATTACCTTTCAATATATAGGGTAAACTCCTAAAAACATTGAAGTTTACCAGCATCCTGGAAAATTTATGTAAACAGAAAAAATTAAAAATAAATAAATAAAATATCTATCATTCCTTTCAGAGCAGCGCCATACCCACCAAAATCACATTATACCTAGAAAAAAGTGGCCAAAACGTCCCGGTCCATAGGCAGTCTGAGCTCCCCTCTGTTCATCTCGAGGAGCATCCCCTGCCAGCTGAAGAACCCATGCAGCTGGGCCAGACCAGGCTATCTTCAGAGAAACGAGCTAGGTGTACAACTCTGGGCCTGTGCCTCTATTGTGGGGGCAAAGGTAATTTTCGTGACACTTGCTCTCTTCGTCCGTGTAAACGCTCAGGTCTAATACATCTGAAAGGTGGAGTATTGGGCCCAGAAGTATTACCTTCACCTTCTGGTCTTCCTGTTTCTATGTCCCTCCAGTTTGGCGCTTCCTCTCATTCGGTCATGGCTTATCTGGATTCCGGAGCTGCTGGCAGTTTTATGAACTGGGGAACTGCATCTTCTATGGGACTTACCCTTTTGCCCCTCACCATGCCATTGATGGTATCAGCGATCAATGGCACTGTTCGTCCAGGGGGCCCTATCCGCTTCCAGACCATGCCTGTTCAGATGTCGGTGGGGATACTCCACCAGGAGTGGATGCCCTTCCTTATCTTACCTACAGTCAAGCATGGTGGTGGGAGTGTCATGGTCTTGGGCTGCATGAGTGCTGCCGGCACTGGGGAGCTACAGTTCATTGAGGGAACCATGAATGCCAACATGTACTGTGATATACTGAAGCAGAGCATGATCCCCTCCCTTCAGAGACTGGGCCGCGGGGCAGTATTCCTACATGATAACGACCCCAAACACCTCCAAGATGACCACTACCTTGTTTAAGAAGCTGAGGGTAAAGGTGGTGGACTGGCAAAGCATTTCTCCAGACCTAAACCCTATTGAGCATCACTGGGGCATCCTCAAACGAAAGGTGGAGGAGCGCAAGGTCTCTAACATCCACCAGCTCTGTGATGTTGTCATGGAGGAGGGGAAGAGGACTCCAGTGGCAACCTGTGAAGCTCTGGTGAACTCCATGCCCAAGAGGGTTAAGGCAGTGCTGGAAAATAATGGTGGCTACACAAAATATTGACACTTTGGGCGCAATTTGTACATTTTCACTTAGGGGTGTACTCACTTTTGTTGCCAGCGGTTTAGACATTAATGGCTGTGTGTTGAGTTATTTTGAGGGGACAGCAAATTTACACTGTTATACAAGCTGTACACTCACTACTTTACATTGTAGCAAAGTGTCATTTCTTCAGTGTTGTCGCATGAAAAGATAGAATAAAATATTTACAAAAATGTGAGGGGTGTACTCACTTTTGTGAGATACTGTACCTGGGGAGCCACAGTCCATTATGAATATTGTGTCTGGGTTTCAGGCAGTCTGAAACATGGACACACGATTCAAAACTCAAGCAGTCTGGGCAACCCTATGCGCACACCTATGGGTGGGAAGATGTCATTTGCTGTTGCGGCACAAAGTAAAATGCTGATGTATGGAAGTACAGTATTAGGAAGTACAGTATTAGGCTCAAATCATAAACATACAGAAACTCACCGCATTTGCCAGAGGTTGCTTTTTGATCTGAAGAAGAAACAATATAGAAACATTTCATTTCAACATGAAATTACATGTAATATGGGTGATATTGCGCTAAGGCCAGAGAGAAAACGGAAGAGTATATGTATATATAAAAGAAACCAGGCGAGCTGCTAAACCACAATCAAACTAATTGTAAATCTAAACATGTACAATCGATAAAGCGCTCAGCCTCTCAACATAGCTATTGCAGTGAGAACAGTGATGTTCATATAGGTGTGTTGATAATGAGAGAGTTCATAACAGTCAATATCCTCTAGGGGTAGTTTGAATGAAATCAGATCGAGAAATCTTCAAACAAGATGTTGAAACTCAATTAATCAATTCCACAAGGAAGGATAAAAAAATTCTCCAGTCGTGTCAAGATGGAGGCTTACCAGAAATTATTGTATGGGGGGGAAATTGGGACTTTAAATGAGGAGTGCAAACAGACACCAGCAAACGATAAGTGCTCAACATTTTTATTTGTCCATCCTGAGTCGTGGAGGGCATGGTTATTTTTACAACTCGTGAATAGCAAACGACCACAGACAAACGTGAGGAGTAAATTTCAGGGTTAAAGGGGGGGTATGTTATTAAAGACCATTCGGAGGTAGAACTGTGCTGACCTCTTAAAAAAATAGGAAGGAACACCTTAACTAATTAACTCAAAGTTGTAGAACAAACTTCTAAAGAGCTAGACTAAAGTAAGTTTGATGGGGATCTCCTATAACTGACAATACTTGAGAGAGTAATAGTTGTGTGGATATACTTGTAGTGACAAGAGTGACGTTATCGATACAACTCTCCGACTCGCGAAATAGCTAACATGTACAAATCTAAATGT
>BLSH010192998.1:59930-71591 GCA_018402905.1 Glandirana rugosa | reverse complement strand
ACTAACGACAGGTGGCACTGACAGGGGGCACTATGATGGGCACAGCAATTAGATTTAAGTCAGTAATGCTTACTGTAACAGATCGCTCTCTCTCTCTCCTCACACAGCGGTGTCTGTGTGAGGAGAGAAGGCAGGCAACGAGAGATGATCTCATATGTTTACATTTGAGATCATCTTTCGTTGGACCCGCCGATCACGTGGTAAACGGCCGCTGTGATTGGCCGTTTACCGCGATCTGTGATAGGCTGTGTCCAAGGGACACAGTGATCACAGATTCTGCCTGCTGCGCGCCCGCGATTGCGGGCTGGGAGCGCGCAAAGGGGCGGACGTCTATTGACGTCGTCCCGGAGATTGAGATCCGCGCTGTAGCCGTCTTTCGGCTATAGCGCGGATCTGTACAGGTTAATTACACAGATGAGTCATTCCCTGGCACGTTTTTCGCGCTGCCAGCCTCTCCGGGGTGTTCGCTGGTGGATCTTGCCTTGTCCCTACACCGCGTCCTCAGCTCCGGGGTGGACTTTGTGCGCGGCCCTGCACCCATTGCTTTGCATTACACCATGTGAGATTCGGGTAGGTCAATTTCCTACTCTTCTTTTTTAGAACTCTCTTTTTTAGAATTCTTTGATATAGAAATAATCTTTTCATCGGCTATTTCAAATTGTATATTTCAGAGATTTTTCGCATCTACCCCTGACGAGTGGGTGTTACCCCACGAAACGCGTAGGGTTTACATTGATTTGATGCTATTCTACATTTTAAGGAATATTATAGAGATGACCTTTTTATGACTTTTCAATCAAGGTTAATATCTCACATGAAGGATCAGTTTCCACACCTCTCCCTACAGAGGGCTCTACAACTACTTCTTTGGATGCATCAATTGTGTATCTATATGTCTTATCTCAGGTTTAAAATTGATGTTTGTGCCTTTGTATTTTTATTATGTGGTAATACCATGCCCTCCACGACTCAGGATGGACAAATAAAAATGTTGAGCACTTATCGTTTGCTGGTGTCTGTTTGCACTCCTCATTTAAAGTCCCAATTTCCCCCCCATACAATATTAAACAGGGATGGAGACGCAGACGGTCCCTGCGCCTCATTTAAAGTCCCAACATTTGTCCCTTTCTCTTTTTTGCTTACCAGAAATTAGGTTAAAAGAGGCGTTGGACCCTCACCGGGTACCAAGGTATTGCTGGAAACAGGAATCATCTGATGACGTATATTTATACGAAACGCGTCGGGCACCTGTTGCCTAGATTTGCTGCATGCATGTGAATTTTACTCTCTTACTCTTCTGATGGTTTTTTAACCTTTTATATAATAAACACACCTCAAACCACAAGGTTTTACACTATTTTGAGTTTTCTCCATCCCTTCTGATCCTGCTTTGATTGGGAACGACTGGACTACCCTCCATCCAACACCACTGCGGACGAGTGGTAGGTTTTCGTGGTTACCTCTGTCTTTCAAGCAAGACCGACGTTTTTTCGCCCCGGAGTGTGTGATGTACCATCGGGATAGGGAGTGAAGGACGTCCAACCATCCGGAGATCCTGGACCCGTGGGTGGCGCCTTTACAGCATCCTGAGAAACTCCCCCCAACCATTAGGGGGAGCGGGGGACGTTTATTCCTGTTTCCAGCAATACCTTGGTACCCGGTGAGGGTCCAACGCCTCTTTTAACCTAATTTCTGGTAAGCCTCCATCTTGACACGACTGGAGAATTTTTTTATCCTTCCTTCTGGAATTGATTAATTGAGTTTCAACATCTTGTTTGAAGATTTCTCGATCTGATTTCATTCAAACTACCCCTAGAGGATATTGACTGTTATGAACTCTCTCATTATCAACACACCTATATGAACATCACTGTTCTCACTGCAATAGCTATGTTGAGAGGCTGAGCGCTTTATCGATTGTACATGAAATTACATGTTCAAAATCTCTTATGTTCCCCCTTTCCTTGCCCTGTATAACAATACTGATCTGAGAAGAGATGAACTCTTGATGCAGCTCGCAGCAGCCCAGCTGGATGGCTTTCTTTACTCTCTTTGAACTGTGCCAAATACTGTGCTGGTGATTGGGGATAAGCTCCTCAAGGCCTGGACTGAAATTTGTCTGTTTGGGCGAGGGCCTGAAAGTGGAACTTTAGGTTACAAAATGGGTGTACAGGCAGAAATTTTTAATGGGCATGCTAAGGAGTGACATCAACTCAGCCCAGCCAGGGCCAGTGACAGCGGCCGGTGTTCTGCCCAAATGCCAAACTCCGCAGAATGCCAAACCCACTTAATTTCTGGTTGTTTAAACCATGATAACTTGCTAATTCGGACGAATTTCTGTTTGTACAAAACACCGGCAACGGACTACAGTCCATTACCGGGAGATGTTGCTGTGTTAGGAAGACAGCTGCTAATGGGTACAAACTTGTCGCCGCCTCGGAGGCGGCCATTTTCTTGGTTAGTATCTGAGTGGAGTATAAATCTCTGCTTATATACCATGCACTGGACTGTAGTCCATTGCCGGTGTTTTTTAAAAACACCAATTGTTGAAGACAAACAGAAATGTGTCATAATTAGGAAGTTATCATGGTTTAACCACTTTCCGATCGCCCACCACAGCGTGACTGAGGCAAAGTGGCTCGTTATCGCAAACCGCCGTCACCTGATGGCGGCCGCGATAACTAGTATTGTGAGCGCGCGGACTCGATCGCCGCCGGCTACCCACGATGGCTCCCCTGCATTGAGAGAACAGAGGTCATCGTGGGTAGCCGGCGGTAAGTAAACACGGATCTCCATTCTGACAGAGGGGGAAGGGCTGTGATCACAGGCTTCCTGTATATGGGAGCCGTGATCACTCCCCTCCCCCTGCCAGCCGAGCCCCCATACAGTTAGAACACACTGAGGGGACACAGTTAACCCTTAGAGCGCCCCATCCAGGTTAACTCCTTTGCTGCCAATGGCATTTACACAGTAATCAGTGTATTTTCATAGCACTGATCGCTGTATAAATGCCAATGGTCCCAAAAAAGTGTCAAAATGGTCCAACATGTCCGCCGCAATATCACAGTACCACTAAAAATCGCACATCGCCGCCATTACTAGTAAAAATAAATGATTAAATAAAAACCCAGAAATTAATTTTCATGGTCCGTAAACACAGCAACTTTTGCGCAAACCAATCAATAAACGCCAATTACGATTTTTTTCTTTACGAAATATAGGAGAAAGAATATAAATCGGCCAAAACGGATGAAAAAAAAATGTTTTTTTATATTTTATTTTTAGGTTTGTAATTCAGCAAAAAGTAAGAAATATTGTTTTTTTTTTTTTTTGCAAAATTGTCGCTCTTTTTTTGTTTATAGCGGCGATCAGAAATGACGCAGAGGTGATCAAATACCACCAAAAGAAAGCTCTATTTGTGGGGAAAAAAGGACGCAAGTTTTGGGTAGTACACCAGCAACCAAGACCTGGATGCGGCCTCCTGAAGATATCAGTGGCCGGCAGGGAGCTCCACTTAATGCCAAATACAATGTAAAATAGCAGTATTATTTCCACTATTACACATGATAGCCTCCTATTGTTAAGGATGCTGACAGGTGCGGGCACGGTTGAGTTTTTAGCAGCCAATGATGTCACCGGCCCCATTCAATTACATAGGCAGGAATCCTCCTTGCCATATAGCCCACAAAATTGGCATTTTTGGGTTGAGAGATTCGGCTCCCAAATTGATATAATTTGCTGTTGCATTGTGATGTGAAATGCTGATATTATATGAAAGCACAATTATTAACATAGATGAACTCACCTTCATGCCGATTAACATTATATGTATATCCTACACCTGAAAAAAAATACATAGAAACAATTAATTTGGAACTGAAATTGCATAATGAAAACCTTTAAAGTCCCTCCCCTTCTCTTGCTCTGAATAACAATATAGGGCACAATTCAATAAAGGTTATCGCCTGCGTTATGTCAATCACGGGACCACTCAACGCATGCGATAATGAAAATGTCAATTTACTATCGCCCGTATTGGGCATTTAACGGAAAAACCAAAAACGATTGTTAAATAACGTATGAAAAGGCATTAAGTCAATTCACTAAAGGAAATAAATAAATGCATGCAGCAATTAAGTACTGGTCAATGCTTGTGATAACTATGCATTAACCACAGCAATGTCAGACCCCCCCCCCCCCCCCACCGCCCTCAGTGATTGGTTTAACCACTTCAGCCCCGGAAGGATTTCACACTTTAGGACCAGAGCACTTTTTGCCATTCGGCACTGCGTCGCTTTAACTGACATTTGCACGGTCGTGCGACGTTGTACCCAAAAAAAAATTGTGTCCTTTTTTTCCCACAAGTAGAGCTTTCTTTTGGTGGTATTTGATCCCCTCTGCGTCATTTATGATCGCCGCTATAAACAAAGGAAGAGCGACAATTTTGCAAAAAAAAAAAAACAAATTTCTTACTTTTTGCTCAAATGCAAATCCCAAAAAATATATAAAAAAATTTTTTTTTCCATCGATTTTGGACGATTTATATTCTTCCTCATATTTTTGGTAAAAAAAAATCGCAATCAGCGTTTATTGATTGGTTTGTGCAAAAGTTGCCGCGTTTACGGACGATGAGAATTAATTTCTGGGTTTTTTTTTTATTTTTTACTATTAGGGACGGTGATCTGCAATTTTTAGCGGTACTGCGATATTGCAGCGGACACGTCGGACCATTTTGACACTTTTTTGGGACCATTGGCATTTATCCAGCGATCAGTGCTATAAAAATGCACTGATTACTGTGTAAATGCCATTGTCAGTGAAGGGGTTAACCTGCAGGGGGCGCTCTAAGGGTTAACTGTGTTCCCTGGGCGTGTTCTAACTGTGTGTGGGCTACCCTGGCTGGGGAAAGGGGAGTGATCACGGCTTCCATATACAGGAAGCCTGTGATCACCGCCCTTCCCCCTCTATGAGAATGGAGATCCGTGTTTACTTACACGGACCTCCGTTCTCTCGCTGCGGGGGGGCCATCGCGGGTAGCCAGCGGCGATCAAATCCACCCTACCCGGCACCCCTGGACACATGAGCACGCGAGCATGCCTCCGGCGGCGCACGCTCACAGCACTAGTTATCGCAGCCGCCATCATATGACGGCGGTTTGCGATAACGAGCCACTCTGTCACCGTCAGACTGCGGTCGGCAAGGCCATTTTTTGCAATACGGCACTGCGTCGCTTTAACTGACAATCGCGCAGCCATGCGACGTTGTACCCAAACAAAGTTGATGTCCTTTTTTTCCCCACAAATAGAGCTTTCTTTTGGTGGTATTTGATCATCTCTGCAGTTTTGATTTTTTGCGCTATAAACATAAAATGAGCAACAATTTTGAAAAAAAAAAATGTTACTTTCTGCTATTAAAAAAAAAAAAAACGAATTTATTCATCAGTTTAGGCTATATAGTCTTCTCCATATTTTTGGTTAAAAAATCGCAGTAAGCGTATAGTGATTGGTTTCTACAAAATAGGGGATAGATTTTTGGCATTTTTATTTATTTATTTTTTTACTAGTAATGGCGGTGATCAGTGATTTTTAGCAGGACTGGGACATTGCGGCGGACAGATTGGACACCTAACATTTTTGACACTTTTTTGGGAACCAGTGACATTATTATAGTAATCAGTGTAACAATATACACTGCTATTGTACTAATGACACTGGCAGGGAAGGGGTTAACATCAGGGGCGATCAAAGGGTTAAATGTGTTCCCTGGGAGGTGTTTCTAACTGTATGGGGGACTGTGTGACTGGGGAAACACACAGATCCATTTTTCTGCATATCAGAAAGACAGGATCTGTGTGATCTCCCCTGTCAGAACGGAGATCTGCCTTGTTTACACAGGCAGATCCCCACTCTGTTACTGTTGGGAATGATCGTGGGTGGCCGGCGGACAGTCTGCAGTTAAAGCACATCTTCCTCATTTCATTTCAAATCCATTGTGGTGGTGTATAGAGCCAAAAAGATTAGAATTGTTTTGATGTCCCAATATTTATGGACCTGATTGCATGTACCGTATATGGTATGGTATATATATATATATATATATATATATATATATACACAGTATCCCATAATAGTGAGTACACCCCTCACATTTTTTGTATATATTTTATTCTATATTTTCATGTGACAACACTGAAGAAATGACACTTTGCTACAATGTAAAGTAGTGAGTGTACAGCTTGTATAACAGTGTACATTTGTTGTCCCCTCAAAATAACTCAACACACAGCCATTAATATCTAACCCACTGGCAACAAAAGTGAGTACACCCCTAAGTGAAACTGGGCCCAATTAGCCATTTTCCCTCCCCGGTGTCATGTGACTTGTTAGTGTTACAAGGTCTCAGGTGTGAATGGGGAGCAGGTGTGTTAAATTTGGTGTTATCGCTCTCGCTCTCTCATACTGGTCACTGGAAATTCAACATGGCACCTCATGGCAAAGAACTCTCTGAGGAATTGAAAAAAAGAATTGTTGCTCTACAGAAAGATGGTCTAGGCCAGGGGTGTCAAACTGGCGGCCCTCCAGCTGTTGCTAAACTACAAATCCCATCATGCCTCTGCCTGTGGGAGTCATGCTTGTAACTGTCAGCCTTGCAATGCCTCATGGGATTTGTAGTTCCGCAACAGCTGGAGGGCCGCCAGTTTGACACCTGTGGTCTAGGCTATAAGAAGATTGCCAAGACCCTGAAACTGAGCTGCAACACAGTGGCCAAGACCATACAGCGGTTTAACACTCAGAACAGGCCAACCAAAGAAGTTGAGTGCACGTGCTCAGCATCATACCCAGAGGTTGTCTTTGGGAAATAGATGTATGAGTGCTGCCAGCATTGCTGCAGAGGTTGAAGGGGTGGGGGGTCAGCCTGTCAGTGCTCAGACCATACGCCGCACACTGCATCAAATTGGTCTGCATGGCTGTTGTCCCAGAAGGAAGCCTCTTCTAAAAATGATGCACAAGAAAGCCCGCAAATAGTTTGCTGAAGACAAACAGACTAAGGACATGGATTACTAGAACCATGTCCTGAGGTCTAATGAGATCAAGATAAACGTATTTGGTGCAGATGGTGTGTGGTGGCAACCAGGTGAGGAGTACAAAGACAAGTGTGTCTTGTCTACAGTCAAGCATGATAGTGGGAGTGTCATGGTCTGTGGCTGCATGAGTGCTGCCGGCACTGGGGAACTACAGTTCATTGAGGGAACCATGAATGACAACATGTACTGTGATATACTGAAGCAGAGCATGATCCCCTCTCCTCAGAGACTGGACCCCAGAGCAGTATTCCAACATGATAACGACCCCAAACACACTTCCAAGACAACCATTGCCTTGCTAAGGAAGCTGAGGGTAAAGGTGATGGACTGGTCAAGCGTCTCCAGACCTAAACCCTATTGATCATCTGTGGGACATCCTCAAACAGAAGGTGGAGGAGCGCAAGGTCTCTAACATCCACCAGCTCCGTGATATAATCATGGATGAGTGGAATTTGACTCCAGTGGCAACCTGTGAAGCTCTGGTGAACTCCATGCCCAAGAGAGTTAAGGCAGTGATGGAAAATAATGGTGGCCACACAAAACATTGACACTATGGGCCCAATTTTGACTTTTTCACTTAGGGGTGTACTCACTTTTGTTGCCAGCAGTTTAGACATTAATGGCTGTGTGTTGAGTTATTTTGAGGGGACAGCAAATTTACACTGTTATACAAGCTGTACACTCACTACTTTACATTGTAGCAAAGTGTCATTTCTTCAGTGTTGTCGCATGAAAAGATAGAATAAAATATTTACAAAAATTAGAGGGGTGTACTCACTATATGACATACTGTATATATATATATATTGTGATATTGGGGGGTTTAACTCAAGTGAGAGATGCGTTTTTGTGCGGTGAGTCAATATCAGACAGGCGTTAAAAGTTAAGGGCCTGGTAGCCCATGTTTATTCAAAAGGAAAAACAAAGCAAAACAAAAGGTCCATCCAGGAATCCCACGCAGGGGTTTTCAACTTCATATAGCACTCAACGAAAACATACCGAGCCACCTGGCTCTCTTGTCAGCAGTCCCTTCCTGAAACAGCCTAATCCTGGCCTCAACAGGATCCTCCAGCCCCCTTTGGGTTACTCACTGTCTCCGAGACTTTAAGACTTCCTTCAGCCCCCTTGGAATCTCTAGCTGCCTCGGCTCTCCTAGCCTCCCAGACCCTCCTTCGGTCTCCCAGGCTCTTGTAGCCGTCCCGACCTCCAAGTCCTTCAGGCACGGAGTCCCCCCTCACCAGGGATGTAGTCTCACACAGGGCCGACAGTGTTGCTGACAGGGGTCTGTCTTTTTGCAGCCGGCTGCTAACACTCCATCTCATTCCTCCTCTCTCTGCTCTCATCAGCCCCTCGTTATATTGGCTGCATCCACCTGGGCACACAACCTGATGGTTGTCCACAAGACCCGGACACAGGGTTGGAGATCCTGTCCCACCCAAGACTCTTAGGGATCTCCAAACTACAGAGTCCCATCCGGCAATAGCAAAATACGGAGAAAACTGGCAAAACAGTTTTCTCCATTTAAAATCTATACTCTGCAGTCTTGCAGTCAGCCGACATGCAAACTCTGTGTGACCTTTATTTCCATTTCCATAGGGAGAGGGACTCTCTCCCTTACATATCCCCCCCCTTTGTTTCGATCCAGAGGGAGGAACACCAGCACCCATCATCACGGTTGGGACACCTCTGTGCCGGCTGTCAGCCGCGTAGGCCCAACCCTTTTTCCGGGTGCGCTTCCAGGTAAGTCCTTCCCTGAATTTTAACAAGGTCCTATGGGTCCTTATACCCAGCCTTCTCCCTCTTCTCCTGGGGTCCCTGGGCTTACTCTTTTTTCTTAGGGGAACTCTGCTTTCCCTGATCCTACCTTTCGGTTTACACACATCAGTTTTACCATTGTCTTTTAGGTTCAAAACATTTCTCTGATTACTCACAGAATCCAAACCATTGTTTGTAGTACAAACCATTAGCGGCCAAGACATTTCAATGTCACACTTTCCAACACCATCAGTGCTTTCTTTTTCAGTGTTTTTAAGGACCAGTCCTGAGGAGGGACCACATGCAGACGAGTTACTGCACTCCACGGAACCATCGCCAAGTTCCACCTCACCTGCTGTCCAATGCTCCATGGGCAGCTGTCCTAACAAATGACACTGATCCACACATGACCCATTGCTAGCAGTACCAATCTTTGCCAGTTCACACTTTTCTATGTCACAATTTCTGATACCATCTGTATTATGTTTCAGAGTGTCTCCGGGTACCTCAACTTGTACCTCCTTGCAGGTGACAGATGAAATCTCCACTCTTGCCGCGTCCATCTCAGGCCCTTCCTTCTTATGAGGTCTAGCGGGTGAGGCAGTGTCCGCGCCATTTACTAATCCCTGCTCAACCACACCTCGGACCGCACTAGTAGAAGTGTCCTCTGTCACCACATCAGACGGAGAGACATCCAATGTCTCCAGCAGCTCCCCAGAGCGCCTTCCATACCAAACAGTGTCTGGAAGCACTCTCCTAGGGAACTGTGAGATCACTTGCCACACTATTAAGTAGTACTGTACCAACCAGTTCCATGGCTGATTAATGTTACCTGGCACAGCTTGTACCACTGGGATCCACCCATTGATCCCACGCGGCACCACCACATCCAACTGTACTGGGGTAACCCAGGTATACAAGGAACGTGCTTTCACCTGTTCAAGCAGTTCCACTAGCATATCTGTTATTTCAAGGCCTTCCGCATCAATATGCAAAACCTTTGTAGGGGTCTTGCCCTTATCAGAGACGTGGAGGGGCTCATTCACTGCAGCTGGAGATGCCGAGACATTTAAAGGGGCCTCCACCTCACTGGAGGTACCCATCTCAGCCTGATGCTCCCCTGGAGCGCTGTCAGATGCATGTCTCCCCCTCATCTCCTCTAACTCCACAATGAGCCTCTGCAAGTCAACATTCATCACATTGTCACTTTGACATTTGCCCTTCAGCGGTAGGGCTGGGGACAACACATCTGCAATGCCAATGCCCTGAACCGTTCCTTCAGACTGGAGGGCATCACCCTTTGCGGGGGCTAACGTGCCTTCGAGCACCGGCCATTCTGCGATCCCTCTGTTGGTCATAGCAGGTGGTCTGTCCCCACCTTTGTTACACATCATTGCTTTGTAATTCATTGTCACTTTATTTAGTGTTTTGAGTGCTACCTTGCACCAATCATCCCAGTCGCCTGTGGTTCCATCATGTGCGCTCCACAGCGCTGCATCACCTGCTGTAGAAGGTTTCACAGGAACCTGGGATACATTAACCAAAACAGCACACTGGTCACTTCTATATATATCACATTGTGACAACATGCTTGCACTCATATCGCATTGGGATGAGGCTTTGTCACCCAGGGCAGACTGCAATACACCATTTTGACCAGCTTGCCCTGGGGGCGCTGACACACTCCGCTGTGTACTTTCTACTTTGGCCAGCTGACTTAAACCCTTACCAACAGGGTTACACTGAGGGCTGTGGGGCTGCACCCGCACAATCTCACTGCGTGACTCAGCGCCCCCTTTTACCAGAGTAGCACCAGAACCATCCTGGACAGCCCCTGGCTCCAACTCATGGAGACCCCATGAGACTCCCATAGACAATCCTGTGCCTCTGCCAGTCATGGGAGACCTCCTACTCCCATCATCGGTAGTGACCACATTACCAACATTCTCAAACATGACATTATAAGAAACACTTTTTCCAAGGTCCTTATCATCAATAACATCACATTTGCCAACAGTACCACTTTTGTCAGCATGACCAGTCTCATTACATGTAGACATAACTGTGTTATTTGTTAATTGTCTCTGACCCTTACCGACCAAAGCCTGTGAGCTACTCCTCACAGCGCCCTCTCTCTTTAAAGGGGAACTCTTTCCTACTTGGGCAGCTCCATAGCTGACCTGGGAAACCCTCCGCTCTGTCACTGCGAGCTCTTTGGAAGCTTCCCTGGGCAACTCTGCAGTACCTGTCACTAGGGAACATGGCACATGAACATATTCGGTCACCCCTAGTTTAACTTTTCCAGCATTCTGCTGGACTATAGTAGGCACACACAGAGTCCCCATGTCCTTTGCAGTCTTTAGCCCTGCTGCCAGTTGTGCTTTACGCTGTGGCTCCCCACTGCCCTGGGTAGCACACTGCAGCAAGTCTATGTCCATACAAACAGCGGCTCTCCCCGCTGGAGACACTCCCACTTCATTGTGTTCAGTTCCACAAACTGAAACGGTCTTACCAGTTCCTGTAGCTGGTGTCATAGCCTTCACTTGAGTGCGATGTCTTACATGTGTGGTGTCTCCACAGGCTGACTCCCTCATGTGGTCATGGAGTAACACTGCAGCCTTTCCGGACCCACTGACACCCCCTGCCGGTAACACAAGGCCCCCATTGCTAGGGGTAACAGCAGACTTGCACTCCAAAGCTGGTTGGCTATACCTCATGCCCTCACAGAGGTCGCCCCTCTCGGCGACAAACATACCTGTATCTGAACGACGTCACACGATGGGTCCCGTCACCCCTCGGTGTCGCATTTCGTGTTGACCGTC
>BLSH010192965.1:178051-189246 GCA_018402905.1 Glandirana rugosa | reverse complement strand
AATCTACATTTCCCCTTGAGACACCTAAATCTACATTTCCCCCTTGAGACACCTGACTCTACATTCCCCCCTGAGAACACTAATTCGGGTATACTAATCTTTACAATAAATTAGGGTTTTATTATCATATCACATATGACGTTTTTTTATTTTTAACCTCACAAACCCGAACCAAACTTCTTTCCCACCGTTGGGATGGTTTCTCCTGTCTTTCCCCCGGTCGACGTCTTGTACATTGTCCCAGGACGACGTCCTAACATTAATTTCCGAGATGTTACCCTCATTACACGGGGTCCTAGTTATCCTTCCTGGAGCCCGAACGTCCGTGCGATCGTTCGGGTTCCGTCCGGACCCGGACCCGGACTTTGTCCCGAAGTTCGGACGGACCAGCAGAACCCGAACTTCCAGGTGTTCGCTCAACTCTAGTAACTAGTGCCCCTTTAACCCTCCCTTACCTGCAAGCCCGAGGTCCTTCCTATTGATCCTGGGGCACATTACTCCCATTGTAGAGCCTTTAATTACAATCCTGCAGCAGGACCCTGTTACATGTTCTGCAGCTGGCCCCCTTTCTGTCCTCTTTGGTAGGGTTGCCACCCTTTCTTCAAACCAAGCCCAAACACTCCAATTTTTATTTTTTTGCAGTATACACTATACTATTATTTTGGGATTAAATAACATTTCTAATCATATGGGCTTAATCACAAGAGTCCCCCCTTACATCTCAGTCCACAGAGTTCCCCCTTTACATCTAAATCCACAGAGTTCCCCTTTACATCTAAATCCACAGAGTTCTCATATACATCCGAATATGCAGAGTTCCCCTTTACATCTGAACTCACAGAGTTCCCCTTTACTTCTGAACTCGAGTTTCCTTACAGTGTAAGACACAACTTTGCAGAATCTGATGTAAGTGAGAACTCTGGGAACTCTAATTTAAGGGGGAACACAGAACTCTGATGTACTGAGGGAAATCTGAGAGTTCCCAGCATTTCCATTTAATTAGGGTTCCCAGAGCCCCCCTTACATCAGAGTCCACAGAGCACCCCTTACATCTAAGGCAGCAGAGTTCTCCCTTAGATCTGAGTATGCAGAATTTGCACTTACATTAAGGGGGATCTCTGTGAACTCTGGAATGTAAACAGTAACTCTGATGTAAGGTGTGCTCTGATGTAAGGAGGAATGCTGTGGACTCTGGTGTAAAGTGGAGCTCTGATATAAGGGGATCTCTGCCCACCATAGCCCCCCTTACATCAGAGTCCACTGAGAACGCCTTACATCTGAGTCTCCCTTACATTAGTGTAGTCACTGGGAGGCAGAAGAGAGGAGGAAGGGATGGGAGACCTAAGTCACGGACAAGGGATGGAGGGTGAGCTCACTAACACCAGGATGAGGGCTCAGACATTGTTAGTAAACACATTTCATCATCTGGCTGCTGGGCTTCCTGCCCACACATTACCTTCTCTGAGGCACAGAACTAATGGGGAATGTAGTGTGGCCAGGGCAGACACAGTAAAAGAGGGTCAGGAGAAGGAGAGACAAATCCAAACTCTCTCTCTCTCCACTCCCGTCTGTGCTATGGGGGGGACTGTCAGTGCTGGGCTCTGGGCTGTGTCAGAGAGACACTCTCAGCTCAGACCACTGCAGCCAGCAACCCTGGGCTCTTGGGGCCCCCCACAGTGGCAGAACTCCAGGCCTGCTTGCAAGTATGATCTTTTCGAGCCTGGTAGTTCTGATAATGGTTCTTAAGTTGCAATTGCCAGTAGTCGATTGCCTCCAAGCAAAACAGACTTCAGTCACTTATCAAGGCAGACTCCAGTCACTTAAAGAGGTAATACCTGCTAGCAAGGCAGACTCAAACCATTCCAGACACTCTGCCAATCACTACCTGCCAGCAAGGCAGATTCTGGCCAGTCAGCACCAGACAGTGAGGCAGACTCCAGTCACTCAGCCAGTCATTACCTGACAGTAAGGCAGACTCTGGCCAGTCACTACCAGATAGGAGGGCAGACTCCAGACACTCAGCCATTGACTACTTGTCAGTAAGGCAGATGCCGGTCAGTCACTACCTGACAGTAAGGCAACCTCTAGCCAGTCACTACCTGTCAGCAAGGAAGACTCCAAACATTCAGTAAGGAGATCTCCAATCATTCCTGTCAGTAAGGCAGACTGAGGCCCAAGTTACAGTTAATCCACCACTGTAAGGACAGATAATTCTGCGAAACGGAGACAACACTAGGTGGGTACCTTCTATTCCCATATTATTCTCTATTATACTGTATGTGTGTTTAAAACATGAGAGATTATCTTTTCATGTTTAGGATTATAATATTAAAATTCCTGCACTAGTGAATCAAATAATCATACATAAAAAAATACTTGAAATAGGGACAGCTGCAATCAGAAAAATTGCACATAACAATAAAAACAAAACCATACATAAAAAATTGATGAGCTATCCATGAATCATGTACACTACTTACTATATATCTTTAAAGTGCAATTGTTCTAGCCCAAAATAATTATTATTCAAATATTAATAAGGTGCAAGCATAATCCAAAAGAGGGGTTATACATAGCATATATATATATATATATATATTTTGTCGTTATGTGAGGCGCACAGAATACACAGAATATGAGCTGACAGTTGGCGGAGGCCCTGCTGGAGTTAAAGAAGGGCCCCGCACCTCCCGTGATATGGGAACCAAAGTTGGTATGTGCCTCTTACCATATGCAGAAGATGACATTCGCCAAGGATGGCCAAAAGAACAGTGGGCGGGACTGTTAGCACCATTCTTGACAGGTGAACCCCAAAAAGCCTAATTTGATTTGGAATTAGAAAAGGCCCAGGACTATGAGACTCTAAAGGCTGAGGTACTTACACGCCTAGGGGTCACCATGGCAATCCGAGCTCAACAGGTGCATCAGTGGACTTACCACACCAACAAGCTACCCCGCTCGCAGATGTTCAACCTCGTCCACCTCACCAGGAAGTGGCTGCAGCCAGAGACTTTGCTAGGTCCCCAGATTGTGGAGCTCGTGGTCATGGACTGCTAACTACGTGTGCTCCCTGCTGCCTTGGGGAACTGGGTCAGTCATGGGGAGCCAAAACCGCCAACCAACTTGTGGACCTCGTAGAGAGATACACGGCTGCTGAGGACTTTTTTTACCCATCTGCACCCCACTCCATTGTATCTAGAGGTGAAAGATCGCCCGGCGGACCCGGTAAGTTCCAGGGTTCAGGGGAATGGGGAAATTTGATAAGACTGATACGGCTAAAGAGACTTGGGGCTCTAGACCTGGAGACTGGCCAAAGAAGCTGGGAAGGTCTTGGGGACGCTTGAGAGGACTGGGTATAGCACACATACAGTGCTATCAATGTCATGCATTGGGCCATATTGCTGCCAATTGCCCCTGAATGATGAACCCATGCAATGCGATTATACTTATGTAAATAGGCACCTTTCTCTTTTTGCACAGGTCGCATATACAGCATCATGTTCGGGTCACATGGAGAAGCAAATGTGTGTGATTTTTGTTTATGGGAGACCAGTCACTGCACTGCTTGACTCGGGTAGTGTAGTGATGTTGGTAAAAAGCAATTGTGTAGATCATGCAAGGTTGCACCCTAGCGCTGTCGAGTCATTTGCATACATGGGGACACTCATGACTACCAGACGGCAGTGATTGAGATTGACACCCCATTTGGTAGTGTGGTTCATTCTGTGCGGGTGGTACCTTCAATACTTTATGACTCCCTAGTGGGCAGGGATTTTCTCCATTTTTGGAGGTAATGGGAAGGCTGGAGGGTAGAGCTCCTCCTATTGTGGAAGCACGGGACCTTTCACTAGACCCATTTTGCCAAATGGAAGGGGAGACTGGTGGCAGGACCAAGGAGGGAGGAGACCCTCTTCCTTTTCTGGTACTGGCTGGGGAGCTGGAAGATAGCTCACAGCGGGTGGTCTAATGACCCAGACAATGTCTCTGACCCTGACAGTGAGAGTGAACCTGACTTAGAGGTCCGGAGGGAGGACTTCTGTACAGAACAACTACAGAATGTCACTATCCTTAGAGCCAGAGAAAACATGAAGGTGATGGATGGGGAAACTGTGGACCTTAATTGGGGGTTATCTTTTCCCTACATGGCACTTAAAAATAATTTGTTGTATCAGGTGTTGAAATGTGGGGAGGATGAAGTGGTTCCCAAACCCTTCCCCAGGATGGTGCTAGATCTGGCCCAGGGGTATTTAATGGGGGGAGATCTGGGTATGGAGAAAAGAGAATAACCCAGAGATTGTTCTGGCTTGGGTTGTATGCAGACGTAAAAGAATACTTTGAATCATGCCCTGAGTGTCAAATGACGGCCCTGTCACCCGATTTTCATAGTCCCCTTGTCCCACTTCCCATAATTGAAGTGCCATTTGAGCGAATCGGCATGGATCTCGTGGGACCATTAGTAAAATCTGCTCAGGGGCACCAGCACATCCTGGTGATCCTGGACTATGCGACCCACTATCCTGAGGCTATACCCTTGCGGAATACCTCCATTAAGACTATTGCCAAGGAGCTGGTCAAGGTGTTTAGTCGGGTGGGGATCTCTAAAGAAATCTTCAAGGATCAGGGTACCCTGTTCATGTCCTGAGTGACCAGAGAATTGTACAAGTTGTACAAAATCTCCCATCCCTGTACCTCTGTTTACCACCCAAAAACTGACGGGCTGGTGGAAAGGTTTAACCACTTCAGCCCCGGAAGGATTTCACACTTTAGGACCAGAGCCCTTTTTGCGATTCGGCACTGCGTCGCTTTAACTGAAAATTGCGCAGTCGTGTGACGTTGTACCCAAACGAAATTTGCGTCCTTTTTTTCCCACAAATAGAGCTTTCTTTTGGTGGTATTTGATCACCGCTGCATCATTTCTGATTGCCGCTATAAACAAAAGAACAGCGACAATTTTGCAAAAAAAAAACAAATTTCTTACTTTTTGCTAAAATACAAATCCAAAAAAAAAATATAAAAAAACATTTTTTTTCATCGGTTTTGGCCGATTTATATTCTTCCTCATATTTGTGATTAAAAAAATCACAATCGGCGTTTATTGATTGGTTTGCTCAAAAGTGGTCGCGTTTACGGATGATGAGAATTAATTTCTGGGGTTTTTATTTATTTATTTTTTTTTACTAGTAATGGTGGCGATCTGCGATTTTTAGCGGTACTGCGATATTAGGGCGGACAT
Organism: Glandirana rugosa; assembly: GCA_018402905.1. Taxonomy (NCBI): domain Eukaryota; kingdom Metazoa; phylum Chordata; class Amphibia; order Anura; family Ranidae; genus Glandirana; species Glandirana rugosa. The sequence continues at coordinate 184,013 of BLSH010192965.1, read as the reverse complement.
GTCGGAACATTTTGACACTTTTTTGGGACCATTGGCATTTATACAGCGATCAGTGCTATAAAAATGCACTGATTGGGGGGGCGTGGCTAGCCGCGGACGAGGCAAGACGTGTGGAGACAGAGCTCCGGACCATCGACTAACAATCTGCCTGCATCCGTAGCCTTGAGACATCCAGAAGCCCACAGTCAAGGTAATATACCTTCTCCGCACTTGTGAGAGCTAGATTGCGAAATTTCGCCACGATCGGCGGCCCGGAGCCACAAAAAATTTGTTCCGGTCTACATTGCGGGACTTCCCTGGAGGATCGGGAGGCATAGGGACAGTGTGCGGACCCTTGTACTCATATAGGAAGCACAATCTACCCCTGCAGAGACAATTTCTCTCACTTAATAGCATCACATGTGGAGCGGCCTGGCGCGACTTGGAGCCCTCTGCTGATAAAGCACACTCCACACCGCATGTTCATGGGACAATCTAAAATCAGTGCCAACATTTAACTATTATATTCGATAGTGAAAGAGAAGATCCAGAGGTGGCATTTGATCCAGCACATTACTCCTAATAATTACCTCGGATCTGACACATGGTCTCACAGCGGCCATCTTGGTACACCTGAACTTGCGATAGTGTCTTCTCTATCTGCACTATATATTACAGGAACTGTCTTTTACGCATACACTCCCTCCTTGCTACCTGATTGTTCTGAGAAGTATCACATAATTCAACATGTAGTGCATGTATAATCTCCGTCAAGGCTGCCAGACTTCTCACTAATACTAGAGACCGGGATATCAGGCACAAGTGTACCATTACAACTCAGTTTATATATACTCATGCCGTCCAAAAAGAAGAGAGAGGGTTCAAAACCAGGAAAAATGACAGACTTTTTTTCCAACCCCAATAAACACCTACTATTCAGCAATGGTGACAATCCTCATATAATGCAGCATCCAACAGACCAGACCAGATATGGTCTTAAACATAAGCCCACAGATCTATCTAAACTTTTACAAGATGAGGAAGAACTCCGCACCTCCCCCTCAGCCAGCCCAGCAAAATCCAAACAAAAAATGAATGACCCCTCTCCTAATACTTCCCTTACCAACGAATTCAACATTTCCCTGGACGACACCAGAGAATTACAAGACTCTATTTCTAACTTTCCTACTGCTGATAAACCGGTCCTAGATACGACACTATAAGACATGTTAATGTCCCTGAGATCTACTATCCATACAGACATTATGTCCTTAGCAACACAATTCAAAACGGAGGTAAAAGAAGTCAGCAACAGAGTTTCACATATAGAATCTAAAATGAGCTCCTTTGCGTCCACATTTAATGAACTAGTGAATGCTCACAACGAAAGGGAAGATGAACTCTGGCACATGAAAATGAAACTTGCTGACCTGGAGGACCGCTCGAGGCGCAATAATGTTAAAATTCGGGGGATCCCAGAATCAGTCAAACCCACAGATCTACACAAATTTTTCAAAAATGTACTTCGTGAGGCCTTACCGGAGGCCCCACTCGAAGATCTCATTATAGACCGCATTCACAGACTCCCCAGACCTAAGCATATTCCAGAGCACCTCCCAAGGGATACATTGGCAAGAGTTCACTTCTTCCACACCAAGGATCGTTTCATGAGGGCTATAAGATATCGAGACAACCTTCCAGATGATCTACAAGAATTGTCTTTCTTCAATGACTTTTCAGCATTTACCTTACAGCAAAGAAGACAGCTAGCTACGATCACAAAACCGTTGAACAACCACAGCATCAGTTACAGATGGCTGTACCCAGCTAAGTTGCTGATTACAAAAGAAGAAAGAACATACGTGATCACAACAGTGAAGGAAGGGCTCTCTCTCTTGCAGAAGTGGAACATTTTGCAGAACCAAGAGACCTCTAACAACCTGCCCCCGGACATTGCTACCTCCCAGAATGAAGATACAGACAACGATGCTGAATGTTCTTAGGGAATCTTGACATCGTCTCAACACTGGCTCTGGCAGCCTACTGGAGGTAACCAGTTATTTCTACTCTCTCTATCCCCCCCAAGTTGAGTGGTCAAATGACCGCACAGATTCATACAGAATCGCCTATTTTTACTGGATGTAATCCTTCCTCATCTGCTCACACTATTTTCTACCTACTGTTGCACAGTTTGAACCTGCAGCTTTAAAAAAGATACTCTCCCCCTTTTTTGAAGAGTGTGATCAGAGACCACATTATAATTACGTCTGAATTCCGCTCCACCTATCATCACTGATCAGCCCCAGACATCGTAAAATTGGAGGAATCCCTCACTCATCACGCCAGCTTTCACCTATCAATAATTGTTACCCACACTTTGCTTAAAATCCCACAACAGACGACACAATGTCTTTCCGCATATCCTCACTGAATGTTAAGGGTCTAAATAGCCCCTTTAAAAGACAGCTGGCATGGAAAGAAACGAGTACTTTGAAATAACTCCCACAACCCTCCCACATTCAAACACAAAAAATTCCCTCTTGTCCTAATGTCCAATGCTCCATGTAAAAAGAGAGGAGTGGCCATTGCATTCAAGGACTCTCTACAATTCTTAATTGCCATTTGTGAAATCAACCGAACTAAATACACCTTAGTCAACGTATACCTACCCAATACGAAACAAATCTCCTTCCTGAATAAACTCTGGAAAAAAGTTCTCCGTGTACAACAGGGCTATACCATCATCTGCGGAGACTTCAATGCCATCCCAAACAAAGATCTTGACTTCTCCGGCCATGTAAGGCCCAAAAAGCATAGAGTCTCTGTGGACAAATTTCTTAACACAGCAAGCCTATACGATGTCTGGAGATGTCAGCACTCCAATGAACGAGACTTCACCTTTTTTTCAAATGTTCACCGAACATACTCCAGAATTGATTTATTTTTGGTAGATAGATTTCTATTACAGAATGTAACTAAGTCTGAAATTCATAATATAACCTGGTCTGACCACGCGCCAGTTTCCGTGACGGTGGGGGATCTCCGAGCCGAGACTAGGGCAAATAGATGGCGAAATGATACCCTTATTTTTTCTCAACCTGAATATAGGAAAATGTTATCGGGCATTCTGAAAGAATATTTTACAATTAATGCCCCCTCGGTCGAGGATCCCTTTACCTTATGGAATGCACACAAAGTGTATGTTAGAGGCATACTTATTCAACTGTCTGCCAGAATTAAAAGGCGAAGGGAGAGGCAGCTGAGAGACCTTCTATCCTCTATTGCTCAATTAGAAAAAGACAATAAATCTGCCACTTCACAAACACTTAGAGAACAACTGTTCCACCAAAGACAAGAACTCAGATCCCTGTTGTTATGCCAACATGAACGAGCCCTCAAAAAACTGAGGGCTGCTTCATATGGGTATGGTAACAGAGCAGGGAAACACTTGGCGAACCAACTAAAAGACACAGTTATCAAACAAAAAATCAGTTACATTTATAACCCTATCATGAAAACTAAGGTATATAACCCAGCTGAGATCGCCAACGCCTTTTGCGATTACTACGAGTCTCTGTACAACCTGAATAGAGACCCTAGTACTCCACAGCCTACAACCCATTCTATCTCTGACTTTTTAAATTCAGTATCCCTCCCTGCGGTTAAATCTGAGGATCTTGAAATATTGAACCAACCCTTTTCTGAACACGAATTGGCAGCAACAATCAAAGGTTTACCAAAGAATAAATCCCCAGGCCCCGATGGGTACTCTGCCGAGTATTACCAAACTTTTCCAGAAATTTTATCTCCTTACCTGTTGAAGGTCTTTCAGACTGCAGCCTCCACTGCCAATTTTCCTCCGGAAATGTTGACTGCAACAATTGTCACACTTCCCAAACCAGGGAAGGAGCCAAATGATCCAAAAAATTTCAGACCTATTTCCTTACTGAATGTGGATGTAAAGATATATGCCAAATTGCTAGCGAATAGAATAAGTAAACTTCTTCCAAACCTGATCAACCCAGATCAGGTAGGTTTTGTGTCGGGCAGACAAGCCTCTGATGCCACGAGAAGGATGATAAATCTTTTACATTCTATGGAGGGCTCGAGAAGGCCTTCTCTGCTTCTCGCGTTAGACGCAGAGAAGGCCTTCGATAGGATTCACTGGGGCTATCTCAAAGAGGTTCTTAATAAATTTGGTATGCAAGGTCAGATCCTGTCAGCGATCTCAGCTCTCTACTCCACACCATCAGCATTTGTGTTTACTGAAGGGCTATTTTCTAGGAATTTTAAAATTACTAATGGTACCAGGCAGGGATGCCCCCTATCTCCAATAATTTTTGTCCTGCTTATGGAACCTCTAGCGGAGAAAATCAGATCAAACCCAAATATAAAAGGCATACCCTCTCAGGGTCATAAACACACTATCTCGCTATTTGCAGACGATGTTATATTGTCAATCACAGACCCGATTACTTCTCTGCCGGAGGTTCATGAGACTCTAAAACAATTTAGTGAGATAGCATATTACAAGATCAACGCATCCAAGTCGCAAATATTGAGTATAGCTATTAGCCCCAAAACGAAATTAGAGCTCTCCCGGAAATTCCCCTACTGTTGGTTGGACTCCCCATTGCCCTACCTCGGTGTGAAATTAACATTCCCAGTTAAGGACTTATACAAAGTGAACTTTGAACCTTTCACAATCACATTATCTTTCGTGGTCCGGCAGACTAGCGGCCTACAAAATGTATCTCCTACCAAAATTACTGTATAAATTCAGAACCCTTCCCATTCCAATACCTAACAATTTTTTCTCCAGCATGCAAAAACTTGTGTCACATTTCATTTGGGACGGTAAAAAAGCAAGGTACCCACCGGGTATGCAGAGGAAACATGCTTCGGTGGGAGGGTTAGGCCTCCCGGACCTCAAAGACTACTACATGGCCACAATCCTGGACCAACTTAAATCATGGCTCAACAATCTCCCTCCCAAGCCTTGGTTCCAAATTGAAAGAGCGTGGATGAAAAACAAATCTCCACTGTCCTTTCTAATGTCTGGAACACATAACTCCAGGGGCATACCCCCAGACCACCCCACAATCTCAGCCACTGTCCAGGCTTGGATATACCTCATACATAATCTTAGGCAAGCTGATCTACCTGATTTATCCATAACAATCCCAAACCCCCTAGAGATCATTGAATGGTGCATACCAGACATAGACCTGTCAATATGGAAAACTAAAGGAGTAATCAATATCCAAGATTTATATGTAGAAGACGGTCTTAGATCTTTCTCGAATCTATCATCTATGTATGGCATACCCAACTCTGAGAGGTTTTCCTATTTACGGATAGTCTCGTTATTGCGCCTACAAAAATTCCGAGATTACAAAATCACCGAGTCTATTTGGAAATTCCTAAACTCCATGGATCCCAAATCCAAAGGCATTTCACTGATCTACAACTCTTTAAACTCCAAATCCAAGTTTAGCAAACCTTCACCTTTACATAAATGGGAAGAAGAAACAGGCAGGAGCTATTCAGACGCACAATGGTTAGGTGCGATTAACCGCTTAACAACCGCCCTATAGACAAAAGACGTCTACAGGGCGGTCGCTTAATTCTGGGAGGACGTCTATTGACGTCCTCCCAGAATCGCGGTTCCCGCGCGCCCCCTGGGGCGCGCACACGGGAACATCCGTGACCGTCGGGTCCGGGGGACCCGACTGATCACGGATCGGGGTGAATGGCCGCTGTGCGCGGCCTTTCACCCCGTGATCGCGCCGTCAAATGACGGCGTGATCACATGTAAACAAGCCGGCGGAAGCGCCGGCTTGTCTCTCCTCTCCGCACCGATCGGTGCAGTGTGAGAGGAGAGAGGGGGGAGAGAAGACGTGCAGCAGCGCTGTGGGCGATGTGCAATGCCCACAGCGCTGCCTAGTGACAGAAAACTCCCCCCCACCATCTATTTACCACC
>BLSH010192965.1:122683-135500 GCA_018402905.1 Glandirana rugosa | reverse complement strand
TCGTGACCTACTTTATACGTACCCAGACAGTCCTCAGGTCTTTGAGTAACTGGAAAATATGTGTGTGTGACAGTCGTTGACCACACTGGTCTTTACACACTTGACGTGTCTCTTATGGTCTGTGTTGCATTTCACTTATTTCACTAAATAATTCCTCACGCGTACGCGCACTCGAGGCACTACCTGTGCGTGGTGGCGGGCGGGCCCCTGGGCTATCGAGTGTGTACGTCTCCACTCTGGCCGCGGCCATCTTGGTGCTCCCTTCTCTCTTTGTTAGGCTCCGGAGCACGGTCTCCACCGGTCCCCGGCGGGCCGGAGATGTCCTCCCGTGATGCGTGGGGCTAAGGGAAGCAGTCTCTGTTGAGAGATGACCCTCTCACCTCTGCATGTGTGAGCTATCGGGTCCCCGGGCGGGCGGTGGTGCGTGTCCATCACGGAGCTCACGCGCATGCGCACTCCTTAATAAATCACTTTATTCACTTTACGTTGTGTCTGGTATTCTCTGTGCAGTTCACACATTTCTGGTCACACCAGTTGCTGACAGTGTGTGTGTATAAAAGGTCAATGAGTTTCTGGACTCCTGACAGACCCATGCATATTTCATCCAGTGCTGCACTGACGTTCCTGGATTCTGAGTTATGGGGAAAGAAAAATAATTGTCAAAGGATCTGCAGGAAAAGGTAGTTGAACTGTATAAAACAGGAAAGGGATATAAAAAGATATCCGAGGAAGTGAGAATGCCAATCAGCAGCGTTAAATCTCTAATCAAGAAGTGGAAAATGAGGGGTTCTGTTAAAACCAAACCACGGTCAGGTAGACCAACTCAACATTTTAGCCACAACTGGGCTTTTTGTCAAGGGGAATGGACAGCTTTACCATATGAGAAGATAAAAAGCCTCATCCACAAATACCACAAAAAACTTCAAGCCAAAACATATGGTGTGGCTTTTTCAAGATGCACAATAAGGAGGCACTTGAAGAAAGATGGGCTGAATGGTCGAGTCGCCAGAAGAAAGCCATTATTACACAAATGCCACAAAGTATCCCCCCTACAAAACGTCAAACAGCACAGAGACAAACCTCAATCCTTCTGGCACAACGTCATTTGGAGTGATGGGACCAAAATTGAACTTAATACTGTGTATTGCCCCCTTTAACATCAATCAAAGCTTGAAGTTTATTTGTGGAATTTGTGGATGAGGCTCTTTAAAGCTGCCCATTCCTCTTGATAAAAAGCCCAGTTGTGGCTGCAATTTTGAGTTGGTCTACTTGACCGTGGTTTGTTTTCAACAGAATCCCTCATTTTCCCCTTCTTGATTAGAGTTTGAACACTTTTGATTGGCATTCTCAGTTCCTTGGATATCTTTTTATATCCCTTTCCTGTTTTATACAGTTCAACTGCCTTTTCCCACACATCCTTTGGCAATTCTTTTGCTTTCCCCATGACTCAGAATCCAGAAACGTCAGTGCAGCACTGGATGAAAGATGCAAGAGTCTGTCAGGAGTCCAGAAACTCATTGACCTTTTATACAGACACACTAATTACAAGCAAACAGATCAGGTGAGGATGGTTACCTCTAATAGCCATTCAAACCCCTTTGTGTCAAGTTGTGTTCATGTTATCAGGCAAAAATCACCAGGGTATGTAAACTTTTGATCAGGGTCATTTGGGTAGTTTCTGTTGTCATTATGATTTACAAAGAATAAACATGGTTGCTTGATAATAAATGACTTCAGCCAAACACTAATCATGAGTGAAAGGTTTTTGTGTTATCATTCATATTCTCTGAAAAATGGCCAAGAAATCATAAATTCTGTCAGGGTATGTAAACTTATGAGCACAACTGTATATATATTTTTTCTTTTCGGTTGGTACTGATATATCTGTAAAATGGGACCAGTATTGTACCTATGGAATTTGTCCATTTCTTTTCCTATATAAACTCTGCGTTCTCTGCTGTGTGGGAAACAGCCGACATATGATATAGGAACTGCATGCAAATTAAATAATTTAAAAAAATCTCACACCATCATAATGTAACTTTAATTTTTTTTTAATTCAATGTTTTTTTATTACGTTTTATCAAAAGACAAAAGGTAAAAATTGTTTGCCTTGAAATGGTACAGTACATATTGAACAGAGTAGATGTATATAGGTAACAAAGTAACAACAAATATACTTAAACACTGCCACTCCTCCGGACACCGCATTGGGAGAAAACTGTGTCATGATGGGAGGATAACACCATCAGCCCCAAAGCTCTGTAATATCAATTACAGGTAGAGTAGATTAGCATATTACTAACTGTTGGTATATCAAACTATAATATGTGAACTGTATGGTAATTAAGGGACTCGGCTTCAAGTTGTCAGTATCCAGAGAAAGTGGATTCCAAAACTAAAGTGCTTCACAGTGAGATCGCACACCACCACCGGTTATCCTATGTGCTCACCTCTAGGTGTGACCCCTGATGGGCCAAGTCCCACTTTCCCCTGTGGGGTTATTTCCTCCTTAGACAAAGGGCGGATAAGACTCCACACATAAACGATGGCAGTGATATGTGTGAGACAAAAGAAGCTACATAGTGCTGAATCCTTAAAAACTTTTGTCATTTATTAAAGCAGAATAAAAACATTCACATTTGGAGGTGCACCAACTCCGGTACACTCGGGCAATACATGCATCAGCAAAAAACAGCTTCCCTGAAATCCCCTGGGTATTTGGCTGCTAACTTCCTTCCTAGACAGAGTGGCGTTCCCAGGAAAGGAACATTTTTTGCTATATTGAACGTACTGTTTATGGACTATTACACCACTATTAGTGGCAGAAGTGTTGTATTTAAGGACATTGTTTTATGAACACTGTTAGACTATTGTGTTATTTGTAATATGTATATATACACTTAGCCACCTGCACTTTTGCACTTTGGCCACAGGTTGGCACTATATATATAAGTTTATGTATGTATATTTGCGCTGCACCAACTGTTTTTACATTCTTTACTGTAGTATTTGGGATACTATTTAGGTGCCAGGCAGCATTTTGAGGTGATTCTTCTTTTTATAGTGAGGTATGTTATACTATTATTTCTTAGGCTTTTTGTTATACTTAGATCTACAAAAGGCATTTGATTCTGTCTCCTAGTCCTTTCTTACATCAATTTAACGTGGATGGGGTTTTGGCAACCACTTTATGAATAAAATAGGAGCCCTCTACTCCAATCCTGAGGCACAAATTCAACTTCAGAGATTTTATTCAGACCCATTCCCAATCTTTAGGGTAAGTAGACAGGGCTGCCCTCTATCTCCACTGATCTTTGCTATTGTTTTTAAAATGGTGGCTATAGCTATCAGAAATCATCCAGATGTACACGGAGTGAGATGTGAATCGCACAAATGTGCACTCCTTGCGGGCGACATCCTGCTTTTCATCACTTTCCAGTTAATCTCGCTACCCAACATATGCTCATTACTAGGCAACTTTGGTGCAGCTTCAGGCCTAAAGGTTAATTATTCCTATATATCTATGGCATTAAATATCAACTTACCAGATTCCTTGGTCACCCAGCCGAAGAACGAATTTTGGTTCACCTGGAGTGACTCCACAATCCCCTATTTGGGGGTTAGCTTGACAGCCTCTGCAGACTGCCTATACACAACAAACTTTACCAATGTATCATGAACTGGAAGCCGATCTTAACCACTTAAGGACCGGAAGGATTTCCAGCTTTAGGACCGGAGCCCTTTTTGCGATTCGGCACTGCGTCACTTTAACTGACAATGGTGCGGTCGTGCGATGTTGTACCCAAACAAAATTTGCGTCCTTTTTTTCCCACAAATAGAGCTTTCTTTTGGTGGTATTTGATCACCGCTGCGTCATTTCTGATCGCCGCTATAAACAAAAGAAGAGCAACAATTTTGCAAAAAAAAACAAATTTCTTACTTTTTGCTAAAATACAAATCCAAAAAAAAAAAATATAAAAAAACATTTTTTTTCACCGTTTTTGGCCGATTTATATTCTTCATCATATTTGCGATAAAAAAAATCACATAATCGGCGTTTATTGATTGGTTTGCGCAAAAGTGGTCGCGTTTACGGATGATGAGAATTCATTTTTGGGGTTTTTATTTTATTTTTTTTTTACTAATAATGGCGGCGATCTGCGATTTTTAGCGGTACTGCGATATTTCAGCGGACATGTCGGACTATTTTGACACTTTTTTGGGACCATTGGCATTTATACAGCGATCAGTGCTATAAAAATGCACTGATTACTGTGTAAATGCCATTGGCAGTGAAGGGGTTAACCTGCAGGGGGCGCTCTAAGGGTTAACTATGTTCCCTGGGCGTGTTCTAACTGTATGGGGGCTTGCCTAGCTGGGGAAGGGAAGTGGTCACAGCCTTCACGTACAGGAAGGCTGTGATCACAGCCCTTCCCCCTCACACAGAGCGGAGGTCCGTGTTTACTTACACGGACCTCCGCTCCTTCACTCCGGGGGGGGGGGGCATCGCGGGTGGCCGGCGGCAATCGAAGCCGCCGCACCCGCTCCCTGGCCCTCCCCAGACACAGTGAGCGCGCGGGCGCGCTCACTGTGCGCGATCTGGCGGCCGCCGTCATATGACGGCGATTTGCCTTACAGCGCCAATTTGCCGCCGTCAATTGCCGATTGACGGTCGGCAAGTGGTTAAAGGGGTTGTAAACCCTTGTTGTAGAATGCATTAAGGTGAAAAACCTTTTCAACTACAGCAGCCCCCGAGACCCCCTGTTTTACTTACCTGACCCCGATCGTTCCCGCGCCCGTGACAAGCCTAGCAGCTCCATCCGTGGGCTCCGGTCCTCATTGGCTAGATTGATAGCAACGGGAGCATTGGCTCCTGCTTCTGTCAATCAAGTTCAATGATGTGGGAGCAGGAGGGCGGAGCTGAGTCCTGCTGTCTATGTCCATCGATGCAACAACAGGACTCAGGAGCGCACCTGCATGGCTGCCCTCAGGGAAAGCGATTCCCTGAGGGGACAGTCGGAGAACAGGTGCACCCAGGAGCGCTGCCGAGGGACCCGAGAAGTGGAGGATCAGGGCCACTCTGTACAAAACCACTGCACAGAGGAGGTAAGTGTAATATGTTTGTTATTAAAAAAAAAAACCTTTAATATCACTTTCTATCACTGGGTAGAGTAAACTCAGTGAAAATGACCCTACTACCATGCATCCTATACTTGTTTAGGTCTCTCCCCATTTCTTTCTCTAAAGACCACCTCCGTAAATTCAAATCCAAAATTATTAAATTAATTTGGGGTTCCAAGGGACACAGAGCAGCCAAACAATGTCTATACCATTCCAGGGACAAGGGTGGGGTGGGACTACCAAAACTTCTTTGGTACTATCAGGCAGTCCAACTATCCCAAATCTCAATTATATACTCTAAATTGGCACTGTCAGACTGAGTTCAAGTAGAATGGCAAGCCACCCCTCAATACACTCTGGACTTTCTCCTTTTGTGCCCCCCAAAACCAGGCCTGCAGTCATTGCCCCCACACTCTCACACACCTATGGGACTCCCTTAGAAATGAACCCACGCCTGATTTCTTCCTGGTACCAATTAGCCCATCTTTTCCCTAACCTCAATTTCCCACCGGGTTTGAATATCAAATCATTCCAATGGTGGTTGAATAAAGGAATGTACAGGATCAGACACTTCATTAACACCTCTGGCCCTCTTACTCTAGCACACTGCATAAGCAAATTAGACATGCCATTTTCTGAGCTTTGGTGTGGCCAAGCCACGGAGCAGAGGGAGGGAATTTCAGTGATCTACCAGTCACTATCCAACCCAGATACAAAATCCCCTTCCATGTTGGAATGGGAGAAGGACCTAGGACAAGTCTGGAGTATATCTGCATGGCAGAAGGCCTTAGCCTCGGCCTCACAAGGAATCGTGAATACAGCCCTGGCAGGGGCAAATCTGAAAGTTCTGATGAGATGGTATCTGGTCCCTTTAAGACTTTCCAAGATGTACCCCTCAACTTCTCCCCTATGCTTTCAAGACTGTGGACATGTGGGTTCAATGCTGCATATATGATGGGACTGTCCCAAAATCGGAGGATTTTGGAACAAAATATTCCATTTGATTCAGAGAGTCAATTTCCCAGCTCCTGAAGCCTCCAAATTAACAAAAAGGTTCATTACTTTCATACTTACAAGGGTTGAATTAACTATTGCACATTCCTGGAAACAACCTTTTGTTTCCTTTACAAGGAAAAAGAAAAATCTCCTGGATTATGGCCCAGGAGAAAATGGTAATCATCTTATTGGATACCACTGAAAAAATTGAGGCTATCTGGGGCCCCTGGGCCCAATATATGCAGATTGAGTTCCCACCCTGATCACCTCTCCATACTATAATATAGTTTGAGATATCCTTGGTCACTCTTTTTCCTTCCTATCCCCTTTCCCTTTTTCTACTTGACCTTCTTTACCTCCCTTTCCTTTTGATTTACTTATCTTCTTTACACTTTTTTTTTTAATTGCGTTGACTCTCCAGCTAGGTATATGTGGACATTGGTTATTGAGTTGTCCTCCCATTGTCCCCTGCTGTCCCCCATTCTTAGTACCGGGTAAGAATGAGGTAATTGAAGCTTGACAAGAACAGAGCCCATTGCGCCCTCCTGGGGTAGAGGCATTTAGCCTCAAACAAGAATGTGGTCAGTCAGAATGAGAATCAGTACCATCGAGGAGATGCCTCCATTCTTTAAGGGCTAAAATGATCACCAACAACTCTCTTTCCCCAATCTCGTAAGTGCATTCTGCAGGAGACAAACTTCTTGGAAAAAGTAGCCACAAGGATGCATAGCGCTCTCAGAGGTGGGACGTTGGGATAGAAGGGCACCAACTCCAGTCTCGGGTTCATCAGCCTCAAGGATGAAGGGTAACATAGGATCCAGATGTGCCAACACAGGAGCAGAAACAAAGGCAGCCTTGAGACTTTCAAGTGCTTAATGGACTCCGGAGACCAATTCTGTGGTTTACGATTCTTTCTGGTCATGTCAGGGACTTGACCAGAGACAAGAAGTTACAAATAAACTTCCGATAATAATTAGCAAAGCCAAGAAAACGTTGCAGTGCATGTAAACCCACGGGTCGGGGCCATTGTTGAACTGCCGATAGCTTCTCTGGGTCCGTCGAAAAACCAGCAGTGGAAATGACATAACCCAGGAATTTAACCTGCTCACGATGAAACTCGCACTTCTCCAATTTACAATAGAGGTTATTATCTCTCAGCCTCTGAAGCACACGGCGGACATCTGTGTGGTGGCTGTCTAGTGACTTGGAATATATGAGGATATAATCAAGATAAACCACCACACACTGCTGCAACATATCTTGGAGGACATCATTGATAAATTCCTGAAAAACTGCCGGAGCGTTGCAAAGACCAAATGGCATTATGAGGTGTTTGTAATGGCCTGGTATTAAACACAGTTTTCCACTAATTGCCCTCCTTGTTCCTCACAAGATTGTATGCCCCTCTCAGATCAAGCTTCGTGAAAACTGTTGAAAAATAACTCCATAATCAATGGAATCGGATAAGCATTCTTAATCGTGAAGCGATTGAGACCCCTATAATTGATACAAGTTCTCAGTTCTGAATAAAAATGTCTGGGGTACTCCCGCACTACCAAAAAGGTGAATGGGTTAAAATGAATACTGTGAGTCACTGCTGCAAACACCTATGGATGAATCAGAGCCCTGGTGAGTGAATATAGTGTGTGGTGGTGTTGCACTGTGATATGAGATGGTATACAGGTGTGGTAATACAAGTGCTAAACACTAGTGTTCAAACTGTGTGCTTAATTAATAAAACTCCATTTTGAGAAACGTTGGCGCAGTCAAACATAAACAACACTGGTAAATGAGAAAAAAATCTTCTTATGCTAATCCGTGTGGGTAAAAACAACAGAGGTGCCACTTCTTCCACAGGGCACACACCTATGTGCAGAGTGGCCTCTCAAATTAGTGCTGTGGGGTAACAGCACATGTGGGTACACAGACCCGCAAGCAACTCCTCCTGGTCACTCCTAGCTGTTCCTCACAGTCTCCAGCAATGTCTAGTGGTGAATATTGCTTTATCCCACACACTCCTCCCATGGAGGGTGAAATAAAGAGAGAGTGGTGGGGACTCTGAATGTATGCCAACATCCCAAATAGTACAGGAAATAGTGTGGACCTTCCAATGAAAGGGACTTTAGACATACACAGACTGGATACACACAGACACCATGAATGGTAAAATTTGAATGTATAATTTATTGACACACCTGTATACAGAATAAAAAGAGCCTAAAAGCATGACTCAAGCACTAATTAATTTCAAAGGTTTTATTGAAATTTCAAGAAGAAATACAGAGCGTTAAATCAGATTAACATGTACATTCATACATAGAAAATCGAAACCAACAGGTGAGTTTGGTGGAACAAATGAGCATATCGAGGAGTGTCGATGTCCAGGCCGCTCACTCCCCCACCGGGAAGCCACAGGCAGATACCCATGCCCTACTACTTTAAGAAGACAAGCCACATCTTACCATTGGGCAAACTGTTCTTGCTGTAATTACCACTGCTTCCCCCAGGGGAGAGAGCCGCACTGGGGCCCACCCCACATACTAGAGATACGAAGGTATACCATAAGAACAATATCGTTAGAAAGATCAGAATAGCACTCCATCAGGCCATAGGCCCTAGCATCTAGAATGATAATGGTAATATAAAATATACACTATATATATATAAATATAGGGGCGTGGCTTGGACTCCGGAGAAGATGGCCGCTTAGACCTTGTGCTCCGCCACCTCACAGCAGCATACAAAGCTCTACGGGACCGAGAACGACATCCTCCGCCACAAAAAGATGGGGAAGTCGGACACCGCCCGCTCAAGATCGCCCAGGGCATCGGGCACACAGCTGAGCGCGAACATCCCCGAGATGTTCCGCTCCCGATCCCGCTCAAGAGAGCCAGCGCCATCACAGGCCTCAAGCCAGGGAGTGGAGGTGAGTCACGGCGGCCCCCACACCCAGCAAGCTAGCGCCTACAACACCTCCTCCACAACCCCTCCACACCAGGCAATAAGCATGGATGATCTCAAAGGCATAGCAGCAGACATAAAATCCACTCTATCCGCAGCCATAGCAGATCTCAGGATAGATATGCAAGCCATCGCCACCCGCATGGATGATATTGAGGACACAGTAGACAGACATGATGCGGCCATTACAGCACACAAGCGCTCCCTGTCAGCTCATTCCCAGCAACTAAGAGACATGCATAGAAGTGTAGAAGACCTGGAAAATAGATGCCGCAGACATAATATAAGAATAAGAGGGCTGCCAGAAACAATAGACAATGACCAAATCACACAAGCAGCAACATCCATATTTAATGATTTACTGGGCAGACCACCTGAAACAGCAGTGGACTTTGAACGCATCCACAGGGCTCTACGTCCTAAGGGAAGAGACACTGACCCCCCTAGAGATATCATTGGATGTTTGGTAGATTTTCGCCTTAAGGAGGAAATAATGAGGCAAGCCAGATTAAGGGGTTGCATACTATATCAAGGCACTGAGATAAAACTGTTCCAAGATTTATCTCCCATAACTCTAACAAAGCGCAGATCACTGAGACCCCTGCTGGACGTTCTCAGGAATCACAACCTACCATATAGATGGAAATTCCCATTTTGTCTGCAAGCTGGCACTGGTAACAGAGTAGCTTATTTAAGATACCCTGAAGACACACCTACATTCTGCGACTCGCTAGGGATTCCACGGATGGAGTTTGACGACTGGTTCCATGACTCTAACCATCCACCGTTTTTTCAAGAGGAACCCATGGACACACACAGAAGGGACACCACCCCCACTCGCAGGAGACGTAGAAGAGGCTCTAATTCTCCTCCGCCGCCACCACACAGGCGTCCCCCCAGAGAAGGAAATATACTTGCCTCCCCTGCACACAGGCGTCCCAGGCGTGATTAAGCCCCTCTTTTACGAGAACATAGCAACTTTCTCTGCCCAAAACATCTGAACGAAAACAACCTGCAGCCACAAGTAAATCCCTGCTACACCACTTTCCACCATATACAAAGAAGGACACCGAAACCTCATCCTCCTACCAGTGTTCCCTACGTCGGACATGTTAGACCCCTAATACGTCTTTGTTTGCCTGCCTTTCTGTTTATCTCTTCCACAGATTGATCCTTAGATGCCGGATATGCTCAACATCACCACTAATGCAAGAAACCCGACCTTGCTCCTGACACCACAGGACACATCATACGAGCGGCTCATACCCATACCAGAAGGTAACCTGCTCTCCACTAAGGACATCTGCTCGTCATGGGTAAGACCACATTTTTTGCCACCGGACTTTTGAAATCCCTAACTATGCGGTCAGGCCCCGTCCACAGAGCCGAGGAACAATAAGAAAAAGAAACCCCCCCTTTGTGACACCCCCCCCCCTTACCTCCTCATTCTAACGAACAGCTTACCGTATGGAACTTCATAGCGGACATACCTCTCCCCTGCCCCCCTCCCCCTACTCCCTGTCCCCAAAATACTACAAACAATATCCTCCAAATGGGATTGCTCAAGTATGGTCAATAGACTCACCAGAAGACCAGGCCATATCTTCTTCCAAAAACCATACTACAAGTAACGATTCAGCGAGCCTGACTTAGATCCTTTACGGCTCTACATATGTGACTTAAGTTCTGTTACAGGGCAAGGTGATCACAAAAAGTACTCATTATTCGATCCCTGATCACCAATCACCTCGCTAGCCCGAACGGGCTCATATCCATGGGTACCTAGAGTTAGCTTTACAGTTTTATTGCATTTCCTTTTTATTTTTTCTTTTTTTTTTTAGACTGTTCCTCATCGAGTGCATCTAATCTCGCCTGAACCTGTCCTTTGGCAGAGGACCCAGTTGGGCCACTTATGGAGCCTGGTGGTCCCTCCCACTCAGCTAGCCACCCAATCCCTCCAAAACTCAACATTACATTGCAGAAGCTACTAGGGGATGGGCTGGCGCTGGGGGGGACGGACAGTAGGTCCCTAAGTACACATAGAAAAATCCCCCGGCATTGAAGCTATATACCCATAATAGGGGGTGTTTTACTTTAACGCTATAGTCGTATGGGGATGCTATACAAATGGAGAGGGCGAGGAGAGGGGCCCACCCCCACTCCTCCCCCCCCCTGTACTTAATGCAAAAACTTGTCTGGTTTCGGTTACAGTTCATATAGTTACTGTTTATGTTGTTTTAACCCCGCTCTGTTCAAACGAAAGGTTTCGCCTCCTCCACTGGATGACATGCCCTACACAAGAACGCGAGATCACACTAGCGGAATTGCAATTTGCTCTACCCCAGCCCAACTGAACACCCGCTTGAAGATCTCCAAGTAGGCACCCTAGTGGAGAAGGTCAGACAACCTGTTTACTTCTTCTCTTTCATGTCGTTATTACACCCTGAATAGGTTACATAATACACCACATGGTTCAATTGTCTATTACCCTACACTTCCCTTGAAGGTATACAGAGGCGACTACTATTATAAATCCCTTGTGATCAACCACCTACGACACCCCACTCAGAACTAATTGGGCTAATCACCCCCATGATACTTCAGCACACCCACAATAATCACAACACATAAACATCACAAGATCCTCCTTACTATTACTCTACCGCTACCTGCTTTGTCCCTACCATAAACCTTCACAAGCACATAACTCAATTCCTTCCACACACACACATACAACTTCACCCTACCACAAACGTGCCACTACGTAACGTAAAGTTATAGACAACCCCCCCACGCATCAACCCCCCCCCTCCACCGCCACTCACTCTTCCTGTCCCTGCCCCTAGACGACCTCAACCTTGAATCCACCTCAATGTCTCCCTAAGATTCCAGGCTGGCTCAGCTGACGCCTAGCGCGTTCTCCTACTCACATGACTTCCCCAAACACCCTTTATTCAGGTCCAAAGATTATACCCACACAATCACCCACGACTGCTGTGAGAGTGGGGTTGCTACTCTGATCACAAACCCTCCTCTTATCCTCACTTATACCCCTGATCTTTCGGTCATCGACTTCGAACCTCTCACTCCCCTACATCAACACTGGTCTCATACCGGTGCTGACCCTTAGGCGACCTCTGTAAATAAGGTGAGCTAGCAGGTCTAGTCTCACCAACGCCTCACTTCCACATATACCCTCATACCCCTCGTTCGAGTCTCAAACCTGCAAACGATAACAGACCTTCAATAAGCATACCCCCCCCCCCCCACACACTGAACACCCTCCTCTACCCGAAGAGTTGTGTCCCAAATTAGACAAGTACTCACTTATTTACAGCACAAAGTATAACATGAAGCACTCCAACCCTCACACTTCCAAAGCTTCACTTAAGCTCCTCTCCCTCAACGTCAAAGGACTTAACTCACCTGAAAAAAGATCCCAACTCCTGCTCTACTTAAAAAAGACTAAAGCTGACGTAGTATTACTACAGGAAACACACTTCAAAACAAATCATATCCCTAAACTCTCGAATAAAAACTTCCCCACAGTCTTCCACGCTTCTAATCCTACAGCCAAAACTAAAGGCACATCCATACTAATCGCCAAACATCTCCCACTCGAAATTTCAGACTCATTACCTGCTAAGGTCTAAAAGGGAAACTACTTTGTTATTGCCGGCAAATGTAGGTAATTACTCAGACTTTAAAGCTCACCCTCTACAAACCGCTAATCATA
>BLSH010192965.1:104097-118748 GCA_018402905.1 Glandirana rugosa | reverse complement strand
CTTTACACAGGTTGTACGGGTAGAAACACACTTGCGAGAGCCCCACAACACCCTCTACCGCTATTCAAGAAGGTAAAGACGATAAAACAGCTAAACGGACTTGGTTAGGCGGTATCTGCCTCCAAATCACCAAGGGGTATCAGATCCATATGTATCGAACCGCCGCAATTAGTACCGGTATCGGTTACTGAATACCATACAACACCGACGCACTCCAACTTTTACGTTTTCCTTAACAAGTCCACACTTGAGATTACCTTTACACCTTTACCTAGCACAGACCAGTACCTGGACAAAGGTCTTCACCAATTACAAACCCGTCAGGGTGGTCTACACAACCTCACCACAACACCCCGAGAGCGTTCACACAAAGATGGGCATGTTGGACACATTTCCAAACCTCCGACTTCTATAAAAATACACTAAATTGTCCCACAACCTAAACCATCATTTCCCCAAATCAACCACAGTTACCACGACCATATTCCACTGTTAGCTTGACAAATATATCACACTGGCCAATCTAGATACCAACGACGATTCCCCACCTCCCTCCGCACTTTGGATGATATGTTTCAACAGGAAGCCCCCGGTTATACACAATGATATCTTATTGTAACAGAACACACTCTTCTCACATCTACCACTTTCTTGACTCCCTACCCTTATCCCCCCCCCCCCCTCCCCTTACCCCACACAATATACCTGAAGCAAATATAGCATACCCCCCACTCCCCCTTCGCGCTGGACGCGAAGACTTCAAGCCCTAAAGTCCGGATTCTAATGCCCATACATCAATCTAAACACCAACGAGTCTCGACAACTTATTTTCCCACTAGCTATAATACATTATATTTCTGGGTATTGTGTACGAGAAACTGTATCTGGAATTTTCAATATCGTGACATGAACTGTTTCTCTTGTTATCTTGATTTCTGTAACTCTGCAATTTTTTCCAATAAAGCCTTACTTGGTAAAAAAAAAAAAAATAAATATAGATATATATATGAAAAAAAAAAAAACAACAACCCCCCCCCTGGGTAAGATACAGATGACTCAAGCACTAATTAAAACTAATGGACCACATGGACAGAACATAACAAAAAACACTGGACAAAAACATATTGTGTGATTGTGGACCCCCTGGAGTTGGAAAAGAACTGCAAAACATCCAACGCATTTCGAGATAGTAATAATAAGCTCTTCTTCAGGGATATTCCGAGTTATGCAGGAGGAGTTCTAAAATATACAAATAATGCAATGAATAACCAAATAATTCACAGATATGTACAATGCATAGTGATAGATGGGTAGATGTGTAAAAGTGCCACTAACCATGGAGGGTGAAAGGGGAAGGAAGGGAATGCCCAAAACAGTGTGATATTGTTTATAATAAAAATGCTATTTATTAAGATCTCAATATACACTCACATTTAAAAATTAAAAACAGTGCAAAACTCCACAAGCTGCAAGCTCGTCCTACCGCATCACTTCCGGTATGCTAGTGGTCCAATCCAGACGTGTATCGTCACAATCACGTGACATTATCAGGGGATGTGTACTAGCATAACTCTTGCCCTTAAATAGGCTTGTGTATGTACATTACTTGGCGGCCATTTTGTTGTAGTCTTGTATTGATATTATATCAGTGGCCATTTTCTAAAGGATCTTTAGATAGATAGGGACCATCGGGCATTTTCTTGGAGATGTAAACAAGCCGGTAGCCATTTCCCCAGAGATAATAGGTACCGATTTTAACCACTTCAATACCGGGCACTTATAACACTTCCTGCCCAGACCAATTTTCACCTTTCAGTGCTGTTGCGATTTGAATGACAATTGCGCGGTCGTGCAACGCTGTGCCCAAACAAACTTTTTATCATTTTGTTCCCACAAATAGAGTTTTCTTTTGGTGGTATTTGATCACCCCTGCAGTTTTTATTTTTTGCGCTATAAATAAAAAAAGACCGAAAATTTTGAAAAAAAAAAAACATTTTTCTTTGTTTCTGTCACAAAACTTTGTATAAAGTACATTTTCTCCTTCACTGATGGGCACTGATGTGGCTACAATGATGGACACTGATGAGGTTAGACTGACAGGCACTGAGGAGGCAGTACAGATTGGCACCGATGAGGTGGCACTGATAAGGTTGCACTGATGATGGGGCACATATGCAGCACTGATGGGCGGCACTGATAAGCAACACTGACGGGCACTGATACGTGGCACTTATATGCGGCACTGATAGGTGGCACTGGGCACTGATGGGCACTGATAGGTGGCACTGCTGGGCACTGATAGGTGGCACTGATAGGTGGCACAGGTGGGCACTTTTAGGTGGCACATGTGGGCACTGATAGGTGGCACAGGTGGGCACAGGTGGGCACTGATAGGTGGCACTGGTGGGCACTGGTGCATATAGCAGTGTTAGGGATGGCACTGGCAGGCATCATATATGGGCACAGTGCCATCCCTACAGTGCACTATATTGCCCTTACCTGGTGGTCTAGTGGGGGCTCCCTGGTGGTCCTGGGCGGCCTCCTCATTTCCTCCCTGGTGGTCCTGGGCGGCCTCCTCGCGGTGTCCGGGGGGGCTCCCTGGTGGTCCTGGGCAGGCTCCCTGGTGGTTCAGTGGGGTGATCCTGAGGGTGGCTGCGCTGATAAACATTCAGCGCAGCCCCCCCTCTGTCAGACGAGCAGCCGATCGGCTCTCCGCTGCTCAGGTCTGCAGACCTGAGCAGAGGAAAAGCCGATAAACGGCTCTTCCTATTTACACTGTGATCAGCCGTGATTGGTCACGGCTGATCACATGGTAAAAGGCTTCCACGGAAGCCTTTTACCTCGGTCGGTAATGCTGTGGGTCAGACTGGCCCACGGCACCACCGATCGCCGCAATGTGCGCCCCTGTGGGCGCGCAATCACAGATTATCCTGAGGACATCAATAGACGTCCAGTCAAGAAAATGAACCACCCACCTGGACGTCATTTCTTAATACGCCGGGCGGGAAGTGGTTAATAAAAATGGTTGGGCTGGTATTATTAAACTATGATGAAATCGCAAGGAGTAACTTCCTAAAAGGCATGCTGCGGCCATATATGAAGTATATATAATGCGCTAATGGGATTAAAATTGCATATATGCATAGTAAGAGTTAGCGCTGGTGTCACCGAGGGAAGATATACTCTCAAAGTGGGCAAGGGGGCACCAAAATGTTTATTATGAAATAAGACCGCAATTGTGGCGGAGGAATAAGCTGCATATGTCTAGAAGCATTGTTTTCCCAGAGATAATAGGTCTGGTTTTTAATAAAAGTTATCGTGGTTGGTATTATTAAACTATGATGAAATCGCAAGGAGTAACTTCCTAAAAGGCATGCTGAGGCCATATATAGTATCTCACAAAAGTTAGTACACCCCTCACATTTTTATAAATATTTTATTATATGTTTTCATGTGACAACACTGAAAAAATTACACTTTGCTACAATGTACAGTAGTGAGTGTACAGCTTGTATAACAGTGCAAATTTGCTGTCCCCTAAAATAACTCAACACACAACCACTAATGTCTAAACCGATGGCAATAAAAGTGAGTACACCCCTAAGTGAAAATGTCCAAATTGGGCCCAATTAGCTATTTTCCCTCCCCAGTGCCATGTGACTCGTTAGTGTTACAAGGTCTCAGGTGTGAATGGGGAGCAGGTTTGTTAAATTTGGTATTATCACTCGCACTCTCTCAAACTGGTCACTGGAAGTTTAACATGGCACCTCATGGTAAAGAACTTTCTGAGGATCTGAAAAAAAGAATTCTTGCTCCACATAAAGATGCAAATTTTCAAAGTCTAGAGATTAGCGCTTAAAATCAATTGAAGTATAAATTGTCCATAGTGTGAGTCCATATAGAAAACAGCTTGATGATAGAGAAGATTCCAGAACCTTCTTGTGTAAAGGAAGAAAGGCACACCGCACCACAGTGTCCAGCAGAGCTCCTTACCAGACTCAAAGAGAAAAAAAGCGGGTGAACACCAATTCCACTCAGGGCACAAGGATTCCTCTGACCAGCGAACATGGGCATATCACCATGGCAATGAATCCGACACAGCATACAGGCTTCACCCCTTGTTAATCATGACATATGCGGCAATCTCTTCACTCGGATATGCACGCAGCCCTCGTCCCTGTCAAAAAATCTATACAGAAGCATGAGATGAGAATTACGCATATAGAAAACTAAGGTCAGTGAAATGTGTACAGCCTATAATAACATGGTAGATGCCCACACTGACCAAGATTAAGATTTAGAATTGCGACATATGAGGAGGAAGGAAACATTAATAGTGAAGCCCGTAAAGAAAAACATGAATTTTATTAAAATTCTACTCATATGATAGGAATAAAATACAAGCCTGTAGATCAATTGCAGATTCTGTGGTTCCTGAGCGTGCTGGTCCCATGCATTTGTCTACATAAAGATGGCCTAGGCTATAAGAAGACTGCCAAGACCCTGATACTGAGCTGCAGCATCGTGGCCAAGACCATACAGTGGTTTAATAGGACAGGTTCCACTCAGAACAGGCCTCACCATGGTCAAC
The DNA here is from genome assembly GCA_018402905.1 of Glandirana rugosa. NCBI lineage: Eukaryota > Metazoa > Chordata > Amphibia > Anura > Ranidae > Glandirana > Glandirana rugosa. Next base: position 114,157 of record BLSH010192965.1, on the reverse strand, counting down.
CAAAGAGGTTGAGTGCATGTGCTCAGCATCATATCCAGAGGTTGTCTTTGGGAAATAGATATATGAGTGCTGCCAGCATTGCTGCAGAGGTTGAAGGGGTGAGGGGTCAGCCTATCAGTGCTCATACCATATGCCGCACACTGCATCAATTGGTGTGCATGGCTGTCGTCTCAGAAGGAAGCCTCTTCTAAAGATGATGCACAAAAAAGCCTGCAAACAGTTTGCTGAAGACAAGAAGACTAAGGATATGGATTACTGGAACCATGTCCTGTAGTCTGATGAGACCAAGATAAACTTACTTGGTTCAAATGGTGTCAAGTGTGCATGGTGGCAACCAGGTGAGGAGTACAAAGACAAGTGTGTCTTGCCTACAGTCAAGCATGGTGGTGGGAGTGTCATGGTCTGGGGCTGCATGAGTGCTGCCGGCACTGGGGAGCTACAGTTCATTGAGGGAACCATGAATGCCAACATGTACTGTGACATACTGAAGCTGAGCATGATCCCCTCCCTTCAGAGACTGGGCTGCAGGGCAGTATTCCAACATGCTAACGACCCCAAACACACCCCCAAGATGACCACTGCCTTGCTAAAGAAGCTGAGGGTAAAGGAAATGGACTGGCCAAGCATGTCTCCAGACCTAAACCCTATTGTGCATCTGTGGGGCATCCTCAAACGGAAAGGTGGAGGAGCGCAAGGTCTCTAACATTCACCAGCTCCTTGATGTCGTCATGGAGGAGTAGAAGAGGACTCCAATGGCAACCTCTGGAGCTCTGGTGAACTCCATGCCCAAGAGGGTTAAGGCAGTGCTGGAAAATAATGGTGGCCACACAAAATATTGATACTTTGGGTCCAATTTGGACATTTTAACTTAGGGGTGTACTCACTTTTGTTGCCAGCGGTTTAGACATTAGTGGCTGTGTGTTAAATTATCTTGAGGGAACAGCAAATTTACACTGTTATACAAGCTGTACACTCACTACTTTACATTGTAGCAAAGTGTCATTTCTTCAGTGCAGTCACATGAAAAGATATAATAAAATATTTACAAAAATATGAAGGGTGTACTCACTTTTGGGAGATACTGTATACATATATATATATATATATAGTATATATATTACACTGTATATATATATATAAATACACTGCCTGCACTGACTGTATATAGACTACACTGTATATATATATATAGATATATATATATCTATATATCTATATATATATATATATATATATATATACACTAACTGCCTGCCTGCCACTAACTAACCTGCCTAATCTAGCTCAACTTCTCTCTATCTCCATTATTAAACTATATATGTATATGTATATATATATAACTATATATGGCTGCTGTGTAGGCAGATTTATACAGTGTGGGCGTGGACTCTGAGCCATGATTGGCCAAAGGCACTCGGAGTGCATTATGGAGTGCTCCACGGCGGTCAAACTCGTCGCCAGTGCTCCATAATGTTTGCTATTTGGTGAACGGACGAAAGCCTGATGTTCAAGTCAAACTTACGTTAAACTCGAACATCGGGCCCATCAATAGTGATGATGATGAGGTTACTGACATGGGTGCTCAATAGAACAGAGGAGGAAAGTGAGGGTGAGGCACAACCTTAACAAGGCAGGATGTCCTGCAGAGGCAGCCATCATGGAAGAGTAGGGAGCAGCCACCCTATTCCATCAGATTGTGAAGCTGTTATCTCCCAGCCCACTTCCCAGAGCTCAGCTGTTTGGGCCTTTTTTTAGCACGTGCAGCCGATTGCACTTTTGCAATTTGCAAACTTTGTCTCAAGCACATCAAGCATGGAAAAAACACCAGCCATTTGGGTACCACATTCTAGACAAGGCATTTAACCATTTACCACACCATAGCACCTGAAAGTCACACAAAAGGGACACAATTATTCTCCTCCTCACTTCTTACCCCGCTATATCTAATGACCTCTTAGCAGCCTCCACTGACAGGGATGATGGTATAGCGTAGGGTGTCAGAGGCACGTCTGCCAGCAGTATACCACCAGCTGTAGAGTATATCAGGCAAATTTCTCTGCCCCAGCTGCTGCTGCAAAAAAAAAATAGGTCACTGCCACCTACATGCCCAGCATTTATATCCCAGCTTGTAAAAGCTGCTGGCTTTACAACTTCTGCCTTCCGTCTGGTGGATTCTACCCCCTTCCATGAGTTTACAGAATAAGCTCTATCAAAATTGCAGATTCCCAGTTGCTATTTCTTTCCATGTAAGGACATTCCAGCTTTGTGCCAACAAGTGGAAGGCAATGTTGTGGCATTGTTGGGCAAGGCAGTCAGCAGCAAGGTCCACGTTACTGCTGACACATGGTCCAGCAAGCATCGCCAGGGACGCTATATTTAGTTCCCAGCACACTGGGTAACTCTGCTTGCAATTAGGAAGGATGCAGGACAGGGCTCAGTGCTGGAGCTTGTTTTGCCACCATATCTCCATACAGCTGGTGGTGATGATGTGAGATTTGTCAGCTCCACCCCCTTCTCCTCCATGCCCTCCTCTGCTGAATTGTCCTATGAACCACCAGTACCCCCTAAGCATTCAGGGGGCTATTCAATGAGTCAGGCTAAAATATGCCATTCAGCACTTACACTGGTATGTCTAGAGGACAAGAGCCACACTGGAGCAGAGATTCTTTCAGCATTGCAGGGGCAGGTCCAGAGGGGATTCATGCCACACCAGCTTAAGCCAGGATTGGTGGTTTGCGATAATAGCACTAATCTCCTGTCTGCCCTCCAACAGGGAAAGTTGACATATGTGCCATGTCCTCAATTTGGTGGTGCAGCATTTCTTAAACAGGTATCCAGGCTTGCAAGACCTTCTGAAGCAGGCCAGAAGAGCCTGTAGCCATTTCAGGCAGCCATACATAGTGTTTGGTTGGCTGAAATTCAGTGGGAATTGATTTTTGACATGCCCACCAGGTGGAACTCAACTTTGTCAATGCTGCAGTGGCTGCCCATACAGCAGAGGGCCATCAATGAGTACCTGTGTGAGTATGGTACAATGACAGGCTCAGGATGGCTCGGCTTTTTTCCGCATGCCAATGGCTGCTGATAAAGGATGCATGCACTGTATGGTCACCATTTGAGGAGGGGACAAGGATGGTGAGCCGTGACAATGCATGCATCATTGACACAATCCCTGTTGTGTTCCTGCTGGAGCAGACTCTGCATGTCATTATGGGCAGGGCACTTAAGGCAGAGCAGCGGGAGAAAGAGGAGTTCTTCCTTTATTCTCAAGGCCTGCTTTATGTAGACACCATTCTTGCAATGCCACCGAACACACAAAAGGAGAGGGAGGAAGAGGAGGAGGATTCTGGCAGTTTTGGAGGCATTGAAGCAGAGGAAGACATATGTCAAACCTTAAGAGATTGATTTCTATCCTCAGAACCCTTGGGAGTAGTACCTGGCTGGGAGGAGGCAGTTTCAGATACAGTAATCCTCAGTGACCATGAGGACTCTGCTTCGCATGCCTCTGAAAACTTGCGGTCAATGGACTCCCTTATTCTTCAAAGCCTGTGAAAGGACCTGAGAATTTGTGGCATCAAGGAGAAGGATCATTATTGGTTGGCAAGCCTCCTTGACCACGGTTACAAAGGGAAAGTCTCGGAACTCAACCTGTCCCCACAGAGGCAGCAGAGGATGAAACATCTTGAGGACACCCTAAAGAGGAGTTTATGTAATGCCTTTTCAGACTCTGGTAGGTTACAGTCTCATGGAAAAGCTAATTTTCAGGATTCTGTTGGTTAAAGGAGGAATAGAGGAGAATGGGCTGCCTCGGTGATGCATTTCAAAAGTCCTTGTTGCTTAGGGCTGTCAGCTTCCACATCCCATCTGCAGGGTCTGCACCATATGGTGGTAGATTATCTAGGGGCAAAAACAGCCATGGAGAGCTTTCCAGTAGATGATCCACTGAGTTCTTGGGTCATGAGAATAGACCACTGGCCAGACCTTGCCCAGTATGCAATTGAGCTGCTGGGCTGCCTTGCATGCAGTGTGCATTCAGTGCTGATGGAGGCTTTGTGACAGATAAAACAGTGCGTCTGTCCACAGACTCCATTGACTGGCTGACATTTATCAAAATGAATCATTCCTAGATTAGCAGCAGCTATCAAGCCCCCGATGCTGATGTCGCGGATTAAGTGTTTTTGGGATGTGGAATCTCTGCAAGACTGTCTAGGCTGCCTAGCTTTGGAGGTGTTGATTGTATCTGGAAGAAATTTTTGGTGTAGGTTTCATAGGCACAATTATCACCCACGGACCAATTTTTGACAGCAAGGCCAATCTTTGCTTTCATTAAGAGTACCTCTATAGGGTTATGATGTGAAGGCACCACCAACACTCAATTTTTCTGTATATATATATATATATATATATCAGTTTTGCTGTGGCAGGTTCTATACACGATACAGATGTGCCACTTTACAGGCAGATTAAGGGAACCCCCAGGTTTCACCCCCTTCCTGACCAGAGCATTTTTTGCGATACAGCACTGTGTTGCTTTAACTGACCACTTGCACGGTCATGCAACACTGTACCCAAACAAAATTCATGTCCTTTTTTCCCACAAATAGGGCTTTCTTTTGGTGGTATTTAATCATCTCTGTGGTTTTTATTTTTTGTGCTATAAAGAAAAAAAGACTGACAATTTTGAAAAAGAAACAATACTTTTTACTTTCTGCTATAATGCATATCCAATAAGAATTTTTTAAAAATCAGATTTCTTCATCAATTTATGTCAATATGTATTCTGCTACATATTTTTGGTAAAAAAATCCCAATAAGCGTATATTGATTGGTTTGCGCAAAAGTTATCACATCTACAAATTATGGAATAGATTTACGGACTGTCACTGTATAAATTACACTGGCAGGGCAGGGGTTAACATCAGGGATGATCAAAGGGTTACGTGTGTTCCTAGGGAGTGCTTACTAACTGTTGGGGGAATGCTGCTACTAAAGGAAAACATAAATACATGTTTCTGCTTAGCAGAAACACAAGATCTCCATTTTCCTCTCTGGCAGAACGGCGGTTTTCCTTATTTACATCGCCGCTCTGCCTCTCTCCGAATAATCGCCGGGATCCTGGTGGACATCACATCCATCGGACCCGCTGATTGGCTTCCACTGTGTCCCAAACCCAGAAGAAGCGAACAACGCACAGGTTTGTTTTGCGCAGCCGGGACACCCTGTTGCAGTATATGCAGTGCAGTGAAACTGCTGATTAAGTGATCAAATGAAATGCATAGGATAAAGCTAATTGCTGACATCATTGTGCTGTAGCATCAACCTGGAAATGTTTGTGTCTCTATGCCGATATTCTTCATGTGCATTGGTTTTCAACACACAAAGTGCATCACATTTTAATAAAGTATTTTTAATGAGACTTTATACACTGTGGAGAGTTCTTTACCCTCTTTCTGCTTAAGCCTTGTGCTGCAGTGAATTGGAGGCAGGGACCCGGATGACAGCAGAGGGCGATGGCCAGGTTTTCATTACAGAGTTGCATCAGTGACAACTACCTGTCTGTGGTTTAGCTTTACATGACTTCTCTTTAGTTAGAGGGCCATGTCCACCTTATCTCTTTGGGTGAGGGTGGTGGATCCATTCTATTTACTTTCTGTTTAGGAGATGAAGACACTGTTTTTACTACATTCAAAGACTTTTATTAAATTGGGGACTTTTAGTTTAATTCACCTTTGTGTGCATTAATTGATTTATTCACTGTCATGGAGTTTACAGTATATTATTTTTTATCTGTATCAACCACTTGCCCACTGGGCACTTAAACCCCCTTCCTAACCAGGCCAATTTTCAGCTTTCAACATTCTCACATTTAGAATGACAATTACTCAGTCATGCAACACTGTACTCATATGAAAGTTTTGTCCTTTTTTCACACAAATAGAGCGTTCTTTTAGTGGTATTTAATCACCACTGGGTTTTTATTTTTTGCCCTATAAATGAAAAAAGACCGAACATTTTATAAAAAAAAATAATTTTCTTTTTTTGGTTATAACATTTTGTAAATTAGTAATTTTTCTTTATACATTATGACCAAAAGTTATACTGATACATATCTTCGATAAAACATAGCTCAAATAATATTATTTGGTCTTTGTGAAAGTTATAGAGTCTACACGCTATGGTGGTAATCACTGAAAATGGATCACACCTGATATACTGATGGCCTATATCATTTCTTGAGACACTAACAAGCCAGGAAAGTACCAAACAAGGAAAGTACAAATACCCCCCACCCTTTTTGGAAAGTAGACATTCCAAGGTATTTAGTAAGAGGCATGGCACATTTTTTTTAAGTTATATTTTTTTCCCACAGTGCTTTGCAAAAATAAGTTGTTTTTTGACAAAATTGTCATATTAACAGGTTATTTCTCATACACAGCATATGCATACTTGCATCTACATGCCAAAACACATTCTGCTACTCCTCCTGAGTATGGTGATACCACATGCATGAGACTTTTACACAGCCTGGCCACATACAGAGGCCCAGCATGCAAGTAGCACCCGCTGGCATTCTAGGAGCATAAATTACACATACAATTTCCAGACAACCTATGACACATTTGAAGGCCCTGGAGCACCAGGACAATGAAAACACCCACAAAATGACCCCATTTTGGAAAGCAAAACCCCAATGTATATTCTATGAGGCATTATGTGTCTTTTGAACATGTCATTTTTTTCCACGCGTTTTTGGAAAATGTGGGAAAAAAATGGAAACACATTTTTTTTTACACAACACAAAGTTGTCCATTTATAAGATATTTCTAACACATAGCATGTGCATACCAAAAATTACACCCCAAAATACATTCTACTACTCCGAGTGTGGCGATACCACATATGGGAGACTTTACACAGCCTGGCCACATACAGAGGCCCAACATTCAGGGAGCATCTTCAGGTGCTCTAGGGACACAAAATTACAAATCAAATTTCCTGACTACCTATTACACTTTTGTGAGGCACTGTAGGGCACTAATAAGCACTGTAGTGGCACTGATGTGGCATGGATGAGCACTGATGTGGCACATATGAGCATGGATGAGGTATGGATAGGGCATGAATGACCACGGATGATGCCCGGATGAGGCCAGATGAGGCATGGATGTGGCATGGATGGGCATGGATGATGCACAGATGAGCACTGATGTGGCACAGATGAGGCATGGATGAGGCACAGATGGGCATGAATGAGGTACAGTTGGGCATTAATGAGGCACAGATGGGCATGAATGAGGCACAGATGGGCATGAATGAGGCACAAATGGGCATGGGTGAGGCACATATGAGCATGAATGAAACACAAATAGGCAAATAGGAATGAATGAGGCACAGATGAGACATGGATGAGGCACGTATGGGCATGAATGAGGCACAGATGGCCATGAACGAGGCATATATGGGCATGAATGAGGCACAGATGGGCATGGATGAAGCACATATGGTCATGAATGAGGTACAGATGGGCACGAATAAGGGAAATATGGGCATGCATGAGGCACAGATGAGGCATGAATGGAGCACATATGGGCATGGATGGGGCAGGCACAGATGGGCATTAATGAGGTACATATGGACATGGTTAAGGCACAGACGGGCATAAATGAGTCACATATGGGCATGCATGAGGTACAGATGGGCATGAATAAGGGAAATATGGGCATGCATGAGGCATGAATGGAGCACATATGGGCATGGATGGGGCAGGCACAGATGGGCATTAATGAGGCACATATGGACATGGATGAGGCACAGATGGGCATAAATGAGGAACATATGGGTATGAATGAGGCACAGATGAGCATGAATGAGGCACATATGGGCATGAATGGGGCACCTATGAGGCATTAATGAGGCACATATGAGCACAGATCAGGCATGGATGAGGCACGGGTGAGTGCTGCTGCATTCTCCCTCCTCTCCTCGCACGCTGTACTGATTGGTGTGTACAGCGTGCGAGGAGAGAACTAAACTAAACATGTGGCAGTTTGTTGACAAGTGATCACTCTGTAATTGGATGGAGCGATCATGTGGTAAAGGGCCACTGTCGTTGGCCATTTACCCCGATCCGTGATGTCCTGAAAAAAAAAATTCCAGACGACCCAACAGTTACAGACATTCCCAGGTGCGTGCCCAGGATTCATTGTACGCCCTCCCAGAATAAGCCGACTGCACAGTAGCTGTCATTCGGTTATGGCCCAGTCTGCAAGTGGTTAACATACATATGTAGCAGCACACATTTAATTTAGGTTTGTGTATATAAGGTGATATATTTTTGTGTTTGCTGTGTTTTTATTATATACATGTGCACGCCTGCTAAATTGGCCAAATTTTGATCCATGCATGGCCAGCTTTAGTCAGGTAAAAAAAAAAAGAACACAAGTCTATCTAGTTTAAGCATCAGAACAAAAATGAATAAATTATATAAAATGACCACATACAGATCCCTATACCCATACTTGATCCAGAGGAAAGCAAAAAAAAAAAAACATTTAACCAGTTCCCTACCGACGTATAGTAAAATGACGTCGGCAGGGACTGGTCGTCGATCCGGGAGGACGTCATATGACGTCCTCCGCTTCTCGCCGCTACTGCGGGCCCCAGGGGCCCGCACAGCGGTGATCGCGGATCGCTCGTGTGCCGGGGGGTTGTGTCCCCCCCAGATCGGGGTAAAGAGCCAATAAAATTGGCTCTTTACCCCGTGACCGGCTGTGTCCAATCACAGCCGGTCACAAACGAGCCTCATGTGCACGCCGCTCGTGCACGCCCCTGGCCCTCGTGCACGCCCCGCGGCGATCGGAGCTGAGGCTTGTCCCTCGGACAAAGCCCAGCTCCGATCCGTGTAAAGAGCCAAGACCATCAGAGTACCCGAGTACCTGTCACCTGTCCATCAGAGTACCCGAGTACCTGTCACCTGCCCATCAGAATACCAGAGTACCTGTCACCTGCCCATCAGACTATCCGAGTACCTGTCACCTGCCCATCAGAATACCCGAGTACTTGTCACCAGCCCACCTGAGTACCCGAGTACCTGTCATCTGCCCACATGAGTACCCAAGTACATGTCACCTGCCCATCAGAGTACCCGAGTACCTCTCACCAGCCCATCAGAGTACCCGAGTACCTGTCACCTGCCTTTCAGATTACCCGAGTACCTGTCACCAACCCATCTAAGTAACCGAGTACCTATCTGCAGCCCATCAGTGTACCCAAGTACCTTTTACCAATCCATAAGATTACCCGAGTATCTGTCTCCAGCCCATCAAAGTACCCAAGTACCTATCTGCAGCCCATCCAAATGCCTGAGTACCTATCTGCAGCCCATTAGAGTACCCGAGTACCTATCTGCAGCCCATGCCTCATAGAATATACCTCGGGTGTTTGCTTTCCAAAATTATTCTATAAAGATTGTGTATAGTACATGTATCGTTTTTAATGGGGGGTTTTATATAAGACGATGAGCAGGGCTCATACCGCTATGGTGTACACACTCTGAAAAAGTGTGGGACCGGTGTATGTCTCCGGCTTGTACGTCCCTCGTGGCAGTCCACAAGATCCTCGTATTTAATGTGTATTTTAAAGTAAGTATGGATAGTGTGAAAACTTCCGGGGCCCCGTGGTCCTGTCACCTTAATGGGGGTTTTACTGGGGTAAAACCTTTCGTTTGTGGGCTCCATATAAGATACTCCGTACCCGACGTCTATCCATGAGCCCATGAGATTACCCGACGTCTATCCATGAGTCCGTAAACCTACCCGACGTCTATCCATGAACCCATGAAACTACCCGACCTCTGTCTATGAGCCCATTAGAATACCTAACCATTTTCCATGAACCCATGTGACTACCCGACGTCTATCCATGAGCCAATGAATCTACCCAACCACTGTCCATGAGCCCATTAGACTTTCCGTCCACTGTCCATGAGCCCATGAGACTACCCGACCACTCTCCATGAGCCCATGAGACTACCCGTCCACTGTACATGAACCCATGAGTA
>BLSH010192965.1:76477-95517 GCA_018402905.1 Glandirana rugosa | reverse complement strand
CCTTCCACATTCCATGGTAGAGTCACTATAGAACACCCACTCAAGGGTTTCCCTACTCGTAACACAGCGACACTTATAGCTCAAATAACGAAACACGGTAACACAAAGGCACATACAAACCGGGTATAGGACAAGGGTAACATCTACACGAAATTGAAACCTCTTAAGAAAAAAAGCAAATTACGACAACATATATTAACCATACGGAAAATGAAAAAAACAATACAACAATTCTATACTGGTTTGGTACCCCCCATAGCACATATCTAATCTCAACTGCCTCAACTCTGTCCGGAAGTGAGACACCTTACACTTCTCCCTTTGGGAACTCACCCACAAGATATCACTGAGATGGTACCTTACACCTTCCAAACTAGCATCATTTGATTCCAAAAACAGCGACCTGTGCTGGAGGTGTCACGCAACAAATGGAGACATTCTACATATAATGTGGAACTGCCCAAAACTCCATTATTATTGGAAAGGCATATTCCAAATCATCCAAGAAATAACAAATAATCCCCTTGAAACCACACCGGCTCTAGGCCTGCTCAACTTAACCATAGATCAAATTCATCATCGCCACAGAAATGTAGTAACCCATATTCTACTAGCAGCCAGATTAGCTATTACAAAGCTATGGAAATCCCCAAACCCCCCGAGAGTGATAGACGCCATCAACCTGACCAACACCCACAGCTGCTACGAGATCATGCACGCATCCAGCCAAGGGAAATTGAAAGAGGCTCAGGACTCGTGGCAGCTGTGGTCAGTTTGGGTAAAATCCAGATCAGTGGAACGCTTCGTATAGCCACCCAAAACTAAATGAAACGCAGAGCGTGACTTTCTCATAGTCATCATAGCCATCCCTACGGGACACAAAATTGCTCCCCTTGGGGTGTCCTGGAGGGACTGGCCACTCAATTAAGCAATGGCTTGCGGAGTTCCCCGCACCTTGCTCTGAACTGCGGGTACTGGTGGAACTCGTTATTTGTTACTAGTTTATTCGTTACTAGTTTATTCCAAAAATAATAGCTTTTACTATAGTTAAAAGTCAAAAAGTTGATGGTTAAATGTTATGGCTACTTAGCCTCCTACGTTGGTACATCCTGGGCAACACATGGAGAGTTCCCCACCAACTCTACGGTCTAAACCATATTTGAACGATTACATGTATTAGCTCGATTGTAGTAGTTAATGAGTGTAAAACTGCAAATTCATGTGACAAAACAACATGTATTATGTACTGTTAGTTGTTTTGAATTGCACCTGCTTCTACGAAAATGATTTGAACATTATTTTCTGTAATGTCAAAAACTGTAAAATCAATAAACATATTGAAACATAAAAAAAAAAAAAAAAAAAAAAAAAAAAAAAAAAAAAAAAAGATCATTCATGGGAAAGGCATTTAAATTATTGAGAAGGACTATCCATTACACCATGAACATTTTCTATAGACTTTCCACTGTGTGATGAGAACATTGCATTCAGACAGCCACAAATTCATCACTGTTGCTACTAATTATACCTTCGAGTTTCTCCTTGACCTGTCAATGTCTAACCTGTATTGAGTGAGTTATTTAAGTTTTCAAATTGATGGGAAGTAGGGAGGCAGATATTTTTTGTAAATAACTGTCTATTTACTGCTTTGCAGTATATCTTCTCAGAAATTACCATTTCATTCACCCAAACATATTAATTTAAAAAATACTAAAGCATAGCTGCACTCTACAGAAGCTGTTTGAACAAGTAAAACACAGTTCAGAAATTAAATACTAATAGAATGTGGAGCAAAACAGAGGAAACAATGTGTGATTTTAGTTTATTGGCTATCAATGGAAGTATCATTGAAGTTGCAATGAAAGTATGTTTGTGAGAATAAAAATGTAAATCCTTAGGAATTATCCAATTTCATTATGGCTATCTTCTAAAATGCAATCTGATCCTAAGTCATATTCACAATTTACATGGAATCTTGATTGTTGAAAACAAATTTAAATTACCACACCTAATGACGAAATAGCATAAGGAGGAGCTCCACCCAAAAGGTGAAGTTTTGCTTGTTTGCATCCACTTTTTTGTGAGGAGGGGGGAGCCTGGTTTCAACAGGCACCCACTCCCACTTTCAGCTCAGATCGTCACAGCGTTCTGAACCAAAAGTTCAGCCCTCCCTCCTTTCCACACATCAGAGGTCCCAGAAGACTATGGGACAATTCACAAGGTGCAGTGCGGCGCGTGCAGTAAGAAACCGGCTGTGAAGTCACAAGGCTTTACTTCCTGTTTCCCTTACTTGCTATGCCCCTGCCTGCACCTGAATCTGATTTAAGAATCGGATCAAGTGAGGACATCGCTGGATCCCTGGACCGGTAAGTGTCCTTATATTAAAAGCCCGCAGTGTGCGCATGTGCGAGAGCCCCTGGATGGCTGCCTTACCAGGAGCTCCGCATCCTTGGCAGCCGCTGAAGGGGAATCCAGACTCCCCAGGCCCCCAGGCTCCCTGGGACCTCCCTTAGATCATCCTGGCAGCGGGACCGGGGCTTTCCAACAGCTCATACACCCATCGCGGGGTGTACCAAGATGGCCGCGGTGGCGGCCTAAGCCACGAACGGAGGCAAGGACACCCTCAATCTCCTCCTGAAGCCGGCAGATGGTGATGGGGAGAAGGGGCACATATTCCCCTGTCTGGGGCCTGTTGCAGGGTTCACATCTGCCTCCTGCCTTGAGATTGGAAGTCCGCTGGGTGGACCAAGATGGCCGCCAGAGCGGCATCCTAGGAGCTCCCATTACCAGGCTTCCTTTGTTTTGCAGCAGACTCCCAGAAGACCTCAGGGAGTAATAAGCCCACAATTATAGACACGGGGTCCCGTTACCTACTAAGACTTTCAGGTGTGATTGCACCCAAAATAAGCTGGCATGTAAGAGGTGGAGGAAAAATAACAGAGAGACACCACTCCTTAGGCCCTGACACCCCTTTGCAACACTGACCTTCCTGTGAATGCAGACCTCACAAGCTAGAAGGTCGCTTACACAACTTCTTTCAGGGGTAAATCAAGCCTCCCCCTCGGCTATGGCCTCAGCGGGGGCTCTTTCTCAAGCTAAAGCCCAGGAAGTCCAACTAGAAACCAGGCCAGTTATAGCTCCAGCCACCCTCACACTCACTCCGGGCCCCAGCCACACAGCGCTCCCTTTTTTTTCTGTCTCTCCAGCCTCCACTGAGTCGTTACTTCGCCGCACAATGGAGGACCTTACAGCAATGCCGACAGGCCCACTCTCCACTCAACTTGAGTCCCCTACTCTTAGTCCGATATCTCAGGACACCCCACTTGACACAGCAGACTTGTTTCTTAAATTCTCTAACTTACTGGAAAGAGGCCTGGCAAACAGGGCCGCGAAGATCACAGGAGACATTAAAGCAGACTTCCACAATCTAGGCTCGAGAATGGAAGCAATTGAACAAAAATTAGATATTACTGTTACAAGAACCAACCAAAACTCCTCTCAGATACAAGTCCTGCAAGAACAATTGGATACGGCTTTGTCAAGAATCGACGATCTCAAAAATAGATCGAGACGTTACAACTTCAGGATCAGAGGCCTTCCGCAGTCTATCACCAAAATCACTTCCGCGGTCCAAGACCTAATCCTATCGCTGATTCCTAACGTACCAAAGCATAGGCTGGAGCTAGACAGAGCCCATAGAGCCTTGGGCCCCCCTAGAAAGGATGGTTCTCCCAGGGATATAATAGTTAAGCCACACTTTTACATTATCAAAGAGGAGCTTATGAGAGTGTCTCGGTCCAACCCCAACATCTCCTGCATGGGTCATCAAATACAAATATTTGCGGACTTATCCCCCACCACCATTCAAAAGAGGAGAGCCCTCAAACCACTATTACAAGTCCTCCAACAAAAAGAACTTAAATATCGGTGGGCCTTCCCGTTTGGGGTCAAATTTGCCTTCAAAGGAAAAACATTCTCCTTTTCAAGCCTACAGGAGGGGGAAGAATGTCTTTTATCTCTGAAACGTATTTCCCAAGAAGCCCCAATGGACATTGCTGATCCGGCTGGATCCAATACAAAGAGACCCCTTCCTGCGAGCCCTGTCTCACCGCTCTGGTCCAAATCGCAGAGGAAAAAATCCAAAGACAATAGACCTCCTTAACTCTCCGCCTTGGGACTTTCCTCTCACTTTGCTGGTTGCCTGTTTGCCCTGAAATATGGGAGAAGTTGTTGTTCGGACTCAGGTTTAAGTTTTTTTTTTTTCTATTTTTGTCTATTCAGTTACTCACTCGGTAATACCCAGTCAGACTGGGTCCTGGTATAAGTCTGGAACATTTAGTTTTCTTTAATTGTTAAATGAATAACACCTTATAGTGTTTACACAGTATTTGGGTTTTAACAATCATTTGCTTACGTCATTAGGTTGTGAGCTTTTACCCACTGGTAAGGAGCCCTGGGAGATATTCCACGGCTCAGACTGGTGGGTACTATGCTATCCCATTGACAGCACATCTACCTTGATTGTAGTTTGTTATGATGTAGAGCCAGGGAACTCCCTGACTGGGAGGGTCCCCTTGCGCCTTATCCCCGGGTTCCCTTCGGAGATCTCTGGGTTAAGTTGTCAGCCCGGGAAGGGTAAGACAGTTCCTCTGTCCATACTTTTGAGTATGGCTTTCTTCCCTTTGTGGAAGGTTGGGATCGTGGGTCGGAGAGGTCAACTCACCCCTCAGACACCACCCCCACTAGCGTTAATTAGGTGTAATGACTCTTGTCTTTGTTTTTGTTTTCTCTCTTCTCCTTGCTTCTCCTTCTACTCCTTTTCCCTGACAAAGTACCTAATTTGCTTCTTTGCTTCTGCTGATCACAGGTTGGCAGTTCCTGAGCCCTGGGTCCCAGATGTTAGCGATCCCTTCCTTTTCGTGAAGGATGACACAAGGTCAAGGGTGAGTGATGTTGTCGACTCAAGCATGCTTCCCCAAAGGCTTCATGGCTACTGACACTCATAGATTTCTTAAAATAGCCACACACAACGCTCAGGGCCTCAACTCCCCTATCAAAAGAAGGAAGGTTTTAGACCACTACAAAGCTCTTAAACTAGACGTGGTAATGGTTCAGGAGACCCACTTCCCTTCACGGTACAGCCCCAATTTCCTTCATGCCCACTACCCTCTTTTCTATTTAGCCAAATCGGAAACGAAAACAAAAGGGGTAGCGATCTTGTTCTCCTCAAAGTCTGGTTTCATACTTCACAAGGAACTTAAAGACCCCGAGGGTAGGTTTATACTAATTAAGGGAGAAATAGAAGGGAACCTTTATTCATTTGTATCATATTATGCCCGGAATAAGGCCCAAGTGAACTTTTTCAATATGCTGTTCGATTCTATTCAACCACTTCTAGAAGGCAGGGTCATTTTAGGTGGAGATTCTAACATTGCCTTTGATCAGGGTCTGGATAAATCTAGACCTCTGGGAGATCAATTAACACGACCTTCTAGAGCCAGCCTCAAACTTGCCAAACTGATCCACTCATTCCATATGACAGATTGCTGGAGAGAATTTAACCCAACCAAGAGAGATTTCACTCACTACTCCTCGCCTCATGATTCATACGCGCAAATTGACCACTTGTTGGTCCAGACAAACACGACACCCCTGATAATCAACTCCCGGATAAGTGATACAGCCCTCTCGGACCACTCAATAGTGATCCTTCAAATCCACTCCGACCCTCACTTCGCTAGATAGTCTCACTGGAGACTGAACGAATCTCTGCTCGCAGATCCCGTTAAAGTTACAGAAATCAATAAAGCCCTTAAGGAATATTTCCTTCTCAATAATATAGAGGGCACTTCGGCAGAAACTCTCTGGGCAGCCCACAAAGCTTTCATTAGAGGCAAGCTCATTCAGATTTCCTCACAAATTAAGAAAGAGAGAGCTGTGGAGTTGACCAAACTCGGAAAGTCTTACCTATCTCTTCAGGCTGCACATAAGAAGCATCCCTCCAAAGGCCTTGCTGCCCCATTAATTAAAGCCAGATTGGAACTTAACCTGGCCTTAATGGCCAAAGCGGAAAAGGCCATCCAATGGAGTGGACAAAAATTTTATACGCAGAATGACAAAATATGTTCTCGGTTAGCAGCAAGGATATCTCCCCTCCCTTGCCATTTTGCCTTACCTAAAATTCGAATCCCGGGTCAGGGTCTGACCGCCAACCCAATAAAGCTTTTATACCGACCTCTATAGTTCCCCGATACTTAGCCATAAGACTTTAAATGTATAATTTCTTGATGACCTTCCCATCCCCTCGTTGACAGCAGAGCATAAACAAATCATGGAAGCCTGTATCTCAGAAGAGGAGGTGTTGGGGGTCATTAAGGAAAGGCTCAGCCCCAGGCCCAGATGGACTTTTGGTGCCCTACTATAAGGCCTTTGCTGAGATTCTGGCCCCGCATTTAACAAAATTTTTTAACTCCAAAACCCAGGGCACCCCTCTAGACCCACAGCTGAACTCTGCCTTCATCACAGTGATTCCTAAACCGGGCAGGAACCCTGAGGAAGTGAGCAACTATAGACCAATCTCCCTAATCAACAATGATATTAAAATTTTAACAAAAGTCTTGGCCAACAGGCTGGCCTCCTTCATCAATTCCTACATTAACAAGGACCAGGTAGGATTTATCCCAGGAAGGCAGGGCCCAGACCAGATACGTGGAGCAGTAGACCTGATTTCTATATTGCAATCGAACTTGGAGGGTGGTACTAAACAGCACGGCATGGTTCTTTCGCTTGATCTACAGAAGGCCTTTGACTCGGTCTCTTGGGCCTACATCTTCTTGCTCCTGGAAAGATGGGGGTTTGGCCAGGGATTCATGGGCCTCATTAGGGCTCTGTATTCTTCCCCGAATGCCCGCATAAGGCTCCAGGGATATTACTCAAAGACAATAAATATAGCTAAAGGGACGAGACAGGGCTGTCCCCTATCGCCACTTATTTTCGCTATCGCCATTGAAACTTTGGCAATTGCGATTCTCCAGAATCCGGATGTCAAAGGGGTATCTTGTGGATCGCAGTGTCACAAATGTGGTCTCTTCGCGGATGATATCCTTTTGTTTATCACGTCCCCCCATACCTCTCTTCCCAACTTGAATAACACGCTGGATCGCTTTACCGAAATCTCAGGTCTCAAAGTAAACCATTCCAAATCTCATGCGATGAACATCTCTCTTTCGCCTGAAACAGTTGCTTCGCTACAACTTTCATTCCAATTCCATTGGGTTTCAAGTTCGCTCAACTATCTGGGTATCCAACTAACAGCAAAAATTGAGGATCTCTACGACAGTAATTTTCCCCCTTCATTTCGTAAATTTGAGGAGGACCTGAATTCTTGGTCGAAATGCAAACTCTCCTGTTGGGTAGAATTAATGCAAACAAATTGACCCTCTTGCCACAGGTGCTCTACTTATTTCGAGCACTTCCTATAGCTGTCAGGAAAGACCATCTGAAGAATTTTCAGAGTAAGATTGTTAGATTCATAAGTGGAGACTCTGGATACAGGTTCTCTCAATCAAATCTGTTCCGTCACAGAAAAAGGGGAGGTTTGGGTCTCCCTGCTCTCTTTAAATATTACCAAGCAGCGAGACTTGTACAACTTTCCACAGTATATTCTAAGCATGAGAAGCCAGACTGGATTCAGATAAAGAGACATGCAGTTCCAAATTATACCATTGACTTCCTATTATGGGTCCCGCCGAAAAAGAGACCCCCAATTCTATCCCTAACGCTGTCCCATTTGTTTGGTCTCTGGGACTCGCTCTGGGGTTGTCACGAGCTAATCTCTCCCTTGAAGCCCTTAACGCATATTTTTCACAATCCAGACTTCCCTCCAGGGTTAGACATCCTAGCATTTAAATGGTGGTTGGATAAAGGGCTGTACCAGATAGGACATTTTTTCTCCTCCACGGGACCTGTAACTCTGAGCTACTGTATAAGTAAACTTGAACTTCCGGATTCTGAAAGGTTCAGATTTCATCAAATTTCCCATTTCCTTTAGCAAATTTGGAAAGACAAACATTTTCCACCTAAAATCATGGCATATGAAGTGTGGTGTGCACAAGCCATGGAGCAAAGGGGGGGTATTTCGGTAGTCTATACATCTTTCACCTCTCCACTCACGAAAACAAAGTTTATGAATCTTTGGGAGGCTGACCTCCAATTCTCGTGGGACTTGGAGACTTGGTATGGTTCTTTTGCTAAATCATTTCGGGGTATCTTGAACACAACCCTCATGGAAGCTAGCGTTAAGGTTATCACTAGGTGGTACCTCACCCCGGCTAAGCTTGCCCACATTTATACTTTAGTGGATCCTCAATGCTTTAGAGGATGCTCACTTTCAGGCTCCATGCCGCATATTTGGTGGGAGTCCCCGAGGATCCGTCAATTCTGAAGGAAAATGACCAAAGCCTGAGTCTCCAGGTCCCCCGAGGTAGCTCTGCTTAATGCCCATATTCCGAATATGTCCAAACCTAATAGAAGATTAGTGCATTTAGTCCTGCTTGGGGCGAAGCTCACTATTGCTAAGTCTTGGAAACAGCCTAAAGTCTCATTTGTGGCCGCTGTCCGGAAAATATCCTGGATAATGTCGCAAGAAAAATTAGCGAGCATTCTATTGGATATGACTGAGCGGTTTGAGGATATCTGGGAACCTTGGGCAACTTTCACAGGTATTTCTTTTATCCCAGGTCTATCACGGTCTATAAATGCAGCTGAATCAGATAATCATTAGGTGCTTGTTGGGCCTTTTTCTCTCTACATTCTTCTTTCTCTCTTCCTTTTCTATTCTTTAGCTTTGATTCTCTGGTCAGAATTATTTCTAGGATTTCACTGATCGATAACAGATGCTCCTTTAGATGTCTTCCAGGAGGTATAAAGTTGGTTTTCAGCTTCCAGTGTTACCCCACAGTTGCGCCAGGGTGACTAATCTTAAATGAGTCTCTCAATTTGGGGAGGTTGAGTGGGCCCCCCCTCTCTGGGCACAGCTTGCTCCCATTTTGGGGTGCCCTGAGTTGAGAGAGCCAGGCTTATATGGATTGGGCCCGGTTGTTGGGCTTGTGAAGTGTATCTCAGCCCTTATTGTGCTAGTAACCTAAAACTGGAGAATATGAATCTTAAAAAGGATGTATCTTAATTTGATGCTACTTACGCTGTGATTAGAACTGTACTTAATGGGATCATTCTGACCGTTGGTTTCTTTGTTATGCTATCTAAAAACTCAATAAAATCCTTGAAAGTAAAAAGCCCGCAGCTACAGTATTTGTAGCTGCTGACTTTTAATTTTTTGGGGGAGCTTGGAGCTCCTCTTTAAGCAATCAAGGTCAGTTAAAGTGGTAGTAAAAAAAAAGCATGCAAGACAATAGCATAATGTGCTAGTATGCATCACATACTAGCACATTATGAAATACTTACCTTAGAACGAGGCCCCCACAGTCCGACTAAGGGAGCTGACATGATGTCCATGATGTTTCTTCTGGGTTTTCGGCTTCAGCGCTGTAAGTGGCCAGAACTGCGAGAGTTCTTTGTTCCGGCAAGGAGCTCTGATTTTGTGGCAGCATCCGCTGGATCTTCAGAGCGCATGTGCTGCTGATGTCAGCGGCTGCATGCAGGGCGAATATCTCCTAAACTGTGCCGGTTCAGGAGATATTTATTTTACCTACAGATAAGCCTTATTATAAGCTTACCTGTAGGTACAAATTACATTTGTGTTGATACAACCACTTTAAAGATAAATAATATTAAATTAACCCCTACATAATGATAAAAAGTAACATTTCAAAAGAAGTATGAGGTATAAAAAAAAACGTATACTCTCCTAGGTGGATGCAGCATTGGTCCAATGCTGCATCAGACCCCCACTGCCTCTGCACTGAGAACTGAGTGATCAAACACCACTGATCACTCTCTTCTCCCCTCCGCTCTGAGCAGAGAGCAGTGACTGTCAGTCACTGGCTCTCTGCTCTGTCCTTCCAGCACTCACTGGAGTGCTGGACTGTGGAGGGGAGGGAGCAGCTGGCTCAGTCTCCCACTGGTGCAGCTGAGAAGCTGAGCCAGCTGCAGGCCAGGCATCTGAGTGGATCCCAACTGTAAAGTTGAGATCTTTCCCCAGCCTGGACTGAAGTGACAGTGGCTAAAAATGGGTAACAGGGGTGCAGAATGAACTGCACTCCTGTGATATATAGGAGAAGTAGGGACAAAAATGTGCTGGTCATACTTCTTTCAGTTACTTGGGTTATACATTTATACTGCTCTACTTTGTGTAATGATTAGAGATAATGGAGATCTAAAATGTTTAGTCAGTTTGGCTGAACATTTTAAATATGTAAACACCATGTGAAATTCCCAAAATTAATAGGTTCCAAAAAGGTGTGTACAGAGCAGTAAATTATGCAAAACTGTGCAAACCGATTTTGGAAGTTCCTGGCAGCCCTATCTAATAAAATGATAGGGCCAAAGAAAACATCAACTTCCTTAGAAACTCAGTGATACTACGATGAAAGAGTGGGACATAGGGGTACTGATAGTCAAGCATAGGGTGCTCAGGTAGATGCATGGTAGAAAAAGTCTTGAAACAGACAGTTACTTTTTCTTGGAATCCTTTTCAGTCATTAGTGTCTGGCCTAGAGGCCAATCAACATAAATCTATGATGCTCAATGTGTCTCTACCGATTACCCACCTCCAGGAAACCCTTCTATTTCAGTGGACTACGTCTTTCCTCCCCTATCTGGATATTAAACTGACCAGCAGCTCTTCTCTCCTATATTGTGCCAGTTATCTTCCTATGCTCATCATTCTCACTTCCCTTATGTCTAGCTGGCAATCTCTTTGTGTATATTGGCTTGGTCATATTGCAGCCCTTAAAATATCCTTGCTTTCCAAGATCCTATATGTCCTTCCCATAGCAGTACCCTCTTATTACTTTTGCGCTCTACTGCGCCGGGTACATAAATATACAATATATGGGGTTCCTCCAAACCAAGAGGTCAAAGAGCTTTTACACACTAGGCTTAATGGCAGCTTGGGGGTGCCCATTTTTTATAAGTATTATCAAGTGGTCCAGTTGGGCCAAATCACCCTTTATCATGTAACTTGTGAGGACTCACTGTGGGTGGGTCTTTAAGATATGGATCTTGACCCAGTTCTGATCAACAATCTGCTTTGGTTATGCCACTCAAAATGAGGGTCTATTGACAACCCAGCAACCCCCCATTTGCACTGAGGGATGTACTCAAAGGTCTATTCAAACTAGTCCCCCCATAGTTTAAAATAGACTATTTGGCCCATAGTCTATTTTACAACCACCCTTCCTTTTATCTGACCTATGTTGACCAATCCTCATTCTGGCTTTGGAAACACTTACACTCGACCCAACTATGTGCGCTGATTACTGTCAGGGCCCTGAAATCTTTTTCTGCTCTACAGGAACAAGCTCAAATCCCAGGAAAGGAAATTTTCTGATGCTTACAAATATCCCTCTTAGCTCCATATATTTGCACACATTCCTTTCTAACAAATATGACTCTCTCTGAGGGTATCTGTAACTCGAATCTGCATGCCCCAGGCATTATCTCAAAATTGTATTCCTATCTCACAGCAGTACCTTCTAACTGTCCTTCCTGTGCCACCACCTGGACTTCAGACCTGGGCATACACCTTGAACAAGAGGACTGGGATGGTATTTGGTCAAATTTTCCTCACAGAATACGTTGGCAATAGAAACGAACTACAAAGTTTTAATGCACTGGTACTTGGTTCTGGCAAGAATATCTAAATATTTGCCAACATATCCCGGTTTGTTTCAGGGGATGTGGAGAGAGGGACACTCAAAATACTGCACAGTCAGGGCTCAAGTGCTCCAAGGAGCCAGAATGGAATTATGACTGGAGAAAGATGTCACTAGCACACTGATATTGGTCTTTATGGTGTCGGGGATCAACTTGTGGCTTTGCAGGCCTCATCAGACTGAGAGAATCTTAAATTTTACAGGAACACAGAAACAGAGAAATGCACACTGGTCTAGTCAAATACCTTCAGCACAATTTATTATTAAAACCCATAAAAATACAAAATAATTAAAATCACAAGCGTAATTCAAATCCAATGACAAGGACTCTCAGCATCTCTCCAGCTGGTAGGAAAGACCTCCACAGTGTTCCATGAGAGATAGCAAGTAGGCCTTTATAGTTGCCTTTATACTGTATAACCATAGTAGAATGCTCCATATTTGCAATCTTCTTCCTTTCCACAGTTAGGGGGGGGGGGGTGTTTATCAATACACTTAAAGCTATCGGAGGCAGCATTTAACATGCACAGAGATCTGAGTTCAATAATCCAAGGCCAAGATTAAAGCCACCAATCTTAGTTTACTATACAACATTCTCAAATGTGTTGTAGAGTTTAAGTATGCTAAGATAGCAACTCTCTAACATACACCAGTGTAGGCCCATGCCATGGCATCACTGATAGTAGAGAATTTTGACTACAGTTAAAAAAACTGCCAGCTTACCATAGTGTAGTCCATTCACTGCACAACAATCCCCCCAAAGAAGCTCCAGAACTTTTTTATAGAGTTGAGCATGGTCCATTACTTACAGTGCTTTTGGTGCATTTGCAGCACGTTTCTCGAAAGCACGGCACAACATGCATTTTCTGTGCATATTACCATGCATTTGGGAATGGACAGATGTGAATGGAGCCTCATTGTTCTTGTGTAAACAAATCAATTTTAACTAATAGCACATCCACAGATTATTAATTTGGCAGAGTGTGTAGGAGCTGAGTGATCAGATAATGGGGATCAGAGCTGAAGTATTAATAACAGTATGTCCTGGGCTTTGTAAAGCTCGCCATACACTATGCAATCTGATTGTACAATCTCCTTTAGATCTACCATCAACTTTGTAGTGCAGGGGCCTGCCTGATTGGATACAGAGTGATTGGATAGATGGTGTGTACTCCTATTATATATAGTATTTAAATGGAGCCTCATTGTTCTTGTGTAAACAAATCAATTTCACTTTTAGGTCCCATTCACATCTAGCATTGTGAGAGCGCACAGATTTTTGGCTTGTTTTTCCCCTGACATGCATAAGGCATCCCACTGATTTCAATGTGCTGTGCTACACGTGTCAAAGTAGCTAATTTATCACATGGCAAAATGTGTGTTTGCTTCTGTGTTTGGTGTGCTATTAGCAATTAACGGCCCCGCAAACGCAACTAGTTAATTTTTGGTGTATAAAGGTGGCCATACACTATACAATCTGATTGTACAAGCTCTGTATAATCTCCTTTATATTTATCAAAACTATAGTATCTCACAAAAGTGAGTACACCCCTCATATTTTTGGAAATATTTTATTCTATCTTTTCATGTAACAGAAATAACAATTTGCTACAATGTAAAGTAGTGAGTGTACAGCTTGTATAACAGTGTAAATTTGCTGTCCCCTCATAATAACTCAACGCACAGCCATTAATGTCTAAACCGCTGGCAATAAAAGTGAGTACACCCCTAAGTTAAAATGTCCAAATTGGGCCTAAAGTGTCAATATTTTGTGAGGCCACCATTCTTTTCCAGCACTGCCTTAACCCTCTTGGGCATGGAGTTCACCAGAGCTTCACAGGTTGCCACTGGAGTTCTTGTCCACTCCTCCAATGATGACATCACAAAGCTTGTGGATGTTAGAGACCTTGCACTCCTTCACCTTCCTTTTGAGGATGCCCCACAGAGGCTCAATAGGGTTTAGGTCTGGAGACATGCTTGGCCAGTTCATCACCTTTACCTTCAGTTTCTTTAGCAAGGCAGTGGTCATCTTGGAGGTGTGTTTGGGGTTGTTACCATGTTGGAATACTACCCTGAGGCCCAGTCCCTGAAGGGAGGGGATCATATTCTGCTTCAGTATGTTACAGTGCATATTGGCATTCATTTAGCTCCCGAGTGCCGGCAGCACTCATGCAGCCCCAGACCATGACACTCCCACCACCATGCTTGACTGTAGGGAAGACACACTTGTCTTTGCACTCCTCACCTGGTTGCTGCCACGCACGCTTGACATCATCTGAACCAAATAAGTTTATCTTGGTCAGAACACAGGACATGGTTCCAGTAATCCATGTCCTTAGTCTGCTTGTTTTCAGCAAACTGTTTGCGAGTTTTCTTGCGCATCATAATTAGAAGAGGCTTCCTTATGGGACGACAGCCATGCAGACCAATTTGATGCAGTGTGCAGCGTATGGTCTAAGCACTGACAGGCTGACCCCTCCATCCTTTCAACTTCTGTAGCAATGCTGGCAGCACTCATATGTCTATTTCCCAAAGACAACCTCTGGATATGATGCTGAGCATGTGAACTCAACTTCTTTAGTCAACTATGGCAAAGCCTGTTCTGAGTGGAACATGTCCTGTTAAACCGCTGTATGGTCTTGGCCACCCTGCAGCAGCTCAGTTTCAGGGTCTTGGCATTCTTCTTATAGCCTAGGCCATCTTTATGTAGAGCAACAATTCTTTTTTTTCAGATCCTCAAAGCATTCTTTGCCATGTGGTGCCATGTTGAAATTCCAGTGACCAGTATGAGAGAGTGAGAGCGATAACGCCAAATTTAACACACCTGCTCCCCATTCACACCTGAGACCTTGTAACACTAATGAGTCACATGACCTCGGGGAGGGAAAATGGCTAATTGGGACCAATTTGGACATTTTCGCTTAGGGGTGTACTCACTTTTGTTGCCAGCGGTTTAAACATTAATGGAAGTGTGTTGAGCTATTTTGAAGGGACAGCAAATTTACACTGTTATACAAGCTGTACACTCACTACTTTATGTTGTAGCAAAGTGTAAGTTCTTCAGTGTTGTCACATGAAAAGATATTATAAAATATTAACAAAAATGTGAGGGGTGTACTCACTTTTGTGAGATACTGTATATACATATATACTGTATATATTCTTACACTGCCTGAACTGACTCTATATACTATACACTGAATGTGCAATAGACTATACTTGATGCTGCTTATAAATATATATATATATACTAGGTTGTATATATATATATATATATATATATTCTTACACTGCCTATATATAGGCTACACTAGATCTATATACTACACTGCCTGCACTGACTGTATATACTCTACACTAGATCTATATTCTACACTGCCTGCACTGCCTGTATATACTCTATACACTAGATCTTTATACTACACTGCCTACACTGCTTGTATATACTCTCTATATTAGATCTATATACTACATTACCTACACGCCACTAACAAAACTAGCTACACTAGCTAAATGTTCAGGTCTCTCTCCACATTCACAGCACTACATGTGGCCGCGTGGACTGAGAAACCTGAGCTATGATTTGCCAAAGGCACCCTGCCTTTTAGCCAATCATGGCTTTCACAGCAGAGCGCGCTGTGATTCTCCAAAACATGCAGGTCATGTGTATCATTGGCCAATCAGCAGGCAGCATTTCCCTTTGATTTGTTTGCATTATGGGACTCTCAAATTTCCTGCGAACAGCCCATAATGTTTGGGATACACCGAACAGGTGAACACCCATTGTTTGAGTCGAACTAACGTTCGACTCGAACTGGGCGTCCATTCCCAGTGTTGAGCAAATTTACACTGTTATACAAACTGTACTCTCACTACTTTACATTGTAGCAAAGTGTCATGTCTTCAGTGTTGTCACATAAAAAGGTATAATAAAATATTTACAAAAATGTGAGGGGTGCACTCACTTTTGTGAGATACTGTAGTTTTGATAAATATAAAGGAGATTATACAGAGATTGTACAATCAGATTGCATAGTGTATGGCCACCTTTATACACCAAAAATTAACTAGTTGCACTTGCGGGGCCGTTAATTGCTAATAGCACACCAAACACAGAAGCAAACACACATTTTGCCATGTGAAAAAATTAGCTACTTTGCCACGTGTAGCACAGCACATTGAAATCAGTGGGATGCCTTATGCATGTCATGGGAAAAACAAGCCAAAAATCTGTGCACTCTCACAATGTAGATGTGAATGGGGCCTAAAAGTGAAATTGATTTGTTTACACAAGAACAATGAGGCTCCATTCAAATACTGTATATAATAGGAGTACACACCATCTATCCAATCCCTCTGTATCCAATCAGGCAGGCCCCTGCACTACATAGTTGATGGTAGATCTAAAGGAGATTGTACAATCAGATTGCATAGTGTATGACGAGCTTTACAAAGCCCAGGACATACTGTTTTTAATACTTCAGCTCTGTTCCACATAGCCCATTATCTGATCACTCAGCTCCTACACACTCTGCCAAATGAATAATCTGTGGATGTGCTATTAGTTAAAACGGTGTTCACTGATTTCTTCGGAAAATGTTCACCTGGAGAGATGGGTGGGAGTGATCTTCTGGAAGGGGGAGGGTAGATGCAGGATGTGTTAATGAGGTCAGCCGGTGAACTCCTTCCTGTTTCCTAACAGTTGTCACATTCTTATGCCTAGTATACACAATGAGAAAATCAACCGCTTTCGGACTGATAATGGGATCTTTAATACACATCTTTTGAGAGCCGATCACAAAAGTTCATGCGAAAATATCAAAGGGATAAGCATGAAAAGTTTTCTTGTACAATAGCAGAACAAACAATTTTCACGTATTTGTATGAATTGCATGACCAAGACCACGCATGCTCAGAAACTATACAATACAAAACAATACATTACATCACTTGTATTCTGTCTTACAAGACTTTTTGTAACCTTATTAACCTATTAGTTTTTGATATGAGACTAGCATGCAAAATAAACGGACAATCATTTGTTTGATATTCTCATTGTGCGTATTAAGCTTAAGGGCTTTCCAGGAAGTAATGACAAAGTTGTTTTATATAACAAGCACTGACTGAGGTAAGGGCTGTGTAGAATAAATAAAACATTTTTTTTTATTTCTGCAAAAGAAAAAAAAAGTCAACTTAGCCTTTAAGGCTTGACATGTTTGCTATCTATTTACTCAATGCAAACTTATCTTTTATATTTTACCAAAAATTAGATAATATATGGATATATGGGCTCTTATTTACCAGCAGACTGATGTAACAGTGCCAGCTTAAAAGATGACTTTGTTAGTGGCACAGTACTGGTACTTTGTGGAATTATACAAATAGGTATTAGGAAGCAGCTGAACTGCCCTGGGATCAGTTCATGCAGAATTTTGTGAACAGAGGAAGTTTGGATGCAGAACGCACTGAAATCAATGGGAGCCAAATCTATCAAATTAAAAAATTCCAAACGTATGGGCTAATAGACAAGGATGTGTAATATAATAGCATGGGGGGGGGGGGTGAGGGGGGCGCTGCCCTCTGAAAGACATACCAATGCAAAAAATACAAATGTAAAAGCTCAATTCTGCCAGGAGCAGGAATTATATAAATGCTTTAAGAGGAACATTAAAAATGCCCAATTCCTTTAAATAACATGCCTGGGGGGTACCCCAATCTTGCCCATGCCCATCTCTGTGATGTTTAGAAAGTTCTGCCTCAGCTCTGATATTTACAAAGGATTTCATTCCCAGCTTCTTTTAAAAAAAAAATCACACAGAAACCTCATAGGATCTGCAATGTATTTTGGGGACACATGGAGGGGTTTGTGTGCTATTTTTTTCAATAACTGGCAATGAAATGTAATTGGCCAGCTAGTTAAACTATATTCTTTGTAAATGTCATACAGTAAACAGAAAAAAATGCACAAAGTCCCCCTTAAAATACATACCAGACCCTTTGAGTCTGATATGGATTTTAAGAGGGTACCTTTGTGTCTGCTACCAATTTTAAGGAAGATCTCCTTGCAAAATAAATAAAAACAGCATTGTGTTCCCCCTAAAACTCCATACCAGACCCCTGGCTGGTCAAGAAAGGAGGAGGATGAGAGTCCCTCTTGAACCACACTAGATCACATGCCCCCAACATGGGGGGTGCCTGGCCAGGGGGGATCCCCCATGGAAAAGCACCTTGTCCTTATTTTTATGAGGACAAAGGTCTTTTCCCCACGACCCTAACCAGAGTTTTTTTTGTATTAGAAGCATGTGATTTCATGATTTTATGTGAGTATAATTCATATTTTTTTTAATAAAATTTTGTTGAAAATTATCACACTATAAGCGTTTTTCTCTGATACATATGTCCACCTGAGGGATTGATGAGCTGCAGGAGAAGATAGTGGTGTTTAAAGGGAAAGCCTCTGGGAACAACACCCTGTTCCTATGTTTGCCTAATCTGTTAAAGGAGAGGCACATGATTTTAGGAAGTGCATTTCGTAAGTGCAGTGAAGGGCACACATTTGGGGATTTTTTTTCAGAAATTGGAAGATTCACGTGGTGTCTGAAATGTTTTGACCAGTAGTCAGTCTAAGTAGATGTGTCATTTTTTTTTCTTTAAATTCTTTATTTGATTTTTTAAAGAGGTGCAAGAAACAACAAACACAATGAGATAATACAATCTCCAAGGGTACTGCATATGTACAGTAAGCAATATAAAGATATTGTTGAAATATAACACATTAATCATGTGTAGAGTTGAGCGAACCCGAACTGTAAAGTTCGGGTGCGTACCGAACTTTGGGATGTCCGTGACCCAGACCCGAACCCGGACATTTGAAATAAAGTTTGGGTTTGGGTGTTTGATCACGCATGTTGAAAAGCTGCAGGGCAGCCAATCAACAAGCGTTTCACTGGTTTGCCCTTAGAAGCCATCACAGTGCATCATGTGACCCAGCCTCTTTATAAGCTGGAGTCACTTAGTGCTGCATGTCACATGCTCTCTGGCTAGTGTAGGGAGAGGATGCTGCCGGTGCTGTGAGGGACAGATTGCAGATATAAAAACATCTCATCCTGCATTACAGAACGATCTGACTGGACTAGGTAGAGTCTACTGCTTAGAGGGACAGATTATTGTTCTAAAATCATCTTCTAGTTCTATAGGGCCAGGTTC
>BLSH010192965.1:6289-16499 GCA_018402905.1 Glandirana rugosa | reverse complement strand
GTACTCCTTACTTCTCCATAACCGGTACTTCACCTCCCTGTTCTTTCTACAGATGTAGGAGAGGTGATAGGTGCTATTGTTGAGCCACCTCTAGGTTTCTTCTGTACTGGGGTAACATTTCGGGTTCACGCAAGTGCTGATGTTAGATAAGTACCCCCCCCCATATAAATTTACTGGTCTACCATGTCGGGATAAATAGATGGGCATTCAGGGCAAAAATCATATTCTTTCGGCGTAAAGTGGAAAAAGTATACCGGTACATATTAAACAAACACACAACGGTTTTTAGGAGGCTTTTGGTTAGGGAGTGGATGAAGTTTATGTAGCTTTTTTAATTGTATTTGAAGTAGGTGAGGGATTGGTTTTCGGAGGATTTTTGGCAACACACAAACAAATTATACATGGCCATATGAAAAAGGTGAAATGCGGCTTTCTTATACTAAAAACGGGACTTACGGGTAGATAAATAGGGCTGTACCATCTGGTCATTTAAATATACCCCCCCCCATGAATAGATTGTAGTCGTGAACGCACTTGGGCTTTACAATGGGGTCATGTCTTCTTTGGATCTCCACCGAGTTGTTATCGTGGATAGTGGAGAGGATGTAGACATCTTTCTTGTCCCTCCACTTCATGGCCAATACCTCTTCATTCCTCATGAAGGCAGATTCCCCGTTTTGTAGCTTTCGGGTAATGAGATTTTGTGGGAAGCCCTTTCTGTTTTTCTTGAAGGTGCCGCAGGCCAGGGTTGTCTTTTGATAAAGATTGCAAAATAGGGGCAGGCTGGTATAATAATTATCCAAGTAAAAGTGGTGTCCTTTTCCAAAGAGGGGGTATGCCAGCTCCCAGACAATCTTCCCACTGGTCCCAATATATATGGGGCAATCACGGGGCTGGAGTTGGGAGTCTTTACCTTTGTAAATTCTGAAGGAGTACACATAGCCAGTGAATCGATCGCACAACTTGTTAAGTTTTACTCCATACCTGGATCTCTTACTGGGTATGTACTGCTTGAAATTCAGCCAGCCAGTGAAATGGATGAGGGACTCAACCACACAGATATTTTTATCTGGGATGAAAACTTGGGCGAATGTCTGGGAAAATGAATTAATTATGGGGTGTAACTTATTTAATTTATCATGGTTGGGGTGATTTCGGGGAGGGCACTGCGAATTATCAGTAAAATGGAGAAAACGCATTATCATGTTGTATCTTGTCCTGGACAAGACAGCTGAGTATATGGGCATGTGGTGGATTGGGTGGGTGGAACAATACCCATGGAGTTAATTTTTTTGTGTAATGCCCATATTCAGTGTGAGGCCCAAAAATATTTTTAATTCATTCGGTGTCAGACGTCGCCAATGGAACATGTGGGCATAAGATGAAGTAAGATTGGCAGTAATGAATTGTTCTGCGTACAGATTGGTTTGGTCCACCATACTCTGTAGCAATTCGGGGGTGAAAAACAAATAAAAGTAGTCCAATGGGCCAAAATTTGTGGTGTCAACCTGTACACCTGATTGTCCGGTGAAATTGGGGACTATTGCAGACCCTGAGTTGGCGGGCAAGCACACAGGGTTTGCCAGGGCATCAGGTAGGAAGGACTGGGCCTGAGCACGGATTAGGGTTCTTGGGGTTGGGCGTGTAGTTCCAGTGCTAGTACTGGGCTCCTCTTCCTAGGGTCTGGTGCTGCTGATGGTGGGCAGGTCTTTGGTTCTTGGGCCTAATCGTCTCATTCTTTTAGAAGGGGGGGCGGTTTCCTCAGCTGAATCGGACTCTGATCCACTGCCCTCTATTGGCTCATACTCTGAACCAGAATCGTTTGATGAGAGCTCCCCGCTGCTCTCATCATCCGACATGACAAGAATTTTATACGCCTCCTCAGGGGTATATCCTCTATGAGACATGATAGTGGGCCTGGTGAATATACTGATGGCAGTACTGATGAGTGGCAGTATTGGTGGTGGACCTGCTTTTAGCGGTACTAGCGCTGTACTGGTGGCTGGCCTGTGTAGCGGTACCAATGGCGGTACTGGTGGCTGATCTGGTGATACGGATGGCTGCACTGGTAGCGGATTTGTTTAGTGGTACCTGTGGCAGTACTGGGGGCTGGCCTGTGTGGTGATATGGATGGCTGTTCTGGTAGCGGATCTTTTTAGTGGTACTGACGGCGGTACTGGTGGCTGGCCTGTGTGGCAGTACCATTGGCGGTACTGGTGGCGGATCTGGTGATACGGATGGCTGTTTAGTGGTACCAGTGGCTGGCCTGTGTGGTGATACGGATGGCTGTTCTAATAGCGGATCCTGTTTAGTGGTACCGGTGGCGGTACTGGTGGCTGGTCTGTGTGGCGGTACCGGTGGTGGTACTGTGTAGCGGTACTGATGGCGGTACTTGTGGTGACAGATGGGCTGTGTGACAGATGGGCTGTTGACAGATGGGCTGTGTGACCGATGGGCTGTTGACAGATCCAAATGGTACTGGTAACAGGTCCTCTTTATTTGGGGGGTGGTGTTGTGTTGTGCACAGTAGTACAATACTGACTGACAAGACACTGAAATAACTCACTGATCCCTGCTCTGCTCTCTCCTCACACGATCGGTGTGAGGAGAAAAAGCAGGGATCACACAGTAACTCTTTTGTTTACATTTGTGACCAGCTGTGACTGGACACAGCCGGTCACATGGTAAACAGCCAATTTCATTGGCTGTTTACAGATTGGGAAAGCGCTGTGTCCAAAGGACACCCGCTCCCCCCCATCACGTGGGCGCGCCTCCGGGTGCGCGCACAGCATGCACTTGCGGCGCGCTGCCGCTTAACAGCATGCTGTGATCGGCTGTGTCTTATACACAGCCGATTATACGGTAAACAGCCAATTTAACTGGCTGTTTACCGTGATCAGTGACGATCCGTGTCCGGCGGACACGAGCCGTGCACGATCGCCGCGATGCGCGCTCTCGCAGGCGCGCGCTAGCGGCTTATCCTGAGGACGACAATAGACGTCCAGTCAGGATAATGAACCCCCCCCCTACCCGGACGTCATTTCTCTATACGCCGGGCGGGAATTGGTTACTAATTTTCTCGGATCGGTGTTTGTTGCACTTCTAAATTCTGTATTATTTCCCACTCTCCCTTCTCTTCTTCCTTTTTTTTCCTTATCTCTTGATCACCGAACACTAACGAAAGTCACTCCACTTACTGTCTACAAGTAACTCATCCATACATCCTCAAGGCATTCCATAGCAGATCGTGCAAGCTTTTGACCGCTGGCTTACTCCTCGCTAGGCCGACGCCCCCTAGTGATTTCACACAACGTGAAGGGATTAAACATACCAGACTGCACTGCACCGAACTAAAAAAAGGTAAGCCGCATTTTGTTTTTCTCCAAGAAACCCACTTTAAGACCAATGAGATCCCTAGAATCACCAACTCGACTTTCCCGGAAGCTTTTCACTCCACTAACGAGGAGACTAAGATGAAGGGAGTGACGATCTTGGTCAGTAGAGATGCCCCCTTCACTTTGACAGATAAACTGATAGATCCGGGTGGCAGGTACATCTTTCTAAAGGGGACTTATGGGAACACGCCTATAACACTGGCAAATGTGTACTTTCCAAATTTTGCACAAGTGTCATTTTGCCAAACATTGACGCAGGCATTAATGGGATTCAGGCAGGGATGCATAATTTTAGGAGGGGATTTTAATCTCCCCCTGAACCCGATAGAGGACACTTCGTCTGGGAAGTCGAGCGTCTCATTTGGAGCCCTTAAAAAAATTAAATTGTGTCTTCGTACCCTACAATTAGTAGATGCATGGAGGTTTACACACCCAACAGGGAAAGATTACACCTTCCATTCAATACCACATAACAGATGGTCACGTATAGACTACCTATTTATTACACAGAGAGACTTAGCGATTGTGACAGGTGCCCATGTTGGAATACAATCAATTTCGGACCATGCTCCGATAGCACTGGAGGCCAACTTGCTCACCCACACACCTAAAACCAAACAGTGGAGGCTGAATGCCGCCTTGCTGACAGACCCCCAATCCTTAGCAGACATCTCTCAGAAACTGGAGGACTTTTTCACATTTAATGACACTCCAGGCATGAATCCCCTGATGGTGCCCACACCATCAGGGGTGAATTCATCAGATTAGGCTCCAAACGAAAGAGAGCCAGAGCTCAGGAAATCCAAAATCCCTCGAAGAAAATAGCTGAACTAGAGGCCCTTCACAAACACTCTTTGTCCGCCCAATCAGCCCTGGAACTAATAGAGTGTAGGAAATCGTTACAGCTCCTCTTTGAAGAGACGGCTAGGAGATTTTTGTTCTTTAAAAAAAGAATATACTATGAGTCTGGGGATAAAGCAGGCGGTTTGCTGGCTAGGGCCCTTAGGGAAATGCAGGCTACTAAAAATATAACGGGCATTAGGGGACCAGATGGCAAACTAGATGTAACCACCGAAAAGATAGCATCCCACTTCCATCAATATTACACTAAACTTTACAACCTTCCTCGGCAACATAGGACACCTGATGTGGCTGAGGACAGACCCCAAGCGATAACCGACTACCTGAATCAGAGTGGACTTCCAAAACTTTCGGACTCAGACTTGACCCAAATGGAAGACGAAATTACGTTGACAGAACTAAAACAGGCAATAGGTGCATTGAAATCTGTGAAGAGCCCTGGACCTGATGGACTACCCTCTATTTACTACAAGACGTTCACCAATATCTTGGTGAACCCCTTGATCAAAACCCTGAACTCTCTGCGGTCGGGAAACCCTATCCCTCTGGAATTTCTAGCTGCACATGTCGCAGTAATTCCAAACCGGGTAAAGACATGACTGATTGCTCTAGCTATAGGCCTATCTCCCTGCTAAACTTGGATCTAAAGCTGTTGGCCAAGATTTTGGCCAACAGACTGGGACCTCTCTTACCCGGCCTGATAGGCCCAGAACAGCTAGGCTTTATGCCTGGTCGTGAGGCCAGGGACAATGTGATTAAGGCCCTCCTCCTGACCCAAGGAGCCCACTCCTGTGGTGTCAGAGGCCTTCTCCTGTCTACGGACGCGGAGAAGGCCTTTGACAGGGTGGCATGGGATTTCATGTTAGACACATGTAGGTATGTTGGTCTAGGTCCAAATATGTTGACTTGGATTTCGGCATTATACCAAAAACCCTTGGCTAGGCTGAAAATAAATGGCACCCTTTCAGAAACAGTGGCAATAAAAAAAGGCACTAGGCAAGGGTGTCCGTTAAACAAAGACACCTCAATCAAGGGGTTCAAGATGATAAGCAGAGAGTTCAAGGTCGCCGCTTATGCGGATGATCTCTTGTTCTTCTTAACAAAACCACACACTACCATCCCCAATCTAATAAAACACTTTTCTACATTTGGCTATTTAACCAATTTAAAGATCAATTTATCAAAATCGGAAGCACTAAATTTAACCTTGACCCCGACAGACTTAGCAAGAGCAAAATTTATCTCCCATTTAGATGGGAAACTGTGACCCTCAAGTACCTGGGTTTCTGACTGACCTCTAAGGTAGAAAGCATATTTGCGAACAACTTTCCTTAAATCTTAAGTAGAATAAGAGACGATCTTAAGTCCTGGCACCCGAAGCACCTTTCATGGTTTGGCAGAGCAGCAGCTCTCAAAATGACAGTCCTCCCCAGGTTACTATATCTAATGTGAGCGCTACCCATTACCATCCCTCAATCATTTTTCAAGACATTGAAATCATACGTAATACAGTTTCTTTGCAATCACAAACGACC
This sequence comes from Glandirana rugosa, assembly GCA_018402905.1. Classification (NCBI taxonomy): domain Eukaryota; kingdom Metazoa; phylum Chordata; class Amphibia; order Anura; family Ranidae; genus Glandirana; species Glandirana rugosa. The sequence continues at coordinate 10,708 of BLSH010192965.1, read as the reverse complement.
GAGGATCAAATTAAAATATATCACCAAACCTAAAGAACTAGGAGGCATGGGTGTACCAGACTTTAAACAGTATTACTTAGCTTCCCATCTAACTAGAGTAATTGACTGGCATTGCCATGGAGATTCGAAGGATTGGGTTAGTTTAGAAAATTCCCTGAGTCCCCTGCCATTACGCTTCTCCCCTTGGATCCCCTGGCCGTCGCAAAACAAAGATATGCTAAAACACCCGGTCACGGGAGCCACACTAAAAATCTGTCAGACAATTGCTCGCACATACAACCTCACAAGCAACCTGAGCCCTTTGACACCTATACAAGACAATCCAGCCTTCGCTCCAGGTATGACTAACAGACACCTACAACCTCTAGGCGACTCTAAGAAGCTAACGGTCAAAGACTGCTTCCAAAACACCAGACACAGAGACTTTAACTCCTTTAGAGCTGATATAGGGTTACCCAACCTCCCCCATTGGACTTACCTACAAATTCGCAGTTACGTGATGGACAGAAGACATAAAAGAGACTTTACCAGAACCCTCACCAGCTTATAACAGGTGTGCCTGAGAGGAGATCACTTTCAAAAGGCAACTTCCACTACCTACTCCTGGTTGAACCAATCTGACACTTCCCAGGAAGACAGATTTAGACACTCTTGGTCAACTGCTTTGAAAACGGACATTTGAAAAGGCCAATGGAAGCGGGCGTGCATCCTGGCACATAAATATTCCATCAGCACAAGAACACAAGAAACAGCGTACAAATTATTGGTAGATTGCTACCTTCCCCCAGCAAAGCTCAAGAAATGGTACCCGCTCTCCTCTGACTTGTGTTGGAGATGCGGTGGAGCCGAAGGCACACTACTGCACATATGGTGGGATTGCCCATGCTTGCAGAGCTACTGGAATGGGATCAGGGACATGATCCGCCAAATCATGAACACGTCCCTCACTCTCACTCAGGCGTGTTGTTTACTACACATCAACGACATGTCCCTGAAACGCTACAAATGCTCCCTGACCAAACACCTGCTGAACACAGCGAAAACCTTGATCCCTACTAGGTGGAAATCCACAACGGCCCGACCGTTGCAAACTGGTTGCAGAGGGTTAATGAGATATGCCACATGGAGGAAACCCTGGCCCAGTCTGAGGATTGGGTCGAGAGGTTCCACAAGACATGGTCCCCCTGGTTTGAATTCTGTTTTTCTGCACAATATGAACAATTACTGATCTGACAGGGGGATGTTCGGCCAACATGAGGGTGTATGGATGACTGAAAAACAACCATGACCTTAATAGAATTCCAGAGTGGCTGACAACCTATTTAAGATGCTTGTTATAATAAGTCACAAAACCATCAGGGGCTCCTGACAAGAAAAGATAGGGATGCTCGGTGGTCAGGGGGGCTTAAGGATTACTCCTGACTTGAGTTTTTCAACTCCAACACTTCTATATTCTCCTTTCTTTCTACCAATTTCTTCCTTTTACTTTTTCTATTAACTTTGTTCTATCCTTATTTTTGAGAGCAGTACTCCTCCCCCGAATATGGCCTGAGAAGACTCTTCCGGGCGATACATGGAGATGAGGTGTTATCAAACTGACAATAGTTCTTATCGATACGATCGTTATGTTGGTTATGCATAAGGAACTTTGAATGTTTTCTTATTATATATGCACCAAAATGAATAACAAACTATATGTTATACCCAGTTAATGTGACATTATACATCGCATTGTCATTTTAAATTGCATTGAAACTCGATTGTTTTTTCTCCTTATACACCTGAACTAAGCTTTAATAAACTTTGAATGAAAAAAAAGATGGGAAACTTGGATCACAATTCACAATCTAAAAAATATACTTTGATTTTTTTCAGCAGAAATGTGGGAGAGGATACTATTGTCGCCATGAGAGACGAGCGGAGATGAGTTTTTCTAGCTGCTTTAGTTCTTTAGTTGTATTGTATTTTTTATTCTTTTTTTTCCCCTTTTACATGGTGTGTTGCTTACAGCTTTCTCTGAGAGGGCATTTTGTAGCTAGCATAGGTCTCTAACTCCTCCGATGCAAGTACAAAGGACTAATAGTGAAAAATCGACTCTAAAGGAACCTAGGTATTTCAACTACAGAGGCTACTAGTGATAACTTTTTGGATTGTGACCTAGATTACAGTACCTCAAAGCACCTTGAATGGAGATATATGTTCAATGTATGTTAACCTATGTACCTTATGATTGATATTGAATGTTAATGCTTTCACCAAGTATAAGCTTTAAAGTGGTTGTCAACTCGTGACAACCACTTTAACCTACAGGTATGCCTATGATAAGGCTTACCTGTAGGTGTCCTGCATATCTCCTAAACCTGTACAGTTCAGGAGATATGCAGTGTTCTGGATGTGCCGATGTCATTTCGGCACATGCGCAGTGAAGAAACGGCCTCCGTGCCGTTTCTTCACTGTGATCGTGCCGTGACTGCTGCGGGAGCGATGGCCAATCACAGAGCTGGAGTGGCGGCCCCGGAAGGAAGAGGGACAGAAGATGGATGGTGCAAGCACAGGGGATAGTGCTGGACATCACTGGCTTTGTTTGCAGGTAAGTGGTGATGCATAGTAGCCCATTATGCTTCTACTTTACAGGGTGCTATAGAGGAAATAAACCCAATCTGGGTTTACTCCCTCTTTAATAATCAATAAAAAAATTCAAAATGTAAAAAAAAAATTAAAGCAAACCAATAAAATGCATACTCACAAAAGTACAGAGGCATACAGCATATAAATGGAAGGATACCATGAGGTAGAAAGTGCAAGTGCTTCTCTGTCTGGTGACAGTCTACAACAGTCTATGAGACAAATCCCTACAATATTCCTGCAGTCTGAAAAGGTGAAATTAATTTATATTCATAGATTTTAAGGGATATTGTTGGTAAATATTTCTGCCCCAAGTAAAGGAGCCTCTCCAACCCAGTCTGCGGGAGAGACAACATATTTCCTCCGACCATTAACCTGTACAGAATTAATATTATATCTTTCCATCCACTCCAGAAGGGAATCTTTATTGTCCTTATTCAGAGACATAATCCAAGCCTCGCTTGTGTCTATTAGGTTGTTGTCCATCATTGTAGAATAATCTGCGCTCTCCATGTGTCATAATCAATGGGTAGGAGGCTTGCCCATAGTCCTTTCCAAAAGCCCCTGTCCTGGTTGAGTCTGTCACAAATATGTATGATGGTGTGAACATACACAGCTGTAATTGACCTTATATGCAACAAGCTTCATGCATAGAATGTGATCTTCCTTACATTAAGAGAACATTTTAGGAGTGCGCATGCGCCGGTCTCCATGATGGCTGCTTGATCGCGGAGCTCCGGGCTATCCCGCCACCGAATGCCCTAAGAAGCAGCCATCCGGGTCCATCCACCTCAGACCAAGCACCCCTTGATGCCGTGAAGGCAACTGAGGATCAGCGGGAGCCCCCCCGGTTGCCTGGAGGCGGACGCCGGGATCATCCCAAAATCGAGGCCGCGGCTGCGGCCTAGACGCGGACGGGACTCGAGCGGTCGGAGGACAGAGATGCATCAGGCAGTCAAGGCCTCATGACCCAAAGGTGAGGAAGACATCTCAGCATATAAAGCTCTCCTCCAGGGCCTGTGACAGTGGGCTCTTGCAGACGTTCTTGGGATGAAACTGGCCCTGAATGGACTAGGCCCCGCTCAAGCAAACCCTGCAGCATAACGAGGGCTCCTGGGACTCCCTCTTCCACGGTCACCTCGCCCCCCTATCTCTCTCTTGAGGATCTTTCAGATACAGGGGGTCAGAGGTATCTTTAGCCCAGCTCATCTCTCTAAAGTCCGAAGAGACTATATGGCAATTCCACCCAGCTCTCCCTCATATTTTCATCACCATCATTCCTTTTCCATATTGGGCATTACTTTATTATCTTACTATCCATGTACGCAGCAGCAGTAAGACGGGACTTATCTAAACATCCGGGGTTTACTAAACACACCCCAGACCAGGCTCCTTTGCCCCCACTAAAGCAGCAGGATCCCAAAGCTAGAGACTCTCCTGAAGATATGGAGGCAGGGGTAGAGGGAGGTTCCCGAGTCCTTCCCGATCAGGACCCGCCATCTTCTAATTTTCTGCCTCCCCAAAACACATCCCCGGCATCTACAGTGTCCCTCTTGGAAAGGACTTTGGAAGAAATGTTTGCTTCCCCGGGGGGAGCTGGGATCCCTGACCCTGATACCCCAGCCTTGTTGGGGCCTCCCACTCCAACACCACCACCAGATCTGAGATTCATGATGGAAACTCTCTCTAAAATGCTGGCGAAGGGCCTGGCCCAAACTGCGTCCCAGATCCCCCGTTTCCTCGGACCAGACCCCACACAAATCATTTGGGGCCTACAAATCTATTCAGGGCAGA
>BLSH010192951.1:0-19485 GCA_018402905.1 Glandirana rugosa | reverse complement strand
CATCGCCTACTCCTATAGGGCCAGGTTCCAGCTGTTGCTGTAAGAGACAGATTATTGTTCAAAAATCATCGCCTACTCCTATAGGGCCAGGTTCCAGCTGTTGCTGTAAGGGACCGATTATTGTTCAAAAATCATCACCTACTCCTGTAGAGCCAGGTTCCAGCTGTTGCTGTAAGGGACAGGTTATTGTTCAAAAATCATCGCCTGCTCCTATAGGGCCAGGTTCCAGCTGTTGCTGTAAGGGACAGATTATTATTCAAAAATCATTGCCTACTCCTATAGAGTCAGGTTCCTGCTGCTCCTGTAAGGGACAGATTATTGTTCTATAATCATCTCCAAGTTCTAAAGGGAGAGGTTCCAGCTGTTGCTGTAAGGGACAGATTATTGTTCTATAATCATCTCCTAGTTCTAAAGGGAGAGGTTCCTGCTGCTCCTGTAAGGGACAGATTATTGTTCTATAATCATCTCCTAGTTCTAAAGGCAGAGATTCCTGCTGTTGCTGTAAGGGACAGATTATTGTTCAAAAATCATCGGCTACTCCTATAGGGTCAGGTTCCTGCTGCTCCTGTAAGGGACAGATTATTGTTCTATAATCATCTCCTAGTTCTAAAGGGAGAGGTTCCAGCTGTTGCTGTAAGGGACTGATTATTGTTCTATAATCATCTCCTAGTTCTAAAGGGAGAGGTTCCTGCTGCTCCTGTAAGGGACAGATTATTGTTCTATAATCATCTCCTAGTTCTAAAGGGAGAGGTTCCAGCTGTTGCTGTAAGGGACAGAATATTGTTCAAAAATCATCGCCTTCTCCTATAGGGCCAGGTTCCAGCTGTTGCTGTAAGGGACAGATTATTGTTCAAAAATCATCACCTACTCCTATAGGGTCAGGTTCCTGCTGCTCCTGTAAGGGACAGATTATTGCTCTATAATCATCTCCTAGTTCTAAAGGGAGAGGTTCCAGCTGTTGCTACTGTAAGGGACAGATTATTGTTCTATAATCATATCCTAGTTCTAAAGGGAGAGGTTCCTGCTGCTGCTGTAAGGGAACAGATTAATGTTCTCTAATCATCTCCTAGTTCTAAAGGGAGAGGTTCCAGCTGTTGCTGTAAAGGACAGATTATTGTTCAAAAATCATCGCCTACTCCTATAGTTCCAGTTTCCAGCTGTTGCTGTAAGGGACAGATTATTGTTCAAAAATCATCACCTACTCCTATAGGGTCAGGTTTCTGCTGTTCCTGTAAGGGACAAATTATTGTTCTAAAATCATCTGATAGTTCTAAAGGGAGAGGTTCCAGCTGTTGCTGTAAGGGACAGATTATTGTTCTATAATCATCTCCTAGTTCTAAAGGTAGAGGTTCCTGCTGCTCCTGCAAAGGACAGATTATTGTTCTATAATCATTTCCTAGTTCTAAAGGGAGAGGTTCCAGCTGTTGCTGTAAGGGACAGATTATTGTTCAAAAATCATCGCCTTCTCCTATAGGGCCAGGTTCCAGCTGTTGCTGTAAGGGACCGATTATTGTTCAAAAATCATCACCTACTCCTATAGGGTCAGGTTCCAGCTGTTGCTGTAAAGGATAGATTATTGTTCAAAAATCATCACCTACTCCTATAGGGTCAGGTTCCAGCTGTTCCTGTAAGGGACAAATTATTGTTCTATAATCATCTGATAGTTCTAAAGGGAGAGGTTCCAGCTGTTGCTGTAAGGGACAGATTATTGTTCTATAATCATCTCCTAGTTATAAAGGTAGAGGTTCCTGCTGCTCCTGCAAAGGACAGATTATTGTTCTATAATCATTTCCTAGTTCTAAAGGGAGAGGTTCCAGCTGTTGCTGTAAGGGACAGATTATTGTTCAAAAATCATCGCCTTCTCCTATAGGGCCAGGTTCCAGCTGTTGCTGTAAGGGACCGATTATTGTTCAAAAATCATCACCTACTCCTATAGGGTCAGGTTCCAGCTGTTGCTGTAAAGGATAGATTATTGTTCAAAAATCATCACCTACTCCTATAGGGTCAGGTTCCAGCTGTTCCTGTAAGGGACAAATTATTGTTCTATAATCATCTGATAGTTCTAAAGGGAGAGGTTCCAGCTGTTGCTGTAAGGGACAGATTATTGTTCTATAATCATCTCCTAGTTATAAAGGTAGAGGTTCCTGCTGCTCCTGCAAAGGACAGATTATTGTTCTATAATCATTTCCTAGTTCTAAAGGGAGAGGTTCCAGCTGTTGCTGTAAGGGACAGATTATTGTTCAAAAATCATCCCCTACTCCTATAGGGTCAGGTTCCAGCTGTTGCTGTAAGGGACAGATTATTGTTCAAAAATCATCGCCTACTTCTATAGGGCCAGGTTCCAGTTGTTGCTGTAAGGGACAGATTATTGTTCAAAAATCATCGCCTACTCTTATAGGGCCAGGTTACAGCTGTTGCTGTAAGGGACAGATTATTGTTCTATAATCATCTCCTAGTTCTATAGGGAGAGATTCCTGCTGCTCCTGTAAGGGACAGATTATTGTTCTATAATCATTCCTAGTTCTAAAGGGAGAGATTCCAGCTGTTGCTGTAAGGGACAGATTATTTTTCTATAATCATCTCCTAGTTCTATAGGGAGAGGTTCCAGCTGTTGGTGTGAGCGGTGCATTTCTTGCACCAAAATAAAAAGTGCATCTACGTTGATGTTTTCCAAAAAAAAAGAAGATATTAATTGGTATTAATAAATACTTAAATAGGGCTACATAGTACATTTGCGGGCACAATGAGGAGAGCATCAAATAAGGGACGTGGTCATGGTGCTGCTGGTGATGCTGGTGCTGCTGCTGTTAGTCGTATTGGTGAAGCTCCTGTTGGAAGGAGAGGACGTGGTCGATACACGCACAAGTGACACACCTTCCTCAGGTAGCCAACAGAACCTTCACCGTTATATGGTATGCCTGAATGCCGCTCAACGATTGGTGAGGCCAGAACAAGTACAGACGATAGTAGATTGGGTGGCTGACAATGCCTCCAGTTCCTTCACATTGTTTCCCTCCTGGTCCCTTGATGAAAGCTCAGAGTTGGCACCTGAACCCCATGGCCATCTGTCTTTCACCTCAGCCCCTTGTAAATTAGCCAAACAGTCTGAGCCCAAAATCATGCAAGAGACTCTTATGCTTTTTGATGACACTTCTGGTGTGCTTTCCATGGGCCATCCACATAGCGCTGCCCCAGAAGTGGAAGACATTGAGTGCACCGATGCCCAACCACTTCTGTTGCAGGATGAAGACATGGAAACACCAGCGCAGCACATCTTAGATGATGATGAAACACAGGTGCCAACTGCTGCAGCTTTCTTCAGTGTGCAGACTGACAAGGAGGGCAATGGTGAAGGGTAGGTGGAAGATGATGGGGAGGAGGATGATGAGGTCCTAGACCCCACATGGACTTAGGGTCATGCGAGTGACGTGTGCAGTTTGGAGGAAGAGGAGGTGGTCGCACAGAGGCACCAGCACAGCAAAAGAGGAAGCAGGTTGCTAAAGCGGAGCGAGCGTCCCCTAGACAGTATGCCTGCTACTACCCACCGCACCCAGGGACCTAGCACACCAAAGGCAGCTCAAAGGTGTTCCCCCGCTTGGCAGTTCTTCAGACAAAGTGCTGACGACAAGACACGAGTGGTTTGCACGCTGTGCAATGATAGCCTGAGCCGAGGCATAAATGTTGTAAACCTGGCCACAACCTGCATGATCAGGCATCTAAATTCAAGGCACAAGCTGCATTGGAATAATTACCTCAAAATCCAAGAAAGGTCTCAGCCTCCTCCTGCTTCCTCTTCTGCTGCTGCCTCGGACTCTTCCTCCACCTCTACCTTGACAGTGTCACCTGCCACCCAGCAAACAGACGATAGGACAGCAACACCACCATGTCCGCCACCGTTCCCAAGCATTTACACACCATGGTCCCAAGGAAGCTTACAGCTCTCCATCTCCCAAACACTGGAGAGAAAGAGGAAGTACCCCCCTTCCCACCCACGATCCCTGGCCCTGAATGCCAGCATTTCAAAATTCCTGGCCTTTGAAATGCTGTCATTCCGTTTAGTTTCAAAAACCTGATGGCAGTGGCTGTCCCACAGTACGTGGTTCCCAGCCGCCACTACTTTTCCAGGTGAGCCACCCCTTCCCTGCACAAACAAGTCGGGGACAAGATAGAGTGTGCACTGCACAATGCCATCTGTGGCAAGGTCCACATAACCACTGATACCTGGACCAGTAAGCATGAGCAGGGACGCTATATCTCGCTAACTGCACACTGGGTAAATGTAGTGGCAGGTGGTCCTGAGCCGGCTAGTCATTTGGCGCATGTCCTTCCACCACCAAGGATTGCAGGGCATTTCTCTTTGCCTACTGTTGCCTCCTCCTCCTACTGCACTTCCTCCCCCTCTACCACCTCCTCATCCACTCAGTGTAACACCTTCACCACCAACATCAGCACATCCAGGGAGAAACGACAGCAGGCTGTTTTAAAACTGATATCTTTGGGGGATAAACCCCACACAGCTGTGGAAGAGCATTGAACAACAGACCAATGAGTGGTTGTTGCCACTGAGCCTCAAGCCCGGCCTGGTGGTGTGCGACAATGGGCGAAATCTTGTAGCAGCTCTGGGCCGAGCCCGTTTGAGGCACATCCCTTGCCTGGCACATGTGCTGTATTTGGTGGTACAGACATTTCTAAAAAACTACCCGGATATGTCAGAGCTGCTGCAGAAAGTGCGGGCCGTCTGTGCACACTTTCGGTGTTCTCACCCTGCTCTTGCTGGCATGTCTGCGCTGCAGCGGAACTTCAGCCTTCCCGCTCACCGCCTCCTATGCGACGTGTCCACAAGGTGGAACTCCACCTTGCACATGCTGGAGAGACTGTGCGAGCAGCAGCAGCAGGCAATAATGAAGCTTCAGCTGCAGCATGCACGGGTCAGTCGCTCTGCGGAACATCACCACTTCACCACCAACAAGTGGGCCTCCATGCGAGACCTGTGTAGCGTATTACGGTGTTTTGAGTACTCCACCAACATGGCCAGTGCAGATGACGATGTTCTCAGCGTTACTATCCCACTTCTATGTCTCCTTGAAAAAACACTTTGGCAATGATGGAAGAGGATGTGGCACAGGAGGATGAGGAGGAGGAGGAGGAAGAGGGGTCATTTCCACGGTTATCAGGCCAGTCATTGGCAAGTGGCTTAGGAGGGTGGGTTCCTGCACCAGCATAGGCCAGGTCAAAAATATTCAAGCCAGGGCACAGTTCTGGAGGACGAGGAAGATCATGAGGAGGAGGAGGAACCGCAGTAGGGTGGCACCTAATGCAGCTTGTGGGCATCACTGGAGCGTGGCTGGGGGGATACGGAGGACACAGATGATATACCTCCCACAGAGGACAGCTTATCTTTGCCTCTGGGCAGCCTGGCACACATGGCCGACTACATACTGTCCGTTACAAGGACAAGGTGCTGTCCTTAATTCCCTCACTGGAGCGTGATCGGAAGATGCGCGACTACTAGCGCACGCTGGTAGACGCGCTGCTGAGGGCATTCCCAAATGACACCGGGGGCTCAGTGGAAGCACAAGGCGAAGGCAGAGGAGGAAGAGGCCGCCAACACAGCTATGGCACCGCCAGCATCTCAGAAGGCAGGGTTAGCATGGCCGAAATGTGGCAAAGCTTTGTCAGCAGCCCGCCACAACAAACAGCACCACCAGCCGATAGACAACGTCTTAGCAGGAGGCAGCATTTCAGCAACATGGTGGAAGAGTGTGTGTGCACACGCCTACACGTACTGACTGATGGGTCTGCCCCATTCAACTTCTGGGTCTCCAAATTGGCCACATGGCCTGAGCTTGCCGTTTATGCCTTGGAGTTGCCGGCCTGCCCTGCAGCCAGTGTATTGTCCGAACGTGTGTTTAGCACGGCAGGGGGCGTTATCACAGACAAGCGCAGCCGCCTGTCCACAGCCAACGTGGACAAGCTAACGTTTATTAAAAGGAACCAGGCATTGATCCCACAAGACTTTTAGACCAGACTCACACAGCCATTGGTATACTTGTTTTTTTGAATATGCCTCAATATTTCGGGGGCTACCCCAATTATAAACAAAAAAAACAGTGTTTCCACCTCCACTTCCACCTACACTGCCACGGTCATGGCCTAGTCAACCTCTAGGCTCCTACTCCACATCCACCCCCCTCCCATTTTTTTAATTTGATTTTAATTTATTTTCCCTATCCCCATTTTTTGTAGGGCACTTGCCCTACTCTTACCCCCATTTTACTTCCTTTTGCAGCCCTCTAGCACTTGCCAGGACTTTGTTACAGCCATTTTTGTGCCGAAAAGTTTGGGTCCCCATTGACTTCAATGGGGTTCGGGGTCTGAGATAAAGTTCGGGTCGAGTTTGGTACCGAACCCGGACTTTTTCCTGAAGTTCGACCAAACCCACCGAACCCGAACATCCAGGGGTTCGATCAACTCTAGTCACTGATCTACCTCAGGTAGCAGCAGAATTTAAAATTTTTTGTAGTGCCTTACATACCTCCCAGCAATTCATTCCCTGCAAAATACTAGAGAATATCTACAGAACATTCTCACCCCACGACTCACAGAGACACAGCTTAAGCTCCTCGAGGCACCCATTTCCACAGAGTATATTACCACAGCAATGGGGCAATTGGCCAAATCTAAAGCCCCCGGTTCAGATAGACTACCCCTTGAATTTTATACCACATACTCAGACATTTTAATACCCAAACTGCAGACCCTGTATAAATATATATTCGCTACTGGGAATCTACCATGCTCTATGACAGAAGCCCAAATAATAGTAATATCTAAGCCCGGTAAGGACCCTAAAAATCCGGATTCCTACCGCCCTATTTCCCTGTTCCAAGAAGATGCCAAAATCTTAGCTAAAATTCTGGCTACTCGCCTCAATAAAGTAATTTTGTCCCTAATTCATCCAGACCAGACAGGCTTTATGCCCGCGAATAACACAGCCATGAATATCAGACGCCTTTATATGCACCTACTGGCAACACACGATGAACCAGGAACTAGAGTAGTGGTAGCCTTGGATGCCGCTAAGCCTTTTAATCCTGTAGAATGGCCCTACCTGGTGGAGTGTCTATGGAGATTTGGATTTGGCCCATGTTTTGTAAGATGGGGACAACTATCTGATCAATTTTCCCTGGAAAGAGGCACCCGGCAGGGATGTCCCTTATCCCCTTTGCTTTAAGCCCTGGCGGCTGAGCCCCTGGCTATAGCTATCCGATCTAACCTGAACATAGTGGGTGTACCGATGGGAGATAGGATGGAAAAAATAGGAATGTACGCAGATGACACTATACTTTATCTAGCAGACTCAGGACCATCATTACAGGCAGCGCTGCAGACCATAGAAGAAATAGGAACAACATTCAGGATTGTGCATCAATTGGTCCAAGTCTCAAATTCTACCAATCGACTATTTCCCCCCCTCCTTACAGAGCTCCTCTATACCTTTACCCAGAGTGTCCTCACTCAAATATCTAGGAGTATTAGTTACCAGGCACCTTAAAGACTATTTCTCCCTTAATATAGACCCCCTCATAGCCCTAGTCAAGAATAAAACACAAATCTGGTCTAGGGTACCCCTGGGAGTAATGGGTAGAATAAACATAATAAAAATGATCTTCTTACCCAAAATATTATATGTATTATGGCATGCCCCATTATACACCCCTCTCAAATTCTTTAAAACCATAGAGTCCATGACATGGGAGGCACAAACTGGCATGGAATGTATTAAAAAAACCCTGTCTCCCTTGGAGGAGCAGCTGTACCTGACTTCCGTGACTATTACATTGCCTTTCAATTATCCCACTTATACTACTTCACCAAAATGGAACTCCAGCACTATAAATCTTTAGTATGCAACCGCCCTAACCATCCCGCCCACACTCCCTTACAATCAATTACAATCAATTCTTTGAGGTGGCCCGCGGCAGACCCCCCGCACTTTAACAATGGTATGCTTGTCCACCACCATAGAATCTATACCATAGCACTATGTAATTTAAATACCTCAATGATCCATTTGTATACCCCACTGTGGTACAGTGCTCATCTACCAGAATTATTAACAATTCCAGACCCCAATGTATGGATATCACAGGGAATTATATACATACACCAGGTTATGACCAACAAGGGGCCAAAGTCCTTTCAAACTCTTAAAGAGGAATTTTCCCTCTCCCCAACCACTTCCTTTTTCGCCATTTACTACTTCGCCATGCTCTAAATGCACGATTGCGAACCGTTCCACCTCCTCTAAACAATTCCCTAATACTAGACATTATTCTGGGATCAGAACCCACTAAACTAATTTCAACCCTGTACTCCACGATACGGCTCCCGCAAAACACGACCCTGGCATACAGTGTAAAAACCAGATGGAAACAGAGGTGGGAGAGATAGAGGATGAAGATTGGGAAGAAATTCTCACCAACACCAAACTAGTATCTCCGAAACTGTCAGATAGGTTAACCCAATTATACATATTTCACCAAGCATATCTTACACCTATAAAACTCGCTCATTTTCAACCAACACACAGCCCACTATGTCCAATGTGTAATTCAACGCCTGGCTCATTTTATCATCTATTATGGTCATGCCCAAATGTCCAAACCTACTGGGTGCAAATTGTTTGATTCGTGCATGATGTTATGGGTTCCCCTGTGACTTTAGATCCTAAATTGTGTCTGTTGGGCCTACATCCAGATCTGGAAATTGATACATTTCTAGCCACTTTCATCAACGAAATGCTGTTCATGGCCAGGAAAACCATTGCACGGAATTGGATACGGGCCTTACCCCCTACAATCCAAGACTGGAAAAGGGAAGTTAACAGTACCCTGCCCTATAATTTACATGAATAGACGATGCCCACTAAAATACTCCAAGGTTTGGGATAGATGGACCTCGGATGGGGAGACATGTACATAACTGTAATTTAAACATGTTCATGGATCTTAGTATTACCCTCCAAATATAAGATAAGGTTGTTTTTCATATAGATAATCTACATGGTATGTAATGTACTTAGTTTACAGGCTTAATGATTTACATTTATGACAACCGGATGTACCTAGGTGAGAATGGAATTTATATATGCTTGGTTATTACATACTTGTCTGTGTGCACGTAAGTGGTACAAAAACCTATGTTTGATTCGATACCAAAAACCTGACTGTTTGTACCAGACACTTCCTCTTTTTTTTTCAAATAAAAATTGGTGTTGTACAATCAAAAAGTGACATGTGCACATAAATTCATAACATATATAAGTCAATATCAATATATAAATTGCTGAGTGTCCAGTATATCTCAATTCATATGATATACGTCCAGGATTTCAAACACATATAATTAAAAACAAGCAATGAAAAATTAGAAAAATAAAAAATAAAAAAATTTGAAAAATAAAAAATATAAAATATAAAAATCTATATAGTGCAAAGTATCCAAACAACATAATCTCCAATGTTGGTGATGATTAATTCATGGTGAATGAATATAATTCATAGATAGGTGCTACCGTGAGATATGTAAATCCGTGAATGATCCACCACCACCAGACAAAATATGTGTTTACCCCAAAACGGTGACCTGCTATTATGGGAGGTCAATGCGAGCTTTGTATATGAAATTCCTCTGGGGCACATAACATCTTATAGGAATGGATCTGATAAGGGGTCTCAGATTACAGATTTACAGATTATTACCCATAGTAAATAAAGAAGCTCTCATGTGCGAATCCGTTAAAAAGGGGATTTAATAAAAAGTAGTGCACTTACATGTGATAAACGTGAACTGGCAAGTAAATCATCGCTCAGTCAAAGTTTGCAAAACATCAAGGACGCGGTAACATGAAATATAGCAGTAATCCGACTGGTTTCGTCCAACACTATACTTCTTCCTGGGGCACAGGTATCTACTTCCGTCACCACCATAAATAGTGTGCAATAGAGATACAGACCTGTTCTAACCAGAGGACTTCCGCATGAAACCAAGCCTCGGTTTGATCCAGGTTACACATTGAAGAGGAGGGATCCAGGACTCATCTTGAGTGGAGCTGCGCATTGTATGCCGTGATACATCTATGCTCCCACCCCTGTCAAACGCACTGCTCCCTACAGGGCAAATGCACCTGACTCCTCCCCATAAAGGGCCCCATACAGCGTCATTCACCCTCCATAGAAGTCATGTCCCCCTATAATAATTAAAGGAGGAAGTGAATGATTTCCTGGACATAGCTAAAGGTCACTTAAAGGCAAAGGGGCTGGATCGCTGGTGCACACCGCTGGTGCACACACGCAGATAAAACAACAAATACACATATACAATAGAGCAGAACTATATTAAAACATGATTATCCAGTTGAGGGTTTAGCAATTATCTGAAAAACAATTAACATCCCAGTCTATGTTTAACCCAAATAGGGCATAGCTCTTGAGAGAATATATCCATTTAATTTCTAATTTGGATAATTCCCTCACTTTATAACTTCCTCTCCAGTGGGATGTGTAGCCATCCTGTTGGATCTCTATTGTGTACAAGGACATAGTGTCTAGAACCACTATGATTCTTGTATTCTTTACAAATGTTTGCAATGTGTTCATTTAAGCAGACATTCAAGGCATTAGTGGTCCACCCAACATATTGCAAACCACGAACTGGAGCAAGTAAACAACATGTGTGGTCCTACATATAACAAAGGATTTTATAGAATATTTTTTAGAAGTAGCAGTGGAAAAAAACTCAAGTGTCTTTCTATTTTTACTGCAGTTTATATTACACATTTGACACCTTCCACACCTAAAATACCCAGTAAGGTTGTGGAAGAGTGGTGATCTGCTGGGTGGGGGTCTATAATGTTATGGAAAATGTTGTCTTTGAGGGAAGGGACTCCTCTATAAACAACTTGGGGTTTGGGAGGTATCACTGGTCTCAATGCCCTGTCGTTTTGTAGGATGTGCCAATGTTTGCGTACATTATTTTTAATGATTTTATGCTGTACAGAGAAACTAGTGACCAAGGCAAAGCGATTGTCCTTCTCTATGTTGGTCACATCATTCTTATCTCTCAGTAAGTGGCTCCCTTCTCCTTCCTTGACCTGGTTGCAAACTGTTTGTAGGGTATCTTGATTGTAACCCTTCTCTAGGAATCTTTCTGTGAGAATTTTGGCTTGTTCATCAAAGGTTTTTATGGAGGAACAATTCCTCCTTATACGGAGATATGGTCCCTTAGGGACTCCTTCCAGTCAGAGTGAGTAGTGGCAACTATCCCTGGAGATGTATGCATTACCGTCAGTAGGTTTGAAGTATGTGGAAGTGGGTAACTTCCTTTCCTCTATTGTGATGTTGAGATCTAAAAAGTGAGTAGATTCCTGACTCATTTCATAACTTAATTTAATGCCCCTATCATTCTGGTTGAGTGTATCCATGTACTCTACAAGGAATGTCGAATCACCTTTCCGTAGGAGGAGGATGTCATCAATATACCTAGCCCAAAGGACTAACTTCATGCCCCGTTGGGCATAGATGACATCCTCCTCCCACTTGGCCATGAATAAATTGGCTACACTCGGCGCATGCTTGGTCCCCATAGCAACACCCCTGTTTTGGAGGACATAATTCTCTCCAAACCATAAATAGTTGTGGGTGGCTGCATATTTGAGTAGGTCCAGAATAAACTCTTTTTGTGTATAGTCCAAGTCTGAGTCTTTGTCCAAATAATAAGAGACCGAAAAGATACCTAACTCATGAGGGATGATGGTGTGAAGCAATGCAACATCGGCCGTTAACATCCACCATCCCTGATGAAACTCACTTGGTCGATCTAATTAATGACCGATTTGGTATCTTTGATGAAGGAGGGCATCTTCCTCACCAAAGTTTGCAAAAAGGTATCCACATATTTGCCCACTTGGAATGTCACTGATTCTATGCCACCGACTATAGGTCTCCCCAAGGGGCAAGTAGGGTTTTTGTGGACCTTAGGTAAATAGTAACAAATAGGTGTTCTTGGTGCCGATGGCACCAAGAAGGATCTCTCCTTCTTGTTAATGACACCTGATGTAAAGCCTCGATCAACAAACTTTTCAAGTTCACTCTTATAGGCCTGAACAGGGTCCCTTCTCAGAGGTATATAGGTCTCTTGGTCATCCAGGATATTACACATCTCTCTGACATAATCAGCTTTATCTAACACCACAATAACCCCCCTTTGTCTGCAGGACTAATGATCAAATATTTTCTTTTACCGGGACCTTTCCAGATGCACGCTTATGCAAAGCAAAACATTTCGCCCCCTGCTGGCCTCCATTCAGAAGGCAGGCCTCACTTACCGCTGGGGTTTTCCCTTTATCCTGCAGGTCACTAAAGAAGGGCACCAGGCTATGTTACGCACCAAAGATGATTTACCATGCTTTTTAGCCAACCTGGAGCTAGACCCGGACGATTTTCCCGATTGGAGAGGAACAGTTGACTACCCCGTGATCCAAATTCCTCAACCCTGGCAACCTGTTCGACACAGAAATAGGAAGAGGAATGATCAGCGCAATTCCCAGAGCCCCTCACCTGGCCCATCCACCCCGAAAGAATGAAGGTCTGACTGTTAGGGGCAATGTTGCCTCTTTTACATGTTCCTGCTGACTAGGGATGGGCTTCATGTTCTGGTGGAACGTGAGTTCGACCAGAACATTTGCTGTTCGCTTGTTCGGGAAAACTCAAATATTATGGGGCGTTCACGGCTACTTCGCTTGCCCCATAATGTTTTCAAATGGCGGCAGAATGCCGCCCGCTGATTGGCCAAAGCATGCACATGACCTGCAAGCTTTGGCCAATCAGCGGGCGGCCTGCTGTGAGAGCTGTGCTACTGTGCACAGCAGTCTCAGTCCTCTCCCACACTATATAAAGCCGCTTGTACAGTGGCTCTATGTAGTGTGTGGACGTTGTTAGTGAGAGAGCGTAGGTTCCCAAATACAGGCAGTTTAGATAGCTAGCTTTAAAAAAAAAATGCTAAAAAAATCCAAAAAATAGATAGCTAACTAGATAGATAGTAAGAAATCTAAAATCTATCTGTCAGTTAGTGCAGACAGGCTAGTGTAGAAAAAAAAAAAAAAAAAAATATATATATATATATCTATATATATATATATATATATATACGTATATAGATATATATATCTATATATACACACGGCGTATTGAGTGCGCACTATATATCTGTCCATACGGTAAAAAGGGCTCTGGGGGTTAAGGGGTTAAAAACTGTATATATTTTAATACACCACGTCAAGTGTACTATATACTGTATGGACAGATATATAGTGCACTTGACGTGGTGTATTAAAATATATACAGTTTTTAACCCCTTAACCCCCAGAGCCCTTTTTTCTAGTTGTTGTTTACATGTTAAAATCAGTTTTTTTATATAAAAAATTACTTAGAACCCCCAAACATTATATATTTTTTTCAAACACCATAGAGAATAAAATGGCAATCATTGCAATACTTTTTGTCACACGGTATTTGCGCAGCGGTCTTTCAATCACTTTTTTTTTGGAAAAAAAATCACTTTTTTGAGTTGCAAAATAAGACAACAGTAAAGTTGGCCCAATTTTTTGTATATTGTGAAAGAGGATGTTATGCCGAGTAAATAGATGCCATACATGACACGGTTGAAAATTGCGCACACTTGTGGAATGGCGACAAACTCCGGTACTTAAAAATCTCCATAGGTGACACTTTAAAATTTTTTAATGGTTACCAGGTTAGAGGTGCAGAGGAGGTCTTTTGCTAGAATCATTGCTCACACTCTGGCGATCGCGGCGATACCTCACATGTGTGGTTTGAACACCGTTTTCATATGCGGGTGCGAGATGTGTTTTCTTTGCTGCACGAGCTTGCGGGGATGGTGGCACTTTAATTTTTTTTTTTTTAATTTATTTTATTATATTTATTCTTTTAACAATGTTCCTTTAAAAATAAATATATCTGATCACTTTTATTGCTATCACAAGGAATGTAAACATCCCTTGTGATAGTAATATATGGTGACAGGCACTCTTTATGGAGGGATGGGGGGTCTAAAAGAAGAACTGTCAGAGCCCCCCCTTCCCCAAAGCACCCATACTCCCCATGTTGAGGGCATAGAGCCTGGTATGTTTCAGGAGGGGGGGGGGCGCTCGCTCGTCTCCCCCCATCCTAACCGGCCAGGG
The DNA here is from genome assembly GCA_018402905.1 of Glandirana rugosa. NCBI lineage: Eukaryota > Metazoa > Chordata > Amphibia > Anura > Ranidae > Glandirana > Glandirana rugosa. The sequence continues at coordinate 5,222 of BLSH010192951.1, read as the reverse complement.
CTGCATGCTCGGATAAGGGTCTGGAATGGATTTTAGGGGGACCCCCATGTCAAATTCTTTTTCAATTTGGCACGGGGTTCCCCTTAATATCCAAACCAGACCCGAAGAGCCTGGTTTGGACTGGGGGGGGGACCGCATGCACTTTTTTTCAGCAATTTTATTGTATATTGCTGGAAACCAGCAATACATTACAGCCGCGATTTTAAATGACAATTTTTCTTATGGAAATGTAATTTTGTTCTACACCTCACAAAGATGCGCCCTTTTACACGCAGACTAAGGACACCCCCCAGGCACAATATTTAAAGGATTTTTTTTTTTTTTTTTCACTTTAAGCATTATTAAAATCACTGCTCCTCAAAAAACGATTGATTTAAAAACTTTTTTTTTCATTGATACATGTCCCCAAGGGCAGGACCCGGGTCCCCATACACTTTTTAGGGCAATAACATTGCATATACGTTTTTAAAATGAGCACTTTTGATTTTTCATGTTCGAGTCCCATAGACTTTAATGGTGTTCGGATATTCGCCCTCTGTTCACATGTTCTGGTGCGAACCGAACCGGGGGGTGTTCGGCCCATCCCTACCACTGACCACAAGCTACTATTCCACCAGCTTTTCTTCTGCACCCCTTTTATTGCTCTTCTACCTGTTCCTTTTGTTTTAATTTGTTTTTCTGGCAGATAAGGCCAGCTTGTAGAGGCCGGGTCTAGGCCTGAACTTTGCTTCATGGTTCTGTTGTTTTATTTTCCTTTGGATTGCACAGGACCTAGACTCAGAGACAATGCCCAGGACTGGAACTCATAGGCCTTATGCGGAAGTCCCCCTTTACCTGAAAGCATTCAATCGGGTGCAGTGGTCAGAGAGTGCACCTCTTGGACATTGTAATGCTGGTTCACGTACACCCTATAAGCCAAACCTTAATAGGTAAAGATCCCAGAAAGGATTGAGGGCAGCGCCTGGACATCTCCTCCGTTGTGGGGGATTGCCTGGTGCTGTCTTCTCAGTCATTTTTACAGAGGGTCTGGTTACTACCAGCTCATTATATGTTTTCTATTATATTTCTCTGTTTATATCTCATCTCTTTATTATTATTATTTTTTCAATGTCATTCATCTTTGTCTTTGTACCCTTAAGACGTGCTTTCTGTTCCATCGCTCATGCCGTGCCCGCTGTTACTTCCTGAGGAGCGCCACCCCTTCTAGTTTACTATGGCAATGCTCAAGGTAATCTCATATAATGTAAGGGGTCTCTGTTTTCCACACAAAAGAAGCAAGCTGTGGTGGAAGTTGAAGAGGCACAAGTAGTTTTCTTACAGGAGACACATTTCACTGAACAGTTAGTCCCTAAGCTGCCCAATCACCTATTTAACCAATGGTTTCTTAGCACATCCCCTGTGGCTAAATCCAAGAGTACGGCCATAGCCATTCATAGATCATGCCCTTTCTAAATGGATGGGAGTCAAATAGACCCTCAGGGGTGCTACGTTTTCCTGAAGGGGACACTTTATGGGAAAAAGTTTACATTCGCTACTATATATGCCCCCAACTCGGGTCAACTCACTTTCATAGATGAGGTTTAGGAAAAACTAGTGGAATTCCGATCATTGGTACCGGGAGACAAATTTAATGTTAGTCCTGACCCCTTTTTAGATACGTCACATAGCCAGCCGGTTCACTCCTATGCCTCCCTTAAACACTATCGCAAAACCCTCCAACACCACCTCTTAGTGGATAGCTGGAGAGCACTTCACCCGTCTGATTGGGACTTTAGCTATTACTCTAAAGTACACAACACATACACCCATATAGACCTACTATACATGGACCCTCTGACCCTTGAACTGCTGCAGTCGACATCCATTGGAAGCATAACTATTTTGGACCATGCTCCCGTGGTTGCTACCCTTGCCCTACCAGACAGTGCTCACAGATCTTGTTCCTGACGGCTTAATGAAAATTTATTAGATGACGCTGCACTGGTTTTCAAGGGTTACAGAGGTTCTCAACATTTCTTTCACGGAAAACATGACCGATGAGGGGATAGTCTGGGAGAGCCATAAAGCAGTGGTACGAGGGGAACTGATCTCACGGGGTGCTAAGCTTAAGAAGGCATGCCAGGCAGAGTTCCAGAGAGTCCTAGGGGCCTTACAACAGGCTGACATTTGACATAGGCGCCATGGAGACTCTGAGGCGCTGAAAAAGCTGACCGAACTTCGGGAGCTTTTTGCCTGATTACTGAACCGCCAGATTAGAAGACAGCAACGTTACCTATCTCATACATTTTATGAGCATGGGAACAAATGTGGCCGGATGTTGGCTAGGGCCCTCCGGAAGAGACGTGCCCAGAGTCATATTCCTAAGCTTCACTCTCCTACTGGAGATGTAGCTATCCACTCCTCCAAAATAGCCTCTTTGTTTAGTGACTATATGCAGGACTGTATAATCTTGGCCCTCAGCTATCTCCCAACAGAGCTAAACTGTTTAACATCCATGAATACTTGACTTCAGCAGGCCTCCCCCCTTTGAGTACTGACCAGAGGTCCACACTGGAGTCTCCCATTACTACACTTGAAGTAGAATCTGTAGTACGGTCTCTATCAGATGGAAAGAGTCCTGGTCCAGATGGATATACGAAGGCATACTATGTTACATTCTTGCCGATTCTACTGCGCCAATGTGTAGCTATTTTAATTCTATAGCAGATGGTGGCCAGATTATTTCAGAGGTTTCTATTAGCCCATATAACTGTTCTCCCGACGGAGGGTAAAGACCCCACTCTGCCTCAAAGTTACCGCCCTATCTCGCTGTTAAATGTGGATATAAAAATACTTACAAAAATCCTACCCATTCGGCTCCCTTCCTCTCTAGTAGGCGGTCTACGGGCCGCCTTTCCCTTTGCTTGGGCTAAATCACCCCTGAAGTACTTAGGCATACAGCTCACAGACAATTTTGATACCCTATATCTCGTGCTACTAGCCACAGTCAGACGAGACCTGGCCTCTTGGACCAAGACCGCATTTACGTGGATTAGATGGGTTAATATTATAAAAAATGAATGTCCTTCCTAGGATACTCTTTTTCACGCAAATGATACGGATATCCCTACCGAAGGGCTTCTTTACCCAGCTTTATAACATGCTGATTGGGATTGTGTGGAATGGATAAAGACCACGGATTGCTCTGAGATGACTGAAACGTTCAAAGGCTAGGGGCAGATTGGGAATCCCAGATATTCAGAGGTATTATAGGGCAATAGCTCTCCAGCATATCCTAAACTGGCAATTTCATATTCAGTCTAAATTATGGGTGTCCTTGGAAAAATGTATGGAGGGGGAGCACAGGGGGTTGTCAGATGCAGCATCTCCGCTGATGACCCATGCTCTTTGAGTATGGGATCGCATCAATCAACTACAGTATATGGCCTGGCCCCCCCTGTATCCCCACTGGCCCCACTTGGAGGCTTTCTGTGGTTTCCGCCTGGAGAACAGATCTCTTTCTTCAGGCCGTGGACAGATTATGGTGACGCCAGTTGTGGTAAGTTTCTGGAGAATGGCAAACTAATAACCCTTGAGGTCTTAAACTCCCAGTGAGGGGGTTTCCCTATGGACTTCTGGTGCTACCGCTAGCTACATCACTTTGTAATGCAACATGGCCACACAGTTAGAGATGTCCTCCCTTACACCTTTTGAACACTTATTCATAGCTGAAGAACCCGTGCCTCATATGACATCTGAATTATATCAATTGCTAGGTACTGCCACCCCCGACCCCAAGCCTTTATTCGTCCGGGCATGGGAACGGGACTTGGGACTTGAATTCTCGAAGGCCCATTTATATCAGCTTACCCTAGACTTGAAAATGCAGCAAACAAATTGAAAGATCTTATCACAATGGCATAGAGTGCCTGCTGATCTAGCACGTATTTATCCCTCCATATCCCTATGGAGGGAGTGCCTGGTGATAAAACCTTACTGGAAGGATTTTAAAACCCAGATCCAGGATATTCTTGGCATAGACATTCCCCTATCCCCGCTGCTTTTCCTCCTTCATATCCCTCCTCAGCCGATTAGTCAATACAAGAAAAGTGTATTGCCACGTCTTCTAAATGAGTCAAAGCAGCTACTTCCTGTATAATGGAAACACAAATGCACAAATTCCCAGTACAGAGGAGTGGCTACATGAACTGGATAGGATCAGAGATGCCGAGGACTGGATAGCCACATGCAAGGGCAAGAGAGAACGCTTCACCAGCATATGGGCAGTGTGGTTGGATAGTGTCTCAGACCTAGGTACGGTCTCTTCTAGTCTAGACTTAGCCCTTCTAGAGTTGGCTGAACCCTCTCTCTGAACACGTATGGGGTACCCTTCATAATGATTTGGCATCTCTCTGGGTGTTGAGGAGGTGCTCCTCAGTTGTTGTTTATTGTTAAACTCTAGAGCAACCTACTGGGCATCAGCGTGAGCGGTTGGATTGATGCACCATAACTCGGTACGCACTTGTTTTTCCTTTTGTCTGTTGTTTTTGTGATGTCTCTTTTTTCTGTTCTTTGATAACAATGCATGTTGTAAGTCTACCGAATTAATGTTCTGGTTGGATGAGGTAATCTCACGGGAGGAGGATCCTGTGCCTTCATCCCAATCTTCCAATGTCCACATGTGTGGCCCCTGTGATGGTGGTCTGCTGGGGGAGGTCTGATGGAGGTCTTTAGCCCCCCCTCCCCCAGAGACAGGGCCTACAGGACTACTTTGTTACTAAGTAAATGATTTGCACTGGAACTGTTATTAATGGTATGGGTTGGACCCTGATGCCTAATATTTGACCATCTTTTATGTTTTAGGTTGTGACTAGAGTTGATCGAACCTCTGGAAGTTTGGGTTCTGCTGGTTCGGTCGAATTTTGGGACAAAGTCCGGGTTCGGGTCCGGACAGGACCTGAACTTTGACCCGGACCCCGAACCCCATTGAAATCAATGGGGGACCCAAACTTTTAGGCACTAAAATGGCTGTAACAAAGTCCTGGAAAGTCCTAGGGGTCTGCAAAAGGAAGGAAAATGGGGGTAAGGGTCAGACAAGTGCCCTACAAAGAAATGGGGACAGGGAAATAACTTAAAAGCATTTTTAACCACTTGACAACTGGGCACTTAAACCCCCTTCCTAACCAGACCAATTTTCAGCTTTCAGTGCTCTCACATTTTGAATGACAATTACTCAGTCATAC